>QZCP01000058.1:15618-166616 GCA_003956705.1 Brevipalpus yothersi
TCTCTCTCTCTCTCTCTCTCTCTCTCTCTCTCTCTCTCTCTCTCTCTCTCTCTCTCTCACTGGCCAGAGAATAGCTGAAATATTTCTAACAGTTTCATTTATCATCTTACTAACCAACACTATGATGCATACAGAAGAGGAGGAGGAGGAGGTCCGCCCCAGCCTCCACAAGTGGGTGGTATAGCTAGCTTAATTTAGCAGAAATTGATTATCATCGATTCTTCGGAATATTTCAGCTTATTCAATCAGCTGACACACACTCATATCCATGAAAAAGGCTCAGAATCCCTTAATCTGACAGTGGTGTTAGGCGAATCAAGTCTGAAGTGATGAATTTTTCACTCACATTAGGCGAGCAAATTTTGTATCATCTCACCCTCTTAAATCCATGAGCCAGCACTTCGAGAATATCATCCAAATCTGATGAATCAGGCTGAGATAATTTCTACCAAGTGACCTTACTAAACCTACTGCCCAATTTGAACCATGTGAAATGGATCCTAATTCCTGGAAGCGAGAAAACGCCAAGAATCAGCGTTCAGTCTGGAAGGCGAAGTAGTTACAAGTGAACGATGATTTATTAAAGTTAAGCTTTACAATTCTCGCGTGATACTCAGTTGGAAAGAAGAAGAAAATCTCAAATCATTAGAGAAGATTTTCACAAACGAGGAGTGATTCGTGATTCCCTCAACAACATAGCACTTACAGCTTCTCTCTTTCTCTCTCTCTAATTTGAATTTACTTAACATTACATGTCGCGTGAAAAAGATGATCAACTGCTGATGCTGACAAAATTTGTGAACCAAATTACTTGATAACAAAATAGACTTCACCCATAAATCAGGTATATTCTGAAAGTTGACCCAACAGTCCACAAATGATCTGGGTATACATTCAAAAGCATATACACACATATTCATGTACTCATTTGCACCAGATACAGGTGAAACGGTCATCAAGATGAATTTTTTAACAATTTTTTCTTTCTTCTTGGCTAAAGAACAATTTCTTGACTCTTTTGACCATTCATTTGCCTATCATTTAAAGCTTCAATTCATGAGAAGAAAAAACGTTCTACTCTCCATTTATCACGATCAATAATGCTGGTCAGTTGCTTGCCTTCGTCTTATCATCGGATGATTAGTCAAGCACAATATTCGTTCATTTTGAAGGATAAAGAGTGTTGAAAACACCCTTAAGACTGATTCTATCAAATTTCACTATTCTAATTGGGCCCCAATTGTTCTACTACTACTATTTCGATTGCTATATCCAAAACTGACCTATGTTCAGTAGATTTTTCCCTCTTCTCTCTCTCTCTCTCTCTCACACAGTCCATATCTCATAGAGCATCTTCACTCTCCTTTTTGTGGGAAAAAATGCCATACAAAGCTGGCCAAAAGTGAGCAGCCAAGCAGAGAATGTGGTGCTAGGTCATTCGAGAAGTGTGAACGTGCTAATGTGCGAAAAAAGGCTTTCGCAGGAACTCAATTTGATGGCCAGCAAAGAATCAATCTTTTGATCAACTCTAATAGCTCTCTTTTCACTTCATCAACTCTTCATCGAGATCTCTCTCTCTCTCTATTTCTTTTTTCTCTTCCTATCTTGCTCAATTTTCCCATAGAAATGTGGGCCAAACTAGAGCTTTTGGATAATCGTTTGGAAAAAGAAGAAGATGATGACCGATAATTGAATGAGATGTTGATTGCTATTGGAGTGTATCTTGCAGTATAACTAGAGAGAGGAAATTTTTTCAAAAGCCACAGGTACATGATTGAATCTCATTTGAGAAATCTATCATCGTTTCTTCACTTTCATCAGAACACTTGAAAGTGACCAAAGATCTGAAAAGGTGCTAAATGATTGGTTCATTCTACTTTCTGTGGTAGATTTTTTTCTTATCTCTTCCTCTCTCATCCACTGTGTTAACACAAAATCTACCATAAATGATCATATAGCTGGTGTGTTTCGATTCTTGAGCAAGCAAGCAAATTGTTACAATTGCAAGAAACGCTTGAGGAATCGGTGTCAGAAAACATCTTGTGTGGAGGAGAAAATTCTATTGGATGATTTCAATTATCTCCATCATTTCTCATCACCATTCAATCATCACTTATCATCATCCACTCCCTTGAACAGTATTCTCTCTCTCTCTCTCTTCTTTCTCTCTCTCTCTCTCTCTCTCTCTCTCTCTCTCTCTCTCTCTCTCTCTCTTCCATCATGGACCAATCTTGAGCAATCATGTTCCCTCTTTCATGTTGAAGCGGCTTTCATCGACTCTATCGAATTATTGACTACAGGTGAACACATCAGCTCATCAGTGCGCAAAAATGGCTTCTTTGCTGACAAAAGTTGTAGAGTTTCAAAATCATCAAATTGCATCTCAAAAAATGGCTTCTCAACTTGATGAAATCAATTAAGCTCATACCAAACACAATAGATGACTTCCAAAAAAATGGGTGCTCAAGGAGGCAATAGGAATGAAGGTGGGCCAACCAAGCAAGTGGGCAAGTTAATCGGTCCCCACACAGTAGCAGTTATATATCGTCCCTCCAGCACAAGAGAGAGAGAGAGAGAGAGAGAGAGAGAGAGAGAGAGAGAGAGAGAGAGAGAGAGAGATATTTAATGATAAATCGGGTGGCCAATACTGAATAGTGAACAAGGTAAGGAGAAGGTGAAGGAAAATAAGAAGAAGAAGATTCCTCTTTTAACTCATCTGATTTGTGGTGGACACTGAAAATTGATGGCTTTATGATTGACTCTTCTTTTGATGTATCAACTGAGAATCTTTTAACTCCTCTCGCTCATCTCTTTTTCAAACATGATGTCCTGTAGATATTGATTTTCATTGTATTCCATTTGAAGCTCGATTCTCAGGCCCCTGATTGTGGTAGCCACTTGTGTGCCTCCGAATTACTACTAATTGAGGTGTTCGAATAGGTCATCCCGATAGAAAGAATCATCAAGCTCAGCAGTTGTCCAAGCATCTTTCAATTGACTCCCACCAGCATTCATCCCATTTTGTGAGCTGCCATTCATGAACACCACTAATTGAATTGTTGAGAATCAATCGAGCTGATCAGCTAGTGATTGAGTTGAATGTTCAGACAGCAGGAGATCATGTAGAAGGTGCAGAAGGTCGGGGTCGATTTGAGTACAAAGAACGACTTCTTTCTCTCTCTCTCTCTTCCACCATACTATATTGCCATCAAAGCTTCCCACTGGAAGTGTATCATCATCAAATTATTGAGGCACATAATGTATTCAAAATGTATTCATGGATAGAACTAATTAACCAATCAGTCTTTTGTCCATATTCATCGCGGAAAAGCATATCAGCACAATAGAGCATCGAGAATCAGAATTATGGAAAATATACTCTCTTTCTCTTTCTTTCTCTCTCTCTCACATACACACCACCTAATCATGCTTTAGAGAGGAGCACAATAGGAATCCAAATTTTTTCTGGACTAATATTTTGATCTGATTGCCAGCTAGCTGGAGTTGTCATGATGATAGAGATTTATCCAAAATTAATTGGCATAATGAGCGCATCGAAATTAGCATAATTTGCGAATGTGTGTATGTGTATATATGTAAGCATTGAGATGGTCCAGCGGGCAAGTGACAATGGACCGTAGAAACGATGCAAAACGCAATCTTCGTTCGGTTGTGTAGTACGAACAAAGTGAGAAAAATCAAATAGCAAGAAGGCGAACGAAGACGATTCATGGACATTCATGAGCGTGAAATGAGCGTGTTTATACGGCTAAAAGAATCACGCCATAAGTGAGAACCGCAATATTCTAAAATATTTGCTTCCACCAGTTTTTTGATGCCACATTCTTCCTCTTTCCGCCACCCCAATTCACCCCCTCCTTCTCTTGCTTTTAAGTCAAGAAGATATGAATTAGGAACATTCTGCTATCGCAGGTTCTCTTTAGGAGCCTCATTTGCATGTTTGCCTCTCTGACGAGTGCTTCAATTAATTTCCGATTAGATTGAATTTGCTGCCAATCTAGAAGAGAACGCACACAATTTTCACCAATTTTCCCAAAACTTCTTGGCACTTCGTTCGTCTACGCATTTGGAGAGGAATATTCCCATCAGCCTGGCAACACTCAAAAACAGGTACCCTTGATTGCAACAAAATGATGAACACCTTTAAAAATTGTCTGAAATCATCTTTCTGCCTAATGCTGAGAGTGTGCATATTTTCTGATGTTCTCCCATCTATTGTGAGGGTGAAAATTTAGTTTTATTCTTGGCAGACTCCAATCTGTTGGAACAGGAATAATTTGTAAAGTGAATGATTATTCGAGCAATTTACTTCCGTACTAATTTTAAAATTTTCCATTCAATTGGACCTATACTACCATTTAATTTGGGAATCTTGGAGCCTACACAAAAGTGAATAGCTGGAAAAGTGTAGGCGACTCTGTATAACATTAGATGATGAAACTTATTTTTGATCAAATTCAAAATGTGGGGGTCACACATCTCCGGTTGTACTTAGCGCCAAGAGTCTTGACGCATGGTGGCTTAGTGTCGCTATGTGCTGATGTCCGCTTCCGCTTGTCTGTGTATATAAGGAGTAACACTGTCATACATCGTTGCGATCGTATGCAACTCGTAACCCTTACACCTCAACTACTCCTCAGTTAATTACCCTTTATATAACTAACCTTTGACTTACTTAAGTCTGACCAAAAAGTGGTGCAACTCTCTTTATCAGCCTTTGTCCCAAACTCTTATTTATCTGTGTAACCTCAACACAGGGGTCTTAGTATAGTGAACATCAACAATAAAGTTCTGTAACTAAAGTGTGTGCTACAATTATCGGTAATATTACGGCCTCAGCTTGTTCACCACGATCACTACCAGGAGTCCTGGTCAGTGAGAGATCCTCCAGATAAGACTCAGCTATCTATACAGCTGCTCTAACTACGTGCATTTATCAAACCTTCACAAAAACTTTGATTGGAAGCAGATGAACAATTTTCTGTCACCGAAATCGATCAGTGCCGAATCAATTGCTCTCAATTACTTGCAGACGATGATCGTTTTTTCAAAAGCAATTATTTGATGATGAAAACGATCTCACAAGATGTTGAGGATGCTCGACAACCAAAAATACAATGAAATGAGCGCTAAGTGAGAGCATAATCTGAAATACGGACTCGATGTGAACGTTGAAAAACATTGTTTCCAGTGAAAATTTCCCATGAAAACTAGTTCGTGACCTCGGATAACATTGGGAAAGTCAGTAAATGATATAAGAGTGGGATTCATTCGCATGAGAGCTAACGATCGTCAAAAAGGGTGACACAAGTAGTCAAAGCGATAGATTGCAATTTTGGTTCCTCCAGAATATCTCTCTCTTTTTCTTTTTTCTCTCTCCCTCTATTCATCTGAGTTTCAAACAATCTGTTTCAACTTACGATCATCATCATGAACAGAGAGAAAGAGAGAGAGAGAGAGAGAAGAAAAGATCGTCTTGTGTGTACACATGGTCAATCGTTTTTGGGGAAAAAAGATTTTCTCGCGCCGAAACTAAAAAACGTTTCGCCAAGGCAGACCGTGGAAAAAGTGCTCAATTAACGGCTTTCCCAAGACTCAATCGCTTTTTGAACTTTTCCTCTGTATACTCGATCGTTTTGATCATCGCTTGTGGCCCAGTCCCACGATATTTCCACTGTATTTCTTATGCCTCGCTTCTCAATTCGATTCATCCACCTTTACATCACAATCATCTCAACCACTTGATAGTTGCTTTATCTCTCTCCCACTGCTAATGATACAGGCCGACAATCATCATCCACACTGGTGGAGGTAGAGGTGGAGATGGCGATGAGTGTGATGAGCCACCTGATGAACAATCTTAAGCCATTACATCTACTTTAGCCACAGCTACTTGCGGGTCACTTCCATGTCCTGTCTCATCAAAGGTAACTGATGGAGCAATCAATTTGAGGGCGGCAATCATCACCCAAAAACAATCAGCTTCACAAAAGTTGAAAAAAGCTTTCAACAATTGACATTCTGTACTCTATTTTCTGTGAAAATCGTTTTTCCGTTCTGGCCTGGCTTGCTTGCCTCTCACCTGACCCTGATTTTATCAGTTTTTTATAATAACAGTTTCTCTGGTTCTCACGTCTCACGAGACTTCGAACATCGTGAGAAATACTTTCGCCTCTTATGTGGTTCTCTTACATATTCCAGGCTACATTGTACACGGCAGTTACTTTCTGTACAGAGTGCAGTTGCAGTTTATACCGTACGGATCTGACCATAACCGCTGAAAAATAAAAGTCTTTATATGCTCAATAAAATTCTTCTATCGTGACAAGATCATTGATGAATGGATAAAGAAATTGTAGCTGTATTGACTTGTGATTTTTTTCTACAGACAGTACATGTGTGACTGTGGGCTGAACTATGGAGATGTTTGATTAATGTTGATTCGCCATCGTGGTTAAAGTTTTTTCATTCATCCATGCCATAATCTCAACTCAATCGAGCTCAATGCAAGAGGAAATGAAACATTCGTTTGAATAGATCGCTTTTTTCAGCTCTCCCTCTCTTTACTAGCTTATTTAAGTATTTAAAATGATGGACTCACTTGTTTGCCGTCTCTAGCTCCACGTGCTACTTTTCCCTAACATTCGGTCGCTTGCCATGGGCCATGTTGCGTATATGGATGCTAACGATTAGTTTCGGATGTTGGACTCTCACCGAATCATTCAACAGTCAGTCATGTCAACTGTGTTCTATTTTTTTGATTTCATTCCACTCGAAAGCCAAATCAACCCATTCTGCTAGCTTGAATGGATGTTGATATTAGATGACTTCTATGTAGGAAATTTGAGGGAGACGTCTTGTTCAAAAACGCTCCTTGAAGTAGTGGATTGTATTTTCGAAGAGTCAAGATTTCAAATCAATTAGATGAGAAGAAACCTGGAACATTGATTAGTCTGTTGGGGAGAGAAAATTTTATTTGGAAATGTATTGATCGATTTTCTCTTCATGTTTTTTAGAGCTTCGTAACGGTTTCACAATTGATCAATAAAGTTGTTGAGAGAGATTCGATTTAGACTACTTTGGGGACCTTATGCTAGAAAGACTAGAAAATTCGATGACTATCAATTTAAGCCAGACTCAACCATAACAAAGCTCAGGATTATCAATGGAATGGCGTCCAATTTATTCATAGCCTTTTGCACATTCATTTCACCAAAGCTTTCTCTCTCTCTCTCTCTCTCTCTCTCTCTCTCTCTCTCTCTCTCTCTCTCTCTCTTTGAGTAAAGCGTAAAGAGGAACAGTATCATTTGAAGCTAGAGAGGAGCAAAAGTGGTTCGCTAATGTCCATAATAGCTGATGCATTATGCTTCTATTTGATGCGGTCTCGAGCTGCAATGTCCAAGTTTTGCCAGCCTTTTCATTGAGTTGCTTTGGGTGTCTAGTTTCAGGATAATTTTCGCTTCACTTTTCTTCTTCTTTATCTTCGTCTTCTTGCTTTATTCACTGCGACAAGCTCGATGATGTTTTCACTAGAAGGACGATGACAAGAAAGCCGACTCGATGGCCTTCCTAGAACTTTTCCTCTCTTCCTCTCTAATCGCAAGTCCGAAGTGAAGAGCAGTTCAACAGGGCCAAAGGTCATCTGGGAGCCAATGTTGATGCGATAATCATCAGTATTCATCGATGATCAAAGAGAAAAGTGCTGAGAATGAGTTGCAAAACATGCCATGAGGATAGAATAACTCTCCAAAGTGTCTGATGCTGATCTAACATGTATTAGATGAATATTGCATTTATCAGCTCTTCCATTTCAACGATTTGGTGTAGAGAGGAGTGACTCTCAATGAATCTAATATGTGTGTGTGTATGTGAGAAAGTATCAAACTTTCATAAGATGCATGGTGAATGATCAGCTTTTCGAAAGATGATGATATGAATGGAAATGCAATCCGATGAGATTTGATGATGTCCAAAAGTGAGAGCAAGACCAATAAAGAGAGAGAGAGAGAGAGAGAGAGAGAGAGAGAGAGATGTTGGACATCCCTGAATGACCACAAATTCGGGCTTCTTGGAAGTGATTCGAGCATGAAATTAAAAAGAGAAAGAGTTGATCGGTGAGAGAAGCAAAAGATTGGTTTAGATGTAATCAACATCTGAATAAGCAAGCAACGGCAACGTGGATAAAGTAAAAAAGAAGCAAATCAAGTCAACTTGGTGACTATATCAAAATATGGACTTTGTTTATTGCTGAATACACATCAATTACAAGCATTCTTGGTATTCTCAAGCTTATTGATCAGCTACAAAAGTGAAAACAAGATCATGGAAAACAAGCTCATCTGTATCAACTATTTTAGATTGTTTGTTCCATCCTCATTGGATAGGGGGAAATGGTCAGGAAGAGAGAAGCGGAATTTTAGTAACAATCAAGGGAATGGAATAAAGAATGAGCGTTAAGTGAATCCAAAGAAGAATAAAGATACTGATCAACGGAAGAGGAAACTAAGAAGCTAAAGGAAGAGAGCTCAAAAGTATTCTCTTAGTGTATGTGTAATGGAGACGAAAAAAGAGCTCAACAGTGATGAATTGATATTCCTTTTCACGTCCGAAATGGACCGCAGAATATCTTCTCTTGTTCAGCTTTTCCTATCATCATTCGCACCATCATCTTTGTCATCATCGCCCTCTTAGTGGACAATTTCTCTTCCTTCACTTTTATTCTCGAATTATATGCTACTCATGATGCGGCATATCATGACGGGCCACTGGACTCCAAAAGGCTGTATGCTACAGTTAGCTTGGAGACAAATAAAATGATTAATATACAGAGAAATGGCTTCTTTTGGCTCGATTTACTGTCCATCTTAATGCACTCATTGGGCCACTTCTTCCACTTCTTTCTCTTCTCCATCTTCATCTTCTCTTGACCGGAGGCATCTTCATTCAACTCTGCCTGCTACATCTTCTCACAGCTTCCGATGTCTCCTTTTCCACTATTGTGTGCAATTGTAGCATTTTCATCCCTCAGTCCTCTTACTTTTTCCTCTCTCTTCAGAATTCATCATCCAGTTTATTGAGAGAGAAAAATTCACATCATAAAAGTCAATAGAGGCGTTATCTTGAGGGGAAAATGAAAGGAAAAAAAAGACGTCTTATATCTCTTTCGTTCATAATTCAATTACATCGATTCGGTAGTAATTAAGATAGAAAGAAAATTCACTATGGCTGACTATCATGAAACAAGTTAATCATGGTCTGACGGTGAATGGTGTTGGATGAAATATTTTTTATTAATCACAAAATTTTATGCTCATTAAGAGAAAAATTTTTAGAGATTAAGACGAGATGCTCTGAAAAATGATTCTCATAGTTGAGAGAGAGAGAGAGAGAGAGAGAGAGAGAGAGAGAGAGAGAGAGAGAGAGAAGTAAAAATGTTTCATCATAATAGAAATAATATACACCTATGAAAAATACAGAGTTTATCCATGATTAATGGGACAAAACCGCATCAGGTTTGCCTTTTTGGCAGCTTCTCTCATATATAAAGTACCCAGCTTGCTTACTCCTCTTTTTCGGGGCTTTCTACTGTACGTTTACGGGCAATGCTATCGATCCACAGACTTTTCTTAGATTTAATTCAACAAAATAACATGAATCTCACGCATCATCACAATTTATCAAGCCTCTACTACCAGAGAAATTAGTTACATGACCAATTCAAGTCAGTCGTTGAAGATTCTTCTCGATTCAACTTAAATTAACAAGATTATTTCGACCTCATGACCTGTAACATCATTCATAAGAATCATTGAAATTTCTACAAAAATTTGCCTCTCCTTTCTCTAAACAATTAATTAGGCTCAAGAGAATAAATTCCAATGATTCTGAAAATTATCTCACATATCTAATAATGATAACTTTTTGAATAAGTTTACAGTAAAGTGAACAGAAAGTAACTTGCATACCTAAATTGCTGAAATATTTGCAAAAGAAATCAACAAATATGAGAGTTACTATCACATCCTTTGATCACGAGAAGTGAGATATATTCTCATCATTTTTTATCATGAAATTTGTCCTTTATCTAAAGAATTTCGTTCCGATTTTATCTGCAAAAATCAAAGGCAAGTTAACGAAAATGAGCTCGACATCTGTTGGTTTCATTATCAACTTTAGCTCAGCTGAGAGAGAAATGCTTGAAGAAGAGCGCGAAAAGGAATACCGAATGGAGAGAGAAATGACGAAATAATTTCAATTGTATTCATCAGATTTTGTTATTTATCAAGTTTTTGTTGTAATCGGGGTTGATTATGGATTCTGATGCTGGTGAAGACATTGCCCCTTACAATTCCAGTCAGGGACAACCTGAATCAAAGTTTCGTATTTTGGTTGCGAGTGACATTCATTTGGGTTACAATGAGAAAGATCCGATAAGATGTAAATATTTTTGTGTACTTTCTTTATATATTCTGATGTGTAATTTGATTGTGTCTTTCTCTTTCAATAGGTGATGATAGCTTCAATACATTTGAAGAAGTTCTTCAGATTGCCAATCAACATGAAGTTGATTTCGTACTGTTGGGTGGTGATCTTTTCCATGAAAATAAACCATCTTCGAAAGCCATGAAAAGATGTGTTGAAATTTTGAGAAAATATTGTTTGGGAACCAAAGAAATTCGTTTCTCTGTAGTCAGTGATCAGAAAGTGAATTTCCGACACACACTGTTCCAAAAAGTCAACTATGAGGACCCTAATCTTAATATAGCTCTTCCAATCTTTTCAATCCATGGCAATCACGATGATCCAATTGGTAAGGATCCTCTCGGTGCTTTGGATACTCTCAGTGCTGTAGGTTTAGTCAACTATTTTGGAAAATATGTTAATGTTGAAGAGATTAATATCGAGCCTCTGCTTCTACAAAAAGAAAACCACAAAATAGCTCTGTACGGCTTGGGATCCCTGCCAGAAGAAAGACTACATCGTCTCTTCATCCAAGATAAAGTATCATTTGCAGAGCCTAAAGGAGATTCTAAGGAATGGCTAAGAATATTGGTAGTCCATCAAAATCGTATAGCCCATGGAACTAAATATCTCCCTGAAAATTTACTCGGCGATCAACACAATCTGGTTATTTGGGGACATGAGCACGAGTCAAGGACTTCATATGAATTGAATCTTCGAACTGGGTTTTATGTGTACCAACCAGGCAGTACTGTAGCCACATCATTGTGTCCAGCTGAGGCACTGCCTAAACATGTTGGTATTCTGAGCGTTTTCTACGACCAGGATGAGGAAAAGAATCGTTTTCATCTTGAAACAATCCAGTTGAAGACAGTTCGTCAGATGTTTTTCGAAGACATGAGCTTACAAGATGCTTTGCCAACCAATATGGACCCTGAGAAAACGAATGACATTGTTTTCGATGCTGTTTCAAAGAGGATTGACTCTCTTATTGATAAAGCTGAAATTGAGCATAGTGGTGATCCTCGAGAACCGAAAAAGCCTCTGATTCGCATCAGAGTAGAATGTCTAAGTGAGTATCAACATCTTAATCCTAGTGTATTTGCTCATAAGTATAAGGATAAGGTGGCAAATCCCAAAGAATTGGTTCTTTTCCGCAATAAACGTGAAAAAAGGACTCAAGATAGACCTGATGTTAACTTGGAAGAGTTGGAAGATTTGATGGATTATGACCAACAGGATCGATGTAGAATTGAGGATGTTGTTGTCGAATACTTCAAAAACGCTGATGAAAAGAATCAGTTGTCCATGCTATCTGAGAACATCATGATGGATGCGATCAAGGAAATAATTGATAAGGATCAATCAGCTGATAAAATTCTTCAAGCGATCGAATTCCAACAGAAGAGAATTCACGAAGCACTAATTCAAAAGAACATTCCTCTCGACGATAAAGTTAAAGTACGAGCAGCAATCAAGGAATGTCGAGAAGATATGATAAATGAAGAAGAGAAGGTTCGAAAAGATCTTCAGAAGCTATTCCGAAGAGGCAATAAAGATCCAATCAACGATGAGAAGAACTCCTTAGCTGCAGACTTTTCCAACTCCGACACGTGAGTATATAATTTTCAATCTATGAGTAATCTATATAACTCTTGGTGAATAGGATGGATCATTTTCCGATCCTCAATAATTAATTTATATCATGATTCATCTGATTTTTTCCACAGATCAATGTCAAGTGGTGATGATCTTTTTCCAGGTAAGCTCATCTCGTAGGAGCGTGCATCAAAAAACGGTTCAAACCGTCATCTAATCCACTCTTTTTCTCTACAGAGCCAACAAAAGGTCGCGGTCGCGGTCGAGCTCGTGCCAGAGGACGTGCACGTGGTCGAGGAAGAAGTAAATGAACTGAAAATTCACCTTATTCTTGTGATTAATCTTTCTTAAGCCTCAACGTTGCTCATGAGAAAAGAAATTTTCCATCTTAAATCTAATGAATTTCCTTCAAAAATTCTGGAATCTATCAAAATCCAACCATGTTCTCATCAATAATTTTATTTACTCGGCTTCAGATAGAACATTTTGTCTGATGAAAACGATTTCTAGGAAGAATAGATGCCTTCATATTCAGGAATTTGACTCACTTTAGTGGCTAGTTCATGACCATTGGAAACTTTAATTGGATTCAGGATCTTTTCCAGTAGATATTCGTTGATTCTTCAAACTTTCAATGAGAACTCTGATCACGCTTCGTCCCCACAGTGTTTTCGCGTATCAGGTGTCTACGTGAAAGAGAAACTGAAATCTTTAGAGAGGCAAATTTTCGGAACTGAATGAATGTAGTCTGTGGATCACCAGGAAAAACTTTCAAATTGCGTGTTTCGAGAAGAATGACTGAGAGGATAGAGAATAATCACCGTTAATTAGCCATAATCAACTGGGAAGCATTTCTGCCTGGCGCCCAAGTTTCATTTAAATAATGCTGATCGCTGATTGGCTTGCCCTCATTGTCGATCAGTTTATCTTCAGTTTTGTTTACATTTGAGCAAATCGGTTGAATAAATCAACTCGAGCTCCATGGATGATCTCTGACAATCGACTTACAATTCTTTCAATTTTTGTGCACAAGAATAGTGAAATTTGTGTACCTCTCCGACATGTCATCTCTTGAACGTAATTTGATTCGAAAAGAATTCAATCGATTAACACCTCGTCCTCTTGGCCCATTATCTCGACTGTCAAGTGGATCCCGATGTAAGCGTGACTTCAAGCCGATATCTTATAGATCATATTTCGATGAGCATGTGAATATTAAGATTCCAGAATCAGAAGATACCTTCCGCGTCTATTTGTCCGGCTTTCAAGGGAATCCATCTGATTCTCTCCTTCTTGTTCTATTGCATGGAGGGGGCTATTCTGGTCTAACTTGGTCTTTATTCTCGAAGTGTGTCCAAGAACTTTGCGTATGTCGAATCGCATCCATCGATCTTCGAGGACATGGTGGTACAGTAACAGCTGATGAGTCTAACATGTCTTCTCAAACTCTTGCTCATGATGTTGGTCAAGTGATCAAAGCTCTGCTCGATCAAACTGGTCATCAAGATGAGCTTCCACCGATTGTGATTGTTGGCCATAGCATGGGTGGAGCATTAGCAGTTCATTGTACAGTTCTTATACAGGAAATTTTACCCACAATAGTCGGTATGATCGTTATTGATGTTGTCGAAGGAACAGCTCTTGAAGCCCTCCAATCAATGCAATCTCTCCTTCGAGGTAGACCAAAGTCTTTTCCCAACTTAGAAAATGCTATCGAGTGGTGTTTGAGAAGCGGACAAACGAAAAACTTGGAAGCTGCAAAAGTTTCCATGCCTGGACAGTTGAAAAATTTGATTACTGGTAAGCTTGGTGCCGATGAAGTTGATGATTCAGAGTCTGACCAACAGCCTAGTGATGATAAGCCAGCACCTCGCAGACTTTTTGCTCTAGACAATCAAATTTCAGAAGAATCTGAAACAAATGAAGAGGATAAAATTGAGCCTATTAGTTCCACCAGACTGAATCCTACTGAATCGGAAATCTCGAACTCTTCCGTGAAAAATAGCGAATATTCTTGGCGCATAGATCTTTCCAAAACTGAGCCTTATTGGAAAGGTTGGTTCCAAGGACTATCGGATTTGTTTTTATCATCTCCTGTTCAAGGAAAATTACTTCTACTCGCCGGTATTGATAACTTAGATCGTCAACTAACAATTGGTCAGATGCAAGGAAAGTTCCAAATGCAAGTTTTACCTCAGGTTGGCCACGCGGTCCACGAAGACAGTCCTGAAAAAGTCGCCGATGCAGTGGCCACTTTTCTAGTCAGGAATCGCTTTACTGTCTCAAAAACTGAATTTGAAAGACCTTTCCCAGCCTGTTGAGCGTTTTGCAGCTTTCTTGAAAAGTATAACTCCATTTTTGTAACGGTATTTCTTAATGCTTACACCCATACACGGATTACCATTTCATTTCACCCAGTTTTGAGATTTGATGATGTTTGATTATTTATATTCACATTAATGTTAAACAATCACATCGTTAATTGTACTTATACCGCTGAATCATCTCTCAAGAAATCTCTTTCTCTCCCTTTCAATCCCTCATTTCATAAGATTGTGACACATCTTTCTCATGATGTGTTTTGTAAAAAAGTGTGGAAAAGGTGACACATTTCACCAAATCGATAAACAAAGTAGTTGATATTATTTTGGCTTAAACCATTGAACTACAAAGGTGAATAAAGCATATACAATGACACTGGATTCTATTCCATGATATGGGGCCCACAATATTCCTTTCATCGAGAGAGAAAGAGAAAAGAGAGACATTTGAGAACCAGAAGTCACTTAGACATACTATCCAATCTATCAAGGCCCTGAAAAGAATGGAAATATTGAATTGATAATGTTTGAAGTTTGCATGGTTGATGGAATGAAATGATAATAATATCTACGCACCCAATATAGTTTCTTTGATGGCTTCTACAAATTGCGCTGGAACCCAGTAAATCCAATAACGAGAAGCTATGAAGTTAAACAGAGAGATGTTCCATGATCAATCGATTGCAAAAAAGCGTATCAAGTCCGAATCTCACCCTCAGTTGTTCCTAGTTGGAGAGCCATTATATGATACTCTTCATGACCTTCGATAGGTTCGCTTAGGACGGCTCGAATTGAGTTCATTGCTATTTTTTCAGTTCTTTCCTTAGTTCCAAGCCACAGCTGGTCAGCCTCCAACTTAAAGGTAAGCCTGACTTTTCCACCCAATTTATTTAACATTCCATAGAGTGGCTCGGAGGGTAGAGGAGCTCGACCATTCTTCCAAGCGGGCATTGCGTCAGGAGGCAGACCTTTCTCAATGATCTTCCTGTGAAGCTAGGAGGGAAAGAGAACGATAAATTGTCAAGGTGGGCTCTCAACGAGATACGATCGAAATCAATTCTAGCTCATACTTTTTGCCGACAAAGTGGCTCTTTGGTAACAGGAGTAGCTTTCTCATCGCTTTTCAAATCACCAGCACTCGAGGCGTTGACGAGGAGTACATCATTCAAAGTTGATCCAACGACCATAACTTTAGACTTATCATTGATACAAGACTCTTTGAGGGTTTGCTGATCACTGAGTTTGCCTGGAGATGGGCATGATGAGGAAACATTGTACGGGAAGATAGAGACAAACATGTAAAACTAGAGAGCCCCAAATTCGTCGAAATACCTCAAAATACCTTTGTAGACGAGTTTTTGCATTCCGGACGGTAATCCTGTGAGGGTTTGTATGTGTTCTTTCAAGCTGCCTATGGTGGACGAGCTTGGAAATTTTACTTTCAATCGTTCCTTGTTGAAAATTATGGTGAAATCAATCTGTTCACCAGAATCTTCGGGTGTTGTCTGCTCTTCACTCATATCAATATCGATCGATCACCGAAAAAAATTGGACACAGTCAAAGGGTTTGACTCAGAGTACATTGACACTGGTCAAAACGAGAAAAAACATGCTGATAAGGTTGATGAGGATGATATGCTTTTATTCATGCCTTCATGCTTTCAATAATAGAGGCGCTCCTAAAATAAACGCTTTACAACAGCTGATCAGCACAGCCTATTAATCAATAGAGTGCGCCAATGATTCAACTAGGCTGCCTACAAATTTTAAGCTAAAATGCTTCAACAAGCTCAATCCGCAAGTATACTACATTCTGTATCTGATTACACTTGTACGCTATTTTCGAGGGCTTACATTCACCGGATAGAAATTCTATTTGCAATTACTCTCCTTTTCTAGCTTCCGGTGATGTTTGCTTGACGATGCTATTTAATCCAACGAATCTTCTGCTATGGCCAACGAACTTGGCGTTACGTTAAAGTTGAGACTGGAGACGAGAAATGATCTACAGAGATATTGTTCTTGTCAAACCTAAAATCTAGCTCGATTTCAATTCTTTATTTTTCAATTTCACTAAATTTCAACTCTAATCTTGAGAGTTAATGATTCGATAATCAAGGGATGGTTAGGAAGAGCATAATAAACCATACTAATGGGCTAGGTAGGAGGAAGCTTCTCTGCGAGCACACAAATTTGTGACTGACAATTTGTGAGAAGAGTTAAACTAAACAAAAAATCAAAAAATCTTTCTGTTTGCATCTTTCTTCATTGAGATTGATTATAGAGAGAACAAATTCTGGAGATCTTTATTCCGACTTTAATGATTTTCTGATTGTTTTAGCAAAATTAATCAGAACTGAAGCATAAAAACGAAAGCCGAGCGAACTCAGAGGTGTTGTGGTGAATGAAAAAGGTCAAGCTTCCAACGTCCAAAAGAGGCTCATCAGAAGGAATTGTCCTCGAACTAACAAAGATCATGTTCCGAGTAAAGTGAGTACAGAAATATACTTCAACTCGCCCAAAAAGGAGGTTCCGTCTCAAAGTCCCAAATAGAGGTCTGGAAAAAGTTTTCATGTAGATTCCAGTCGAGTTCAGATGATCAACTTACCTTATAGCGACGACAATGTAAATGGATGAAAAGCTCGCTCGATAAGGGGTCGCGATTATTTTGAAGACATTCTTCGCAATCAACATCATGAGTTAACTTTTCCGATACATAAGGGTGGCTAGAATGAATTTCAGTTCAGATTTATGTTGAAGAAGATGGATACTACAAACCTATTCATATGTTCTTTCCATTCACTAGAAACGCGTTTATTGATGAGACTGCTAAGTTTTTCGATATCTTCTTTGTTTTTACCATCAGTTTTAATTGATTCCGATGAGACAGGACTAAGACCTTCGTCCTGTAGGTAATGAGTGACAGGATGGGAACTTGTCACTTTTTTGATTAACTGAGGAGGAAATGAAGAAAATATTTCATAGGTTTGAGAGAACAGTTTCTACCTTGAGCTTATACCTCTTCTAAATTAGAAACTCCATAATCAGCATCTTTGCCTTTTTTGGGTCCAAAATCCAAGGAGTTATAAAGATAGTCGTCCACTATTGGATAACCGAGATATTGAAGATGAACTCTAATTTGATGCGTTCTTCCTGTTTTTGGCTTGCACCGTACAATACTGGTTTTACCATCCGTACTGAGACGTTCGAATATCGTCAGACTAGGTTTACCACTGTTGTGCACAATCTGCAGTCCAATTTTTGGATAGAGGCTAAAAATGGGTTGCTCACAAGTGATTTCGCCTCTAAAAGAAAATGGAGGTGTAAGTATGAGAAAAGCTTTCGAGTATGGGTATAAATTTACTCTGGAAATTCTCCTTCTACTTTACAAACATATTCTTTTTCAACTAGGCGGCATGAAATATCGTCAATAATTTGCCTCGCTTGTGATGGATTCTTAGCCAATAAAACCATCCCAGAAGTCAATCGATCTAACCTATGACAAGCTTTCAAATGAAGAAAAGCTAAGATGAAAAAATTTGGTCCAGCAAATTATTCATTCGATCATTAGGAGACTTACGAAATAGTTTGTCATAATGGTTGTCTCTCCTCAATATTTGTAGTAAAGAATTGAAATGGAATCGACCACACGAATGAATCTTGATTGAAAGGAATGTTAAAATAAGATCTAAGGAGGGCTTTCATTGTCTGAAACTCACAGGAATTGATGGCGGTTTATCCACAACCAACATATCTTCATCCTCGTGAACTATCTTAATAGGAAGCCCAATGACAGGTAACTCGTGACGATGAGTTTTGCTGGTAATAATATCGTTATTCCGTATGACATAATCAGGAGTTATTATATTATCATTTACTCGTATTTGCCCCTCAGTGAAACGTTTTTCCTTCAAAGAGAACCATCATTTAGATTTTTTTGTACAAACAATTTTTCTCAACTCACTAATCTTGAAGGATTAATTGCTCTAAATTCTTTTTGATATATTTCAATAATTTTTCGACCAATCCATCGACCACGAGCGTATGAATGGTAGGTGAAATGATAAGGATAAACCTTGCGAAGACCATTTTCAAAGTAATATTCTGAATCATAAGTGCTCCTTCAAAAAAAGAATGAAACTGTCACTAAAATTGAAGAAGAATCCTGTGAATATATTCTACATTTTTTCTGTTAGAAGCATCTTTTTTGTTTTCGGGCGTCCATCAGAGGAATGTGTCTGAAGTGATTCTTCTTCAGCTTTTCTCTTTAAACTTGTCTCACTCATTATTCTTACACGTGAGACGATCTTTTTCATCAAATCCTGAACAACAACCATCAGAGTACTTCAACTTACTGTCTGGAGAGAAAATTACAAGAACAATCAAAATTTTCAATTTTCAATCAATTCCGGAATCTCAGAAAAGTTTCAGAGAATCATTTAAGTAAGTACCTCAAGAGGCTGCGAACAATTCTTCACTTACCCACAAACCAAATCGCTCTGCAATTCAATTCATCAAAGTGAAAATTGTAGATGACGTAAAGCACATGCCAGACACAGTAATCATAATACTAAAAAATTAACTCATGGACGTCAAACAAAACTTTAAACTAGTAAGGATTGATGAGGAAGTTCTGAACACGAGGTCAAGATTGCGACATAATTTTTATTATTATTTCTCTTTTAATGGTACAAAAAAGTCGAAAAAAGTTTCTGTTGTCAAGCAAAAGCGCCTCCAAACATTATCATGAGAGTCATCTATGATCCATAATGAGTAACTTGATTGATGAAGCTTAGAGCTTGATAGAGCTTTAAGAGGCTATCAACCACAGCTACTCTGCTATCAAGTTTTTATCTGTGTGTTTATTATTATTGTATTTGATCATCTCATCTGTGGTTTGTGATTCATTTAATGATTGATTGAAATTTTTTCCATTGCTATGCTTGATTATACTATGTTTGCCATTCAGATGACATTCTTGTGACTACACTTTGTTTTACACTCGTAATAATGCCTTTAGAGCAGCGAGTGGTGAAACCTATCTTCATCTGCCGATCAACTCTACCTTTTGATAGTCAAGGCAATCCTATATCGATTGCCAATGAATTGGAATATGTCACCAATGGGACTTTAGCCAACATTATTCGCCAGTTGTCCTCACTTTCCAAGTATGCTGAGGATCTGTTCGCTGGTCTACTACATGAAGCCACCGTGACCATAGCGCGCTTAACTTCCCTCCAAGGAAGGGTGGATCGTTTATCTGTGAAAGTCACACAGCTAGATTCTTCCGTGGATGAAGTTTCTCTCAAAGATATAAACCAAAATCAACGTCAAGAAACTATACAGAAAAGATTAAGATTAAGAAAACAATTCAAATCATGTGCCAGTTATGATCAGCAGGTGGTGGCCCGAGGAACTATGCCTGAATCAATAAGGGAAGTATATGAACTTTGTGATAGTGCTCCACCATTAGATAAACTCAATGCTTATCGTGATGATGGTAAAGATGGCTTAAAATTTTACACCGATCCCAACTATTTCTTCGACTTATGGCGAAAAGAGATGGACTCATTCTTCGAAGAGACTGAAAAAGAAAGGATTGGTAAGAAAAATGCTCATAGAGGACCAGGCAAAGGAGAGCCAGGATCTGGTGATAAGTCTCGTCAACGTAAGCCTAGACAGCCAGTGAACACCAGACGTGAGTTCTTCTTTCGTGTTGCTCAGCAAGAATTTTTGGATGATAATAGTGTCAAGTCCACTGTCTCTGGAACTCCAATCACTAATGGAGGGCCAATATATCGCGATTCTAACGGTACAATTGTATATGGAAATCAGTATGTTGACAATTTAAATAGACCTAACTCGCTTGAATTGAATCATGGTTATCGTGTCGATGGTTATCATCAACATCAACAAGTTCCAAATTCACACCAACAACAGCATCCTCATCATATGATGGTCCAGCAGCAGCAGCAACAGCCATCCCTATCTAATCAAAATCCTACCTACTATGCTCATCCTGGTATGAACAATGATCATTGCCAATATCATTCAGGAAATATGAGCAATCAATCCTACGCACACATCAATTCGCCAAGAGGAGGTCCTTCTACACCTCCTCCTCCTTACAATTACATTTCTCCTGGTGGGGGAAACGCCGTTAACATCGGTATGAGCGCCGGTGAAGATATGTCCATTAGTCAATCGCACAACCAAGGCACACCAACTCGTCGTATCAGTGCATCTGGCGCAATGATAGCCAATAGACCATCTCAGCCTCCTCCAGCACCGCCAAGCAATCCCTCTTCTTCCAATAGCTCTGCTGGTGGCACCCCTAATGCTGGAACACCCAGCAGATCGCGTGGACAATCTTTGACTCGTGATTCTCTACCACCACCGCCACCTCCTCCTCCGCCGGGCTCAGGTATTATGATGAACGGTCCTAGTTCTGAGGGTGAGCTACCCTTGCCTTCTCCTACATCTTCCGGTGTTAATTCAGATCAACATTTACCCAGCCAAACGAATATTCCACCACCACCACCTCTCCCTCCGGGAGGACTTATCGCATCTTCTACAATTAATGAGAAACAAGATAATGAACATGTCACAGCTGGCATTAAACCCAGCGAAAATGGTCTTATGGCAAGTTCCGTGCTAGCACAAGAAATTTTACAGAAACAAAAGATGATAGCCTCAAAAATGAACACAATGAACAAAGTTCTGCCTCAAAATGTTTTACAACAACAGAATCATCGAAGTGATCTACTGGCTGCCATCAGAGAAGGAAAAGTATTGAGAAAAGTTGATGAAAATAGGAAGAAGGCCATTGAGCAATCTACTCCGCTCCTTGATGTAGCAAGTATTTTGGCTCGTCGAAAAGCCATGGAGTATTCTGACTCGGAATCAGATGGTGGAAACTCTGATGAAACTGGTTCCGACTATAACTGGGAGGTAGAAAGTGAATGTTAATGAAGTGAGATCAACTTTTGTTCAAGTGTGGTTTTATCCTCGTAAAAATCTTGAAAAGATTTTCCATAACAGACTTTATCTATAAACTTCTCATTTGTTGAGAGTAATCAGCTCCACTTTTATGAAGAGAAAAGACTTAGAACTTTGCTTCCATGAAAATTCTCTCTTCCTCTTTGAACTCGAAAAATTTTAGTGGTTTGATGAATTTAAATAAAGAATTTTCGTGCAAAACATTGTCTTCCCATTTTTTCTGAGCTATTAATGTTTCCAAATCGATCGCTCAAATTTTGTAGGAAAAAAGTTGGATACATCAATATTAGTGTATATTAGTGTTCAAAATTTTGAGCACTTTAATTGCAAACTTCCGCTCTCATCTGTAATGATGCTCCCGCGTGCCCGAGTTTCGTCAACACCAGGCTCTTCAAATGAATATCGTTTCTCAGAATTCTCTTCAACAATTATGGTATTGTGAAATATCTCCTTTTTCTCTCTTCTCTCTCAATGAAGAGCTAGACAATCAATGATTCATTTAGCAACAGCTGTATGGTGCCTTACTAGCCAGTGTGATATGTTAGTGTTCTAGGCTGTCTTGGAATTTTTCCAGTTGATCAGTACCACTTGATGTCAATCAAGCTCAACCAGTGGATTGAGCTGACAATAGAAGCCATTGGCTTTGCTGAATTTACTGATAACGAAGGAAGTGGGCGGCAATTTTAACGCAGACATCTTTCTATTTATAATTTATGTGTATGGATGTATCCAATGTTCAGCTGAGATGATATAATGTTTGAAATTTCGGTGCCATTCAGGAATGTTGTGTTTGGTAATGAAAACAAGCAGTCTCTCTAAAGCACACATCAGAAACGAAAACCTCGTGTCTTATTTTTACTCACATATTGTGTCTGTTTATACTCATTCATTGTGATTCAAGAGAACAGCCTTGTTAAATCATTATTATAATCATGAAAGCAATTGTTGATATCAAAGATTGCTTAAACGACTCACCTAGATTCAGGTAATATCATCATGAACTTCTCAACTTTTTTCCTTCATTAATCTAAAGTTTTACCTCTCTCTTATACTGTTTCAGAACCACTCTGCAACAAAATGAAGATGACATTCATGTACTCGAGAATAAATTGGAAAAAGTATGTTAAAATGACAAGCCATTCCAACTATTTGCTCAATCTGAGTTTATGTATTCGATTTCAGATCGTCAAGCTGTGTAATGATATGATCGAAAGTAGCCAAAATTCAATCAGAACCAAAGCGTGAGTAGACTGATGGAGATGACATTGTCTCAATTAAAATTTTTCATCCACTATTTGTGATTCGAATCGAAGGTGTTCATCACATCAGATTGTATCGCACTTTCTTCTACTTTCATCCCAAATCTTGTCAGAAAAATTGGAAGTTAATTTTCTAACTTATTCTTTCTCTCTCCTAAGCGCATTCATTAATGGTGTATTTGAGCTCTCAGTTTATTTTAAAGATGATCCTCCAGTTGTCAATGCTTTGGATGAAAACAATAAGATCTTGAAGAAACTCCTCCAATATGAGTCCATGTTGGTTGATCAAATGAATCGTGCTGTGTCACGTAACTTAAATAACTTCTTGAAACGTGATATAAACAAAGTTAAAGAAACTAAACGTCATTTCGACAAGATAAGTGAGGACTACGACAATCTTCTCGTCAGAAATTCGACATGTTTGAAGAGTAAAGTCTCAGAATCTGAGGAACTTTCAAATCTACTTAAAGCCACTCGATCACTCTTCCAACATACGGCCTTAGATTACGTGTGCCAGATGAGTTGTCTCCAGTCCAAGAAGCGGCATGAAGTGTTGGACTCAGTGAGTAGGATCTCTTGGCCTTTCTGACCTTTGTCTTCTTATAATATCATGATTAACGTTAATTTTCGAATACAGCTCCTGCTTTTGATCCAAGCGTATGGAACATACTTCCACCAAGGATCCGATATAATGAATGACTTTGATGTGAAAAACATATTGAATTCCATCCAAGAGATGAGAGATGATACTCAAACCCTTCACCGAGAACTCGAACACAATCATTCTCTAGTCGAAGAAAGACCTAGTTCAATTTCATCCGATGGACAGTCCATCAGATCTCAAGGATATTTGTTCAAGCGTACGACCAACGCTTTTAAGACTTGGAACAGACGTTGGTTCATGATTCAAAACAATCGATTGATTTATCAAAAAAGAACTGAGAAGAATTACACTGTGATGGAAGAAGATTTGAGATTATGTAACGTTAAGCCTGTAACTGAAGGTGAACGACGTTTTTGTCTCGAAATAGTTTCACCATCAAGGTGCGTATCTCGACGTTCAATAGAATTCTCCGATCCCTAACACTACACGATCACATTGTCTTCTCTCTTTGAAGGTATCATATGCTGCAAGCAGATTCTCAAGAGAGCTGTGAGCAGTGGGTCCTCGCTCTCCAAGCTGGAATTGATGCTGCTTATAACGGTGCCCCATCTGAAAATAGTAATGATGCTTCTGACTCTTATGAGTCTTGTGACACGAGTGTGAGTTCATATTCAGCTCAAACTTCTACACAAAGCAGTTCATGTCCAGTTAAATCTCAAAGAGTTTTACCCATAATCACTGGACTTTCTGGAAATGAAATATGCGTTGATTGTGAATCATCTGATCCTCAATGGGCTAGTATTAATCTGGGAGTAACTTTGTGTATAGAATGTTCAGGTATCCATCGCAGCCTAGGTGTGCATATTTCAAAAGTTAAAGCTCTCATTCTGGATTCATGGGATCCAGAGCAGGTGAAACTGATGACTTCTCTCGGTAATCGTTTAGTAAACTCAATATTAGAAGCTAAGATTGATGAGAAGCATAAAACACCCAAACCTTCTCCTACCTCCAATCCATCTGAGCGAGAATCATGGATACAGGCAAAGTATGTAAAGAAACAATTTATGAGCTACTCTCTAGAAATACCTCCGGATGACTTGGAGGAACTCAAAATTTACACCCAGAGACTAGAATCTGACACGAGAATCAAAGAATCGTTGAGCCAGTCAGAAGGTTCACAGGTTCATTATGACATTCTTCTATACTCCGCAGCTCTTTGCTCTAATCTAGAGTTCATGTGTAGAGCTATATTGAGAGGAGCTAGAGTTAATTGGATTAATCCAATAGAAAATTCCAGAACTCCTCTCCATGCTGCTGTAATGGGAGGCTCAGTGCCTTGCTGCGAGTATCTTCTTTTGAATGGAGGTAAGTTGAAACTCAGAAAATCTTGATGAAATGAATCACTAGATCACCATAATTGATCAATTATTCAGCTCCTTGCAATGCTCAAGACTCTGATGGAAAATCACCTTTGCATTTGGCAACGGAAGTTAGTAACACCGGGTAAGTTCCGCGAGTTTCTCATCATGTTTGGATCATTTTCATTGCCTTCATTTCCTTTCTCATAGTATTGTTTGTCTTCTTCTCAAACGAGGAGCCGACTTAAATCTCACTGATTCTTCTGGCTCCGATTCTCTCTCTATAGCTGTTAATAATACGAATGCTGATATTGTAACTCTGTAAGTGACCTTGTAAGTTCTGTTTAAACATTTTACTCATAGTGTTCTGCATCACATTCAGGTTGAGACTGGCAAAACTTAATGAAGAAATGCAAAACGATGAATACAGTAATTGCCATGAGGATATATTCAACGAAGTTGTCAGAGATTTTTCTAACAAAGCATCCATCAAGACTCAGCTTACAAAGCCCCCTGATTAAATTGTTCTTTGAAATTTCTCTAATTTTAGCTCTCATCACTCTTGAGAGAATCAGTGTTTGAAGATAATGGTGTTACTGTCAATCGAGTTATTCGATGACCATTTTAGTATAAAAAGAGAAATGCTCCAATTGAGATATATTTTTCTAGAAAATCTTTGTTAATTGAGTGCTTGATGTTTTTCTATCGAAATCTTAATCAAACTTAAAAGATTAATCTAATTTATTAACAACGTCACATTTTTCGGACACTCAATAATTTTCCAAGTAATAACTTGCGTGATGTGCTCATGCTGAACAATGATCAAGTTGGATTGATCAATTATTATATATCAGGTTTAACTACCGGATGATAAAAAGCTCACTCATTGAGTAGGATGAACAATGAGTAATGATCGAAAATCAGGCTATCTACCATTCATAGCTCCCATTTGGACGCTGAAGGTAACAGAATATCTTCTCTTTCCACTCCACTAAGAATAAGCTTATCGATCGAATTTTGATTCAATCAAATGCTAATTAATGATTATAAACTTCTTCCTAAGCGGAAGCTGGCGTATTATGCAAACTTAGCTGCTCACGTTTGATTAGTGAGAGGCAAGCGAGATAAATTTTCATTTTCATTTATCAATCAAGGATTTTGTGCTTCAGCACTACTTGCGAACCAACTTTTGTGTGCTCGAACGAAGACGTTCTTTTAATGCTCAAAATGCGAACCGTTGAGATTCTTTGTTTCATGCTAACGTTCATCTCTATTCCTATCTTGATTGAATCAAGTAGAAAATTTCTTTATGGTGAGTTCAAATTTCAGTATTTTTTACTGAGAAAAAAAATTGCAAAAAACGACTTCTCTCTTTTTTTTCTTCCCGATCCCAACTTAAGGAGTTGCTCTAGCCACCGTGATAAGTTCAGCTAAAAATCGCTATCATCATCCGATTCCTGTGGCAGTTCCGATTCCAATTGTGCAACATAACATTGATAACCATTATCATCTCGATCATACACATGATTTTCATCATCATCATCATTATTTAGATCACCACCATGATCCGTGGGATTACGAACACGGTCATCACACAGATGTGCATGAATTCTCTTCCAATCATGAGCATATTGATTACCACTGAGTTTCAAATGATACAACAACCCAGTCTCATCATCACCAGACAGTCTGTGACTATCGAGACTACTAAATGAACGATGAATAATGAATAATGAATTTTCTCTTGCTGAGAAATTTACAATTTCTTATAAATTTAGTTCAAAAGAAGACAAACTTCAGATAATGTTTTGTAATATTTTAGCCTTGAGAGTGTTTACAATAATTGACTAGTCAATAGGCCTGGAAAACCACAATATCAGATGAGACATTCAATTATTCTCCAGTTTTTAGATAATATTAATAGTAAAGAATCACTAGTTGGGTGGTTTGCATTCTCCGTGAGTATCATCACTATCGATCTGCATTCGCTTGAAGGGTGGGATTGGGAATCAACGAAGTGAATAGAGCCTTAACAAGAGATGCAAACATTTCTAGAGAATTCACCGTTGCAGCAAGCCTTCCAAGAGGCGAAGAATCATTGGCTGGATGAGGAAGATCATTCTGATTATCTGTATTTTGGTCCGTTATCACATCTTCCTCTGTGTTTGGACGCTCCCTTGGATTGGCTTCGTCTTGAGCAGCCGGCACTCTAACATGATTGGCATTATTATTGTTATTCTCGTTCTCGTTCTGACGACGAATGTAGTACTTCATGAAGAAATAGAAACTGATCACAATTAATAAACGATTAAGAGACCCATTTAGGTAAATCAAACTGAATAAAATAAGTGCCCTTGTGACAGTTCCAAACCAATCAAGCCAATCTCGATTACGATTCTCCTCTTCTTCCTCGGGAACAACTGCTGCGGCAGGAGCTGGATTGACTCGAGGTTCTTGTCTATCAAGCTGTCTAGCAGGCCCTTGAATCGTAATATCATTCACAACCCCTTGTTCACCTGGCAAAAAGATAAGAATCGCAAAATCAGAGACAATATCATGGAGTGAGTAATCTGAGCCAGATGGAAGACAAACTTTCAATACTATCTTACCCTGAGCCACTAATCCACCTAGGTTTCTTGCATATTCAGCAATCTGTTGTTCGGTGAGAGTTCCAAGGTATTGGGAATAATTGTTAACAATTTCATTCGCACCGACAAGTTCGCAAATAGTGTATGGATAAAGAATCGAGGCACCTCCACTGGCCACCATAGTCCAAACACAGCATTTCGGTATTAAGGTGGTCAACACTTCGGGAGTGAAAATTTCATGGCTTTTACTTCTGGTGTTTGGATCATCTCGTCTAGCTGGATCATTCGCCAGCTGGGGGTCATGATTCGAACCACTAGGAATGTCTGACATTTCCTAATACCACTAAAATATAACCATCAACAGATACACAAAATACAAAATCAAGAAGATGTCATTTGAGTAATTAACGTGAGGTGTAATAACGAAGAATGCTAATCAAAGAATACTCGAGAAAACAAACACCCAAAACACTAGCAAAACATACAAAATTTTGTATGATTCATTAATGAATCATACGTCGACTCAGATGACATCTGTTATCAACATTTGTAAGTATTGGACTTTTAAATGACTTTTAAATGGAAACTTTTTTCTGTTTTATCTTTTTCTTTTCAAATTTTTTGATTTTGATTTTTTCTGATTTAAATTCAATTAAATGGTGATTTTTGATGGGAAAAATTTATCCATAGAATTTGGAATGTTTTTGAAAAAAAACCAGCTGACAAGAGCATTCTATATCAATTCTTTCTCAAAAGATGGAGAATTTACAAATTTTTTGGATGAGAAAAGAATCAATAGGATCCAGGTATTAAGTTCTTCGCAATCTGATGAATAATTTCCTGATTAGTGGACCGATATGTAGTTGACGGTTGACGGAAAATCCAGAGCATTTGAATATCCTTGAATGTTGGCGACTATTTTTAAGTACATAAATATTCTTTCGTGAAGAGGAAAAGAGTCAAATAAATAACGGTATGAATGACGCTATCGTTTCGTCATTTTCCATTCATGTCCTTAGTCTCAAATCATATTTTCTTACTATATATCGTTTCTGATATTCTTGAGACATTTCTTGAGCGATGAGCAAAACGTTCTCTCTTAATCGCGTAAATCGATAAATAGCTCGAAGCTATTTTACAATCATTATTGAAACACATGTTTCTTATCTAACCGGCAATCAAAAAAGTACAACTGTCACCTCTTCCCAGATTATCGAGTTTTAAAGAATCGACAAAAAGTAGCCGACCGAAAATCATGGGGAAGATTTGATAATCTTTCAAATAGTTAATTTTTGCTGATAATCTAGTGCACAAATTAATTTGTTTTATCAAGAAAATTGATATCAAGTGTAACAAACGTTAAGCCATTCGTTAGAGGAGATGTTCAGGGACGATATGAAATGCTCTCCTCCATTCTGCCTCTCTCTATGCTATGCACACTATTCAGTTGATTAGTTTGGATCACCACTCTTCGGTCTCATGTCCACATGGTTGAGGCGCGAAAGAAGAAGAGCCGTTGGCATGCCGGCACATGGTCGACGTCACATGGAATGGCGTGATTCAATGGCAGGCTGATCCAGTGGTGTGATCTTGACTTGAAACTCGCTCTCACATTCTCCTCTACTCTCTACTCTCTACTCTCATCTCTCTTCTCTTCTCTTCTCTCTTTTCTCTTTCATCTTCATTCTCTGTCTCCAACAGATAAAACATCTCGCCACATCATTCTCCTTCCAACACTCGTAGCCTCACTTTCTCTGTACGTGTGTGTGCCACTTTGTCCGATCATCTGGATTGTCTTTTTTTTCCCTTCATTATCGTATTGACGAACAGCAACGACGGAAAGTTGATCAGATTAGATTTCGATTGTGATACATTCCGGTTCATCTGACTTTCATCTTTTCGGTGAGCTCCTTTTTCGCTCTCTCTCTCTCTCAAGTTCATCTTCTCTCTTCTCTCTCTTCTCTCTCTCTTCTCTCTCTCTCTCTTTGCTCTTCTCTATCTCCTCACTTGATGATCCATCAGAGTGAGCTACAGTAGAAGCTGCTCCACCACGTTTTCATTTGATTTGATCACAAAAATTTTGTGTGTTCATACTCGCATGTTGTTCACTACTTTCTGATACACCAAACTGTTTTCTCTCGCTTTCTCTCTTTCCCTCTCACAAGTTACCGATATTTATTAATTATTAATTATTATTATAATAATCACAACAATTCCAATTGTGCCGGTGTACTTATAGTTGAGCCTAAAAATGGCTGCAAAAGCTATCAGTGAAGCGAGTGGTAAAGATCTTCTCAACAGACAACTCAATGGTACCTGTGCTCTTTCTCGCTGTGCTGTGGTCAATGAGTCCAATTTTCGTGATGTTGATCGACTCGTTGCTCAACATCCATGGCTAAAAGAATCGAAATTGGTTGTCAAGCCTGATCAATTGATAAAGCGTCGAGGTAAACTCGGCTTGATTGGAGTCAATTTGGATTGGTCCGGTGTGAAAGCATGGATCACCGAGAGGATTGGCAAAGATGTTAAGGTAAGTTGATTGGGAATAACCTGTTATTAATGTATATAGATATATATATATATATATTGAGATGTCCGTTAAAAAAATGAGGCTAGTAGCAACGTGACACATAAAATCGAAAAATAGATGATACTGATAATGATGGCTATATAATCAAAAGATGAATCGGTTTTTCTGTTCACAATATGAGCAGATGAATGCTTACATATCCTTCTCGATTCCATATATCATGTAATCCTTCTCTCTCTACATCTCTTTTTTGTTCATGCTTTCGAATGCTTATCCTGGTGTATCTTTAGCATCATACTTTCCTCCTCTGTTCCATTGCAGCTAGAGATCATTTGAGACATGAATTATCGTTTTCCCTTTCCTGGAGCTTCAGTTCTTTCCTCTCTCTCTCTCTCTCTCTCTCTCTCTCTCTTTCGCTTTCTCTTTCTCTCTTTACTATTATCAACTCATTTGCTAGTTGTCAGTGCTCACTCACCTTCTATTGAGATTTATTTCTCTCTTCCACTAAATTTAGTTCGGGAAATATCAATGTATTGAATTTATCGTAGCTCTCGTCATTCCTATGAATAGGGATTTTACGTTGATACATTGGAATTGATCAATCAAAATTGTGGATAAGAATGCTCAGTTTTTTCACCTGATAGGTTGGCCGTGCCACTGGCAAGCTTCGCAATTTCGTCATCGAGCCTTTTATACCTCACAAACCTGAAGAAGAGGCATACATATGTGTTCATTCCCACCGTAATGGTGATACAATCTTGTTTCATCATCAAGGAGGTGTAGATATTGGTGATGTAGATGCAAAAGCCCTAAAACTAGACATACCGATCGATGATAAGCTGGACGAAAGTTTGGTTAGGAAACAGCTTCTCATCAATATTTCAGAAAACAAGCGCGATGCTGTGTGCAAGTTCATTGTTGATCTGTACAAATGCTACGTTGATCTCTACTTCACCTACCTTGAAATTAATCCATTGGTCATCACCGACTCGGCCATTTATCTATTGGATTTAGCTGCTAAACTTGACGCTACCGCAGAATTTATCTGTAAGACAAAGTGGGGTGAGGTCATATTCCCGCCTCCATTTGGACGTGACGCCTACCCTGAGGAAGCATATATAGCCGAATTGGATGCTAAATCAGGTGCTAGCCTTAAACTGACAATTCTTAACCCGAAAGGTCGTATCTGGACCATGGTAGCCGGCGGTGGTGCTTCAGTTATTTATGCTGACACCATTTGCGAACTGGGTGGTGCGAGTGAGCTGGCTAATTATGGTGAATACTCAGGTGCACCAACTGAACAACAGACTTACGAGTATGCCAAGACGATCTTGAACTTGATGACTAAGGATAAACACTCGGATGGCAAAATTCTGATAATTGGTGGGGGCATAGCCAATTTTACTAATGTTGCATCTACTTTCAAAGGGATTGTAAAAGCATTGCAAGAGTTTCAGGCTAAATTGCAGGAGTATGGAATCTCTATTTTCGTTCGTCGAGCAGGTCCAAATTATCAAGAAGGCTTACGCAACATGCGAGAAGTTGGAAATACTCTAGGAATTCCCGTTCACGTTTTTGGACCAGAAACACACATGACCGCTATAGTTGCAATGGCAATGGGAAAACGGGAGATACCAGAAATGCCACAACCAAATGTAACGACCGCAAATTTTCTGCTGCCTGGGGGCATGATGCAGGGCAATAATGAAGGTATTATGAGCGCTGCCAAGCAAGCTAGTGAATCCAGTTCAGCAGCGTCACCAATTCTTAATGGACCGCACTCAGTAGGGCAAGGTGATATCAATCTGTACGACAAAGCGCTATTCTCACCCAATACTAAAGCGATTGTTTGGGGAATGCAAAATCGAGCTGTCCAAAGTATGTTGGATTTCGATTTTGTTTGCTCTCGTAAGAGCTGGTCAGTCGCTGCTATGGTATACCCTTTCACCGGTGATCATAAGCAAAAATTCTATTGGGGTCACAAAGAAATTCTCATCCCAGTCTACAAGAATATGTCTGATGCAATGAAGAAACATCCCGATGCCCATGTTCTCATCAATTTTGCTTCTCTCCGCTCGGCCTATGACAGTACGATAGAGACTTTACAATTCCCTCAAATTCGTATGATCGCTATTATAGCCGAAGGCATTCCTGAAAATTTTACTCGTAAAATGATAAAGTTAGCTAGAGCCAAAGGTGTTACTGTCATTGGACCTGCTACAGTTGGAGGTATTAAACCTGGATGCTTTAAAATTGGAAACACTGGTGGTATGATGGACAATATCCTTGCTTCAAAACTTTATCGAGCAGGAAGTGTTGGCTATGTTTCAAGATCCGGTGGTATGTCAAATGAGCTGAATAATATTATTTCGCGCTCAACGAACGGAGTTTATGAAGGGGTGGCTATTGGTGGTGATCGATATCCTGGTACAACTTTCACTGATCATCTTCTACGTTATGAAGCTGATCCAGGCATCAAAATGCTAGTTCTTCTCGGTGAAGTTGGCGGTGTAGAGGAATATGAAGTGATCGAAGCTGTCAAGACTGGTAAAATTAAGAAGCCGCTAGTTGCTTGGTGTATAGGGACATGTTCTGGCATGTTCAATTCTGAAGTACAGTTCGGTCATGCCGGTGCTTGTGCCAACAGTGACAGTGAAACGGCAGTTGCAAAAAATAGAGCCATGAAAGAAGCAGGCATCTATGTGCCATCCACATTTGATGAACTCGGTGAAACAATCAAAAAAGTTTACAATGATCTCGTTGCCAAAGGTATCATCTCACCAGCTCCAGAAGTACCTCCTCCCACAGTTCCAATGGACTACAATTGGGCTCGTGAATTAGGTTTAATACGTAAACCAGCCTCATTCATGACTTCCATATGCGATGAAAGAGGTCAAGAACTGCTTTATGCTGGTATACCTATTACCACAATTATTAAAGAGGATCTTGGTATCGGCGGTACCCTGAGTCTATTATGGTTCCAGCGCCGCTTACCCTCATACGCTTGTAAATTTTTCGAAATGTGTTTAATGGTCACTGCTGATCATGGACCTGCAGTATCAGGTGCTCACAACACGATTGTCTGTGCTCGAGCGGGCAAAGATTTAGTCTCGTCGCTCGTGTCTGGTTTACTTACGATTGGAAACCGTTTTGGCGGTGCTCTGGATGAAGCTGCACGCCAGTATAGTGAAGCGTATGATCTAGGAATGCATCCTCACGAATTTGTGAATGATATGAGGAAAAAGGGTAAATTGATCATGGGCATAGGACATCGAGTTAAATCGATAAGTAATCCTGATATGCGAGTAAAGCTCATGAAAGACTTTGTGAAACAAACTTTTCCAACAACTCCAATTCTCGATTACGTCTTGGAAGTGGAGAAAATCACTACCTCCAAAGTAAGTTACCTGATCATCATGTTCTATTCTCGTTCATTCATAGGTTTTTCTACTGTTTTTTTCGAATTTTAGAAGCCAAATCTTATCCTCAACGTAGACGGAATGATAGGCGCTGCCATTGTTGATCTTCTTCGCAGCAGTGGTTGCTTCACTCTTGAGGAAGCGCAAGAGTATATCGAAATCGGCGCTTTGAACGGATTGTTCGTTTTGGGTCGAACGATTGGCTTTGTTGGTGAGTATATCATTACAGTCTTTTTTTCTGAGCTCATTTGATTCTTATCGCAACAATATTTCCTATCAAAAGGTCACTATCTGGATCAAAAGCGTCTGAAACAAGGTCTCTACCGTCATCCATGGGATGACATTTCATATGTACTTCCTGAAACACAATTGGCCACCAATTAGAAAGAAGACTTCTACAGGCTTGGTGCCTGCACTTTCTCTCAAGTCGAACTTTATTCAGATTGTGTCGCTATTGTCATCCCTTTTTTATTTTGTTTTTGTGGGGTAATTTGCTCACATTAGTTGTTTATATTCTCTGATAGCGTTTTCAAATTCCTTGATTGAGGCATAAACTGTTATTTTATTACACACAATAGCATATAAAGCATGCATAAACTAAGGTTGTGAGTCGATAATTACCCGATTGAGATTTTCGGGTATTTGATGTGATCTAGAAAGGTTGTGAAGTCAAACGTGTTCTTTATATCTGTGTTTCATTTCAAGTCATTTCTATCATTTTCTGAATGCTTCATTAGCAAAAAAGCTTCTAAGAGCAATAACTGAAACCCAGGGTTGTTATAATGATGTTAAAAAGTTTGATCCAAAATTCTTTCTAATATCTGTTCCAACTCCTTTTTCTCTTTCTCTCTTCATACACACTTTTTGGTCAATGGACTATCCCCTTTCTCTATCATGTATGTCAGTAATTCCGTGTTAGCTCATAAATCACTGTCACTTTTCAGATTGTGGGTTTCCATTTTGATCCCATGACCGCGTTGATATTCATTACAGCAGAAATATAGTCCAAAATCTCTAGTCTAAATTTTTCCTATGTTTGAAACCCGCGAGAAACTGATACATCAGATCCTTGGCTGGAAAATCTGAGGACCAAAATCCTCCTCTTGTGATCATGTTCTTATATCACGCATCCAATGGGAAAAACGGGGATTGTTCTTTTAAATATATAAATAAATTTGTTCTTCAAGCTTGCTTAGGGTTTGATGAACCATGAATCGAATTCTGAGATGCTATCGCTTTCAGACGGTTTCAGGGGAAGCTTTGATGAAGCAATGACCGTTATTCACCAACTTCGGCTCTTAACGGGAGACATGTGGCGTTTCTACTTCAATTCCTTGGAATTGTTCTTATTAATAACTTAGAGTATGAGGCTGGCGTTTTCTGTGGTCGAAATGTGAGGTTATTGAATGGCTATTGACAGCGAGGAATGATTTGTTTCTTTCAACTTACGATACCATGGTGATTACAGTAGAGAACGTTCAAGAACTCAACCGCAGTCTTTTTTCCCATCACTCTCAGTTGAGTAAAATGTGGCTGCAAATACATTATCGAGATTGTCACCATCTTTCTCTCCAAATTCCATTAGAATGGATTTAGCCGGTAAGTCGATGAAACAAATATTTGAATTGATTTCAAATCATTGATTGAAATATTTAATAGCTTCTACCTTGGATGGAGCTGGAGATGCTCCAAGAGAAACTGTAGCATGTCGTATATGTTCGAGAAAATTTCTACCTGAACGACTGGTGAGTAGTTGATGCTTTATCTTTCTCAAATGACCTCCAAAATAAACTGAAAAATTAGTCTGAGGCCAAAACTATACAATTTAGGGAACTTAGAGCTGTTATTCTGATGTTGACCATAAACTTAGCCTCTAGCCGTAAAAATTGGAGAGGAATACGTCTAGCTAAATTTTTGTTTGACTTAATTCGTTTTCTCTCTCACACTTCCACCTAAAAGCGAGTGCACACGGAAGTATGTGAAAAGCAGCGTAAAAAGCAGAGAAAAGTATTCGACTCATCGAAACAACGAACCTTAGCTGATGCTAACGGGGAATCAATGGGACCTCCTCCTAGTAGCCCAGTTAAGAAGAGTGTAACTCAGCGTGGAAAGCTCCAAAATTCTTCAAACCTGGGAGATAAAGATAGATCAAGAACTAGAAAAAGCAATTGGAGAGAGCAACACGAGGAGTTCATCCGAACCGTTCGAGAGGCAAGAGGTGAGAAAGTTGATCCTCCACCAAATGTCAAAGTTGACGAGGCTCCTGGTAGGAAACGAATACCAGTGGGCTATGTTGAATGTTCATTCTGTGAGCGTAAATTCAGTAAAGCTGCTGCTGAGCGTCATATTCCTTGGTGTAAGGAGCAAAAAGCTCGAATACCGAGAACTCCTAATACAAATGCTTCCAAAGATCAAACACAAACGTTGAATAGAAAGAATAAAGCAAAATCCCGTTACGCCCAAGCTGCTTCTGTTAAGAGAAGTGAGGTATATGATGGGAAGCTTGACTATGATTATCAAAGCTCCAGAGGGTCAGAAGCTGGAGATGGCAACGATCATATAGATAACGTGATAACCACAAGAACCAACGTAGTTGGAAAACCTATTGGATTGCATCAAAGAAATGTTCCTGCTGCTGTGAATAGACGAACAAACCAAAGAAACAGATCTCCTGTTCGTCGAGAGGCAGCAAGCAAAGTTAAAGCTCGTCTTAAGATGGATGAGCAAGCAAACAAGCATCCTAAAACTCCAGTAATGAAATTTAAGGAAAAGTTTCCTAATCATGTTCGATCTTCTCTCGACTCGATCACTTCTAAGTTTCTTCGAAATTCAGGAAATCCAGCTGATATCTTACGTAGGCCAGATCATTCATCGGGACCAATGCTGCCCAAGACTGTGCCTGGTGTGCGAACCCGAGGAATCTCTCCGATGAGGTATGATGGGAAACAACTTTCATTGGAGTCAGAAGATCTTCTTCGAATGAAAGCACAGATAAGTAATATGTATCCCACAAGCAAGAGTGAAAGCAGGCTGAATTTTATCGATCGTCTCCTTGGACAATCGAATGGTGATATCAGTAGTATCAGCAGCCAACTTCCTCTCTCGAAAAGTAAATCTCAAGAAAACGTTAGTCGAAAAGGGCAGGAGGAGAGCACAAGCACAGAGGAAAAAGATTTACCTCGCTTTTGTCATCAATGTGGAACAAAGTATCCAGGAACAGCATCAAAATTTTGCCATGAATGTGGTGAAAAAAGATTGAAGACTGGTGGAGCATTTCTCGCCAGTTGAAAGAATTTAGTAATTAAAAATTTTTAATGAAAAGATTTAGAAAATTTAGTTATTTGGACTCTAGTTCTAGTTTCTTGCTAATATAAGGATAGAAGAAAACTCTTCGATCCTTCTCAATCAGGAATTTGAGCTAAAAAATTCTATTCTTTTCATAAAAAACAGATATGAGTGGATTCCTCATGAACAAAATAGAAAAAACTCTTTCGAATTCAGATCATAAGCAGTTATGAGAATATTTTACATCTCGATTCTTCTCTAAGAGGCAATTAACAAGAAACGAGGGAATCTAGACTTTAAATGTGATGAGGATTGAGTCTTTGATGTCCGTATAGTCTGATAACTAGTTTGCGCACTGATTTTCAAATTTTAAATTTTCCTCTCCTCCCCAAAGGAACTGATGATAATTACTTTGAACTGAGAATCAATAGATATGCTGAGACTCCTCTTCACAATGAGAGGAGAATAATGGTTTGCAATCAAAGTTGCTAGATTCTTAGGGAATGAAGAAATGATCATTATAAGAGGGACAGAAAGATAGATAGAGTTTTTTGGTAAAAAAATAATGCTTGACTAGATCCAGATTTGAATCATTTCAACTAAAATATGGCCAATTAGTGCTCATCATACTCCTAGTTAGATTTTCTATAATAGAGAAGGTTTCACCATTCATTTTGAAGACGTAGCGGCGTTTAAATCCTGCGAGGAGTCATTAGTGGTCATCGAAGTGGTTTTGTCAACATCCAAGCGATCAGATGGGGTCAAAGAGCCATAATTTCGAGCTCCAGACTGAGATTCAGGAGGCACGATACCATTCACATTGAGATCAAACAGAACCGGAGGTAAATAGGAGCATGCACAAAATTCTTTTGCATTATCTTTTTTAGTCACTCGGCGAATGGTGGCCTAATATAATATAAGAGAACATTGTTAGTAACCATTCAGTTAATTGTTTTCATAAAGAGTATCTGGTTCATAGTAATAGCAATCAATTGACAAACTTACACCATAAATAAGATGATTGATGTTGAAAAAACAATGGAAGAGGCAATTTGCACAGAATATGAGAGATGCAACCATCACCAAAAGAAGAGCGGCTTGTGTGACGGTTCCATCTCCTGTGCGAATGTAGCAGAAAGTGAACACTTGAAAGATCATCATCAGGATTCCAATGTGGAAGAAAGCAATGGCTGTACTATGAATACGAGGATTGATCCTGCTAGGTGTGTAAACAAAATAGATATTGTATCGATCTACGAGATGCTTGATGATCATATATAATAAACCTGGAGAAAAAAATAACAAAAATGAGAAAGAGTTCTGATTGTCACACCGGAAAACTCACCACAAGGAGCAATCAATGGACACGATAAGCTATAAGTAACTACCATACAAAAAATCAATAGAAAACGCGGATAACGAATGCCAAATTGGAAGTCAAAGATGACTTGCTGACGAGCATTCTCATATTCTGCAGGAGTCTGTGAGAAGAAAGTGTAGTAGAAAAAATAGAGGAAAAGCTCTGGGAATCTGAGTAATTCCATAGCATTCCCGAGAAGAGCTGATTGTAAAACGTAATTAACAAAGAAAGCTCCATTGTCAACAGGAAAGAGGCACCTCCAATTGAACTTTTTTTCCGTATCTCCACCCCATATACTAGCCGCACTGAAAAGAATTTAGCTTATAGTAGAATTTTGAATGACAGTTTCAAATTTTTTTCATTTTCATTTTCACATACCTTGATAGACCCAAAGATGGTAGAATGACCACCATCATTGTCAAGAATAGAAAAACTTTCCACATAATAGAGTGATTGAGATCAGAAAGTGTCTTATATGGTAGGTATCTTGATGCCAAGGTAACGAACGATGGTAGAATAATCGCTGCAATGACCATCAAGAGTGGACTCAGATAATCAGCTGCCAATGGATTCTGAAAATTTGATTCAAATAGATTATGAGGAAATTGAATGAAATTCATGATGTATTTTAGAGGGCACTCTCAATTTGAAATCGAACTTTCGATCACCTCTGAGCTTTCGAAAAAGTTGCTTTTCAAACTCAGGAGTGAAAAAAGTTCAGAGGACTGAAAAATTGGCCAAAAAAAACCTATACAGTGGATTGAAAGTTTCAGTCTATGATAAAATTGAGTTTGAAACTGATTATTTTTGGCCACGAGATGAAACTATTCGACAACTTTTGTATCTCAACAAAAAAGTCTGATCAGGCCACTGTATCATGAATAATCATGAATTTGGCCAGATTTTTGGCCATGATAGAGGAGAATTTCAAGGAGATCAGACATTTTTGTTGCAATAGGTAAAAGTATAAATCAAATTGAAATTTAATGATATTTACCACTCTTTTGAGACCCTCGTCAATTGTCTCTTTAATTTTCAGATGGGTAAGAATACTCAATACAATTGATGGAGTTGATAAGAAGAAGAAAATGATGAAGAGAAGAAGATGAATGAGAATTCGTCGGATCCATATCAGCTTATAATCAATTTCGATATCATCCCTGGAGGGTGGAAGAGATCAATGAGGGGAAAAAAAGTCAGATAAGGTTATGATGACAGATAAACAGCGATAATGGGTAAAAAGAGTGGGATTTGTGATAGATAGAGTATAAATAAAGCTTTGAGTGCCTATCAACATTGATTGCACTCAGAATCAGAAGCTTGATCAATATTTACCAGTTAATATCATCAGGATAAGGAGCATAGCTGACCAACCATCGAGATGTCTCGAATTCATCCGAATCATGACAATTGAAAAATTTTCTCAACCATGTTCCCAGTCTGAAACAGCAATTACAAGGAAACAAAGTGCAAGACTCTTCCTGTACTTTCCTCAATGCTCTATAAACTCTGTTGAAATGGAAGAGGATATTTTTGAGAGATAAAGATTCATCGATATGATCGTGATGATGCTTACTTTTGAGCCATCTTTTCATTCTGGAAGGTCACGAAAACTGAGCCTGATGGTTCTGAAATACAATCTCGAAACTCTTTTTCAATCTCCCTCTCTAATTCTTGTTCTCTAGTTTCATAATGATTGATCCCATCTGCCTTATGACATCCACAGCAAGCGTAGGAGCCCAAGTGTCCAAGAAAGTAGGGATAGATTTCACATCGCTTATGATACTCGTTTTGATATTCCTCACAGAAGTATTTAGCATTAACAACGTTATTGTAGTCATAATGTAGACTTCGCAGTCGACGTGTGTTATAAACGAACTGCATTCCCTCGATTGAGACATCAGGAAACCTCAGATGAAGATAATCGATCAGCTGATCCTTTGACCGTTTCGCTTTGGGAATCCGACGGATATACAAAGTTCGCTTGACAATCCGCTGCTCCTCTGCTTTGATAGTTTTCGAAAAGTGACACATAAGCATCATGCTGATCGGAAGGATCAGAATGGAGATCACAACGTGAGCCCACAATAGATTAGAGTCCCCAGTAATGCTAGATACCGTTGTACGGCCAAAAGCAGTAAGTTTATATCCTATAAAACAATAAAAATTTGGTAAACGATCTATCGGGTTTCAAGGATATTCAGTGCAAGCTTTAAGATGCACAAGTTACAACTATTCCCAAGGTTGGACGCTCCCACTCACCTTCTGTTCCTTGTAGATTAATAGGCAAAACGATAACCAAACAAATAAAGGTGAGGAAGAAGAGAAAATAAATAATGTATCTTTGGAACAAGAGATATTGCACAGCGTCGCTTCCTTTTTTGCCTAAAATATCTTGATCTTTTATGAACAATATGTCATAAAGCAAATGACCAAATTCGGTTGTTGACTAAGCAGAGAGAGATAGCGAGAACAAGAGAGAGAGAGAGAGAGTTAGAAATATTGACAACATAGATCGATCAAATAAGATTCCTCAAGAGTGTGTACAAGAGATACAAGAGAGAAAATGTAAGCAAATATATTCACCATGGATCTATCAAAAACCGATCGTGGTCTTCGTACTGTTGTTTGCTTATCATCGTCTCCAATGCCATTAGCTTGATCAGGAGTATCGTTAAATCTATTCACATTTTGCCTTGAATGAAACGAGAGATGAGTTTCCAACTCTCCACTACCACTGCTTGCTACACCATTTACTGATCCATCTTCAGGCTCAATTTGCATATCAACACATATCTCGATATTTTCATTCACCTCTGAGTGGAGTGTCATATCACTCAGAGTGGGAGGAAACAGGAGATGATTGTACTTTTGATGATGCTCATGGTGCTCTGTATGGAAGATCGGTTTCTTTGGTTCCGAACGAGTTTCACGATCTCCATAGATGAATTGAAGCCATCTAAATCAAATCAAATATTAAATCAAATGAGAGAAAGTTTCAAAGAGTCATCATGAACTATCACGAGAAAATTTTGAATAAACTCACCCACGACGTGTTCTATTAAGTCGACCAGATCTACGATTCCATGCTTTATTTCGCAGCAATGCGAAGAGAAGTATCATCAACTATAAAATAAATCAATAATTGAGAAAACTTGGCCATTTCAGTCACAAATTCAACCCTTTAGGTGAATTTCAGCTCATTCGCAATAATCTCTCTTCCATCTATCACGATGGATCTCATCTCGTAGGCCGATATGATGATAAAATTGCTTGATTTCGCAATAGGCCCAACAACAGGCTGACTACTTGATCAATTCCTATACACTCTTCATCGAGTGTAGAAGAAGTACAATTCATATGATTACGAGGTTTTCAGGTAATTCTAAGATTAATTCTCGCTCTAGGAAAAGTTTTGGAGCTCGTTAGTTGAGTACAGACATCAGCTAGGTAAAAACTGATTGCTAGATGACAGCGAAGTGTATACTTACAAAGAAAATGACGGAGTTAATAGAGAAATAGAACGGTATACTAGCCCATTGGTCTGATTGATTGCTAACCATATTTCCACAGGTATCATTTTGGCTAGTGCCGTTTTTCGATAGATCACTCATCATGATCATCACGATCGATTTTGGCCTATCAGACCAAGCACCGGTTTTTCACAAAGGCCCACACTAAGATATTTAGTAAAGAATGCATTATGGGGCTCACAGTAAAGAGTTGACTGATAGAACACCAATTTTGACAAAAATTATTACAGAAAGAGTGAGCAATATTTTCTAGCCCTAATACAGAGCACAAATCAGCTGATAAAGACGATCATTGATCAAGTCTCTTTACACGCATCTTGTTGGTATTTACTGTGTAGCTCATTAAAAGACTGCATGTAAGCCGCGCCACCGCTTCACGCCTCTTCCAATCTTGGCCATCTCATGTCACCTCTCGACGTTGTCACAATTCGGAGCGAATCAATTTCAAATCAATCCAAATCATTCTAATTATTGTTTCATCTCTCTAATCAATGGACCTACGGCGAGATATATCACATTTTCATCGCCTCTTTTTGACCACACATAATGCATAGTGCAGAAAGTCTATCAAACAAATTAACGTTCTGACGGCTCTAGTAGTGAGAGAAGGAAATGAATAAGTTAACTTTTCCGGAAAAGGAACGAAGATGAAAGTTAAGCTTGCTTCTTCATGAGATGAAAGAGAAGAAAATGCAATATGAGACCAAATTTTTTCGAAAGCTTACAATCTTTGACATATACATCCTCACCTGTAAAATCCACCCATGATAGAGGTAAAAAACAATCCTTTTTTTGGGACACATTTGCGAGAAGCTTATGGAGTTCATCTTTCCAGCAAGCACCTCAATTGAACAAGAAACATCACTAGCGACCGATCAGAATGGTGACCTTGCTGGTCAGAGAACAAAATTCGCAGAATCCTGCCATAATACTGGAACGAGTATGGGAAAGAGTTGTAACATGATAGAGTTGATTAGTTAGATGAAGGGAAGGAAAATTTGCAAATATTACAATAAATCAAATAGTCCAAGTGGTTGAGACCGTGTTTTAATGCATACGAGCGATGGATTATGTGAAGCAACAGAGGCCGGACCATGCTAGATGAAGGCCATACTCGACCATCATCAAGTCTGTCCAATAGCTAAAATTAAATTTTTGAGTTATAAGCTAAGAAATGCCAGAAGACAAATAATTTTTCAATCAACGAGCATGAGACTTTGGGATCCTGAACAGAATTTATTAGCTTATTCATTCAGGGAGCTTATTTTAGTTTTGCTCAACCTCAGCCTCCTCCTCGAACTCGCCATCATCTTCGGCAGATGCTTCTTGGTATTGTTGATACTCGGAGACCAAGTCATTCATATTGGATTCGGCTTCAGTGAATTCCATTTCATCCATTCCCTCTCCAGTGTACCAGTGGAGGAAAGCCTTTCTTCGGAACATAGCTGTGAACTGCTCAGAGATTCTCTTGAACAGCTCTTGAATAGCAGTCGAGTTTCCAACGAAGGTAGCGGACATCTTTAGACCACGAGGTGGGATGTCACAGACTGCAGTTTTCACATTATTGGGGATCCATTCAACGAAATAGGAGCTATTCTTGTTTTGAACATTGAGCATCTGTTCATCAACCTCCTTCATTGACATACGACCACGGAATACTGCGGCAACGGTAAGATATCGGCCATGACGAGGGTCGCAAGCGGCCATCATGTTTTTGGCGTCGAACATTTGTTGAGTCAATTCGGCGACGGATAGAGCTCGGTACTGTTGTGACCCACGGCTTGTGAGAGGAGCGAAACCAGGCATGAAGAAATGAAGTCGAGGGAATGGAACCATGTTGACAGCCAACTTTCGCAAATCGGCATTCAATTGACCAGGGAATCTCAGACATGTTGTGACACCAGACATGGTAGCAGATACAAGATGATTTAGATCACCATAGGTGGGAGTTGTAAGTTTGAGTGTGCGGAAACAGATATCGTAAAGAGCCTCATTATCAATACAGAAGGTTTCATCGGTATTTTCGACAAGTTGATGGACTGAGAGGGTAGCATTATAAGGCTCGACCACAGTGTCAGAAACTTTTGGTGATGGAACGACGGAGAATGTATTCATAATTCGATCTGGATACTCTTCACGGATCTTAGAAATGAGTAGGGTGCCCATACCAGATCCGGTACCACCACCCAATGAATGAGTGAGTTGGAATCCTTGCAGACAGTCGCATGATTCAGCTTCTTTACGGACTACGTCCAATACAGCATCGACCAATTCGGCACCTGGTAAGAAAGCAAAGAATAGAACGATTTGAGATTGATTGGTCAACACAAACTTCATGAACGCCACACCCTTGACCATTGACTGATGAGGATTGACAAGCAGGAGAATATCAAAGAGATTGGTCAAGAATGTTACTGAATGCTATTCATGATCAGTGTCAGAGAGTAAAATTCATTGACTCACCTTCTGTGTAATGTCCTTTGGCCCAGTTGTTACCAGCACCCGATTGACCGAACACAAAGTTGTCAGGTCGAAATAGCTGTCCAAACGGACCACTTCTGACACTGTCCATGGTGCCGGGCTCTAGATCGACTAAGATAGCTCGAGGAACATACTTTCCACCAGAAGCTTCGTTATAATAGACTGAGATTCGCTCCAATTGAAGCTCCGAGTCGCCATGATAGGAACCAGTAGGATCAATACCGTGTTCGTCTGAGATTACTTCCCAGAATTTCGCACCGATTTGATTACCACACTGACCAGCCTGAATATGAACAATTTCACGCATTTTGATACAATATTGTATGAATACACTAGATGACAAATCAAACTGATACCACTTGATGGATATTTAAAACGGTAGGAAAAAAAATTTTAGCCGCAAATTGTGATCAAAAAGAGAGGAAGAAGGAGAAGAAGTGTCGAGAAGCCACGACGGTTGGTAGAGATTGTAGATTGTAAAGATTGAAGTGCAACGGCCGACGCCCTTCTTTGTCAGCCCTTTTTCACGAGTCTGCGCAATACAGTCACACCTCTTACAGCGTCATCTACTTTCCGATCAACTTTTGCCAAGATCGTTTCATTTGCTCATTCGTCAAGTGATCCTCATTTACAATTTTTTACAATTTGTAATGGAACAATTCCTTAAATGATCATTTTGATCGCCCACATATGACCACTTATAGTCTTGTGGATGAGCAAAAATTTGTAGGAAAATATTTTTTACCGCTCTTGCTTAGCAGGCTTTGGAATTTTTGTTTGTTTGGAGAAATGATGGGCTTCCTGGTGATGATGAGAAATCGGGAGAGAAAGAGAGAGAGAGAGGAGAAAATATTACTCTCTTTTTAATTCTAATAACTATCTGTTTTTTTTTTCGTTTCTATTCCGTTACTTTTGGAGTAACGTTAATTTAGAGGGGAAATTTCTCATTTTTATTGGGAAAAATTGAGGAAAAAATTTCATTAAAAATCTGTTTTGGATTAGGTGTCTGTTTTTCGTTGCCTACGACAACTATCTCAATGACCGTAAAGCTAGAGTTGTGAAGAGAATAATCCAAATTGAAGGTGCGATAAATTGGTTGATTCCATCGCCTTCAAAACCCATCATAACTCTTTGAGTTGATTCCACTGAGGCACCATAAGGATAGGCGAGTAGGAGAGGTCTCATAAAATAAGGAAGTGCAGCAGTAGGCCACAACAAATGATTGAACCACAGTTGAGATAGATTGTAAAGAAATAAGATACTGATCAAGGCGAAAAGTGATGATGTCTGCGTTCCTAGGTAGCATCCAAAGCTATACCCACTTGCTGCAATGAAGTGTGATACAGCTAAAAATTTCCAAATTCTATTGTCCAACTGGAATCCACTCGCTAGACAAAGAATCAATCCAGCAGTATTGAAGATCGGAATGTGCTGTAGATTTGCTCGAATGAAATGGGCAAGCATCAAGGGACCTGGTTTGATGCCCATACATTTTTGTCTGTCATAGAAACCACCCATTCGATCGAAAGCAAGACTTGTACACCCATAGGCTTGTCCATACATGTAGATGAAGAAGATGAAAAACAGAGGCAATATATAGCTATAAACTCTTCTATCATTATCTTCAACAACTTTTCCATCAATCGGTTCTACCTTCAATATCTCGTACAAATGACGAGATCGGGTAACATTGCTCGAATGTCTCAGTTTGATAATTTTGTTGATGAGAAGATAATGAAAAAAACGCTCGATCAATTGAGCTTCCACTGGATTCAATGATTGTCCATGGTAATATAGTAGAGGTGATATATCATCATCATGATTTAGATGAAAAGCTCGTAAGTAAAGACTTCGTTCAAAGCCACTTCCGATGCTGATAAAGCTATTAACTTTTCCTTTAGAAGTATCTTCAATTGATGGACTACAAAATTGAAGATCCAACAGATCACTGCTGTTCACTTCGTTTATGAATTTTTGTGTGATGTTAGAAAACTGGCTTGGATTATTCTCATCACTAAGAAGACACAACGGAATATTCATTGGAGCTCTCCATAAATAATTGGCGAGAACATAAATCAAAAAGGTAAACCAAAAGCTGAAGAAAAGAGCTGATAAGATATTAAATCGCCATTCAGCAGCAATACGAACGAAGGATGCCCAAAATATTCGAGCTTGGCTCAACGACACTGGCTCTGTGGAAGGTTCTGTCAATTGAAGTGTTTGGAACTTATCTACTCCCCAATATTCATCAAGCTTTCCATCTACCTCACACTCTTTTCTGATCTGATTTTGAACATAGTTCTGGCAAATTGCATGAGTTGCTGCCTCTAGGCTGTTTGCTCCATGAATTTTCAACATTATCTGTGGTTCTTCATGGCACATCACTTGCCCATGGTACATAAAAGCGATCGAATCAGCTTCATTCACTTCCTCAATGTAGTGAGTTGTGATGATGATCGTCATCCCATATTGATCACGGAGCTCCTCAAGATATTTCCAAATTTTTATTCGGCTCAAAGGATCAGATCCCACTGTTGGCTCATCAAGAATGAGAAATTTTGGCTGATGAATTAGAGCCAAAGCCAGAGACATTCGACGTTTTTCACCTCCACTCATCGTCGAGATGTAACTCAAATTGGATGGTAGATCTATCTTTTCACGTAAAAGTTTGATCCTTTTATCGATTTCACTCTGCTTGATGTTGAACACTCTTCCCGCGAAACGAAACATATCGATAGCTTTCCATAGATCGTGAAGACCAGTGTCTTGAGGCATATAGCCAAGAAAAGATGGTGTGAGCTTGGAACGAACTTCTCCATTCTGATAACCACCTACAAAAATTTGACCACTTTTTATTGGAACAAGTCCGATGAGAGTTCGAAGAAGAGTTGTTTTTCCACATCCAGAAGGACCGATCAGACCAATAATACTTTTTTCAGGCACAGTGAGGGTTACATTATTCAAAATAAGACTTTTTTCCCGATTACTTCCGAACTCAACATGTACATTACGAAGTCCAGCGATAGCCGACATCTTTTACACACATGAGCTCTTTCAGCTCTAGCTTTCAACACGATCACTCAGTAATTTTTCATCGAGAATGAGACAGTATAATTACAATCCAGATGCCTAAGGACTGGAATTTCAACTAGATCTCCCTTAGCTATCGAGCAATGAGCAAACTATTTAGATCACACTGGTTTCGAAGAAAGGCCTTCCCCGTTTCATTCCAGCTTTCTCATGGCCGATCATAAGATTATTCATCGAAATGCAGGTCAGATAATTTATTTTGCTACTTTGACTTGAGCCTCAACTCAAGATGATTGATGGTTGTGAATTTTTAACACAGTAAGCATTTCTCGACACCATCCTATGATCAAATCATCACTCTTTATCGATTAGTAAAGAGTTACAATCTGGACGATTTAATCATAGGAATTTGTGCGCTTTCAGCGAAATATCGTAGAGAGCAACAACGTTCTTGTTGATGAGATTATCGATAAAGTGGAGGCTTTCAAGGACTCTCCGCTTTTAGATACAATTAGAGGCCATCAGAGTACGAACAGGTAAATGTTGGAGTTATCGAACAGAAGATTCTCCAGATTAAAATAGATGAGGAACAATGACTTTTCTGAAATGAAAGTTTGCTTTTAACTGATAAAAATCAATCGTGTTCTTTGTTGCAAATGGTATCCGAATGATATGAATCAGTTGAAACCTTCATATTTCAAATTCATTTTCATTCTTAATTAAAAATTGTTGTCTTGATCGAATCTTACAGTCTGGATAGGGAACGGGCTGTTTAGCCGACCAGTATCGAGCCACTATGTAAGTAATAAATGTATTGGTGAACAGTTTTCGTTTTTGTTCAGATTTGCACGAAGAAAACTACCGCACATTACATTACATGGCGCATTACATGACGTTGAGCAGCAGTCTGGCTTATTAACATGGGCTTTCTAAGCCCTTGGGTTACTAAAAACTAGTTTCCATCCAGGACTAGGGAAGAGAACGATTAAGTTCAAAATGATAAGCGATAAAAAAAGATTGAGAATCGATTGAAAAATGGGCATTGAATCGATAAAAATTTTTTCAAGGCAACAAAGCAAGCAAATTACAGGCTTTTGATGAAAACCAACTCATGATAGTTGTCGAGAAATGTAGAATTGAATTTTCCTCTATTAATTGAGTCAAGATTTTTAAGATGTTCAATCAAGATGATTCGAAGCTCATCACATTTACTCTCGAAATGTATAAGAACCCCTGTGGCCAAAATTCATTCATTCTTGGAACCACTAGCTAACAGTTTACTTCAACACGATCATGTATTTCTCATTATTCTCTCAAAACCAGTGGTCTGATACACGTGTCTTGTTCTCACCCAGCTCGAAGCTATGTCTATCTGACGAACTCGCGGAACGAGTTCCTCTAGTTAATTTGTTCCATCGAGAAGGAAAAATGACAACTTTGGATGACGAATTTTTTATCTTATCTTATCAAAATTTTTTCATTCTTCGAGAACTCAAAGATTTGAGTGAATTTCTATTCTCTCGGGCTCAAAACATTTCGAAAGTGACTTATTCTTAAATTTTGAGCTATCAAAGGTGATGGAAGACCAGGCTTTGTGTGAACTTCGTCAATTAATTTTAACCAAATCAGACTTCAATAATGTGAATTTTCCTGACCATTTTCTTCTGAAATTTCTACGTTTCAGAAATTTTGATACCAAAAAAGCTTTCTCGAGACTAAACAGATTTGTGAATCAAGTACGAAGCTATCCAAATGTTTATCAGTGTGACACCAATCTCGATAAATCTATGGAGTCTGATGTAATGGTATGTTTGTGAAATCATGTCAAGTTGTTAGAATCAAGATGTTGAAAATGTGATATTTTTACCTGCCAACAGACTTTCACAGAAGAAAGAGCTAGAGATGGAAGTCGCATTGTTATCTGGCGACCAGGTAACTGGGTGGCTAGTGAAGTCAAAATATCAGAAAATTGTCTTCAATCAGTGTTACATCTGATGGCTGATGATAGCTACACAAATGATGGGGTACAAGTTGTGACAGATATGAGAAAGGTTAATCTTACACATATCCTTACGATGGGAATAAGTGGAGCCAGAATGATAGCTCAGATAACATTCTCAGCAGTGCCAGTGAAAGTAAAGAAGCTACATGTGATCAATGCCAATAGATGGACAGATTTAGGAATCAGAATTTTTTTACCATTCCTAAAGAAAAAAATTGCTCAAAGAATAATCTTACATGGTGGAGACATGGGAACTCTTCCTGATTATTGTGAACTTTCTTCGTTGCCACCGTCTCTGGATGGCCAGATAGAGCCTTATTCTTTCGAAGAAAAAGCCAGGATGGTGGATGAATCTCGAAAATGGATGAATCTCTTGCTGTTACAGATTCAGAATAACAACAATGCAAATGGCATACAAAAATAGCAATCATAAATATCGATGAATAATTCCAATTTAACGTTGCTCAACAAAAATTTTGATTGATGAAAAAATAAGAAACAAGCTATTTCAATGATTGATTACCAAATAGTAAACTTTTCAGTCATGCTTGGAAATTCAAAAATTTTCATGAGCAAATTCAATAATAAACTAAAGCAATAAAGAGTAATAAAGATTTCACAAGTTCCCACTTCATAGGAAACGAGTGAGGACCTAAGCTGATTAGCATTTAGAAAATACTAATTGAACCTCATTGAAACATCTTCTCCAAATTTGAAATCTGACGCATTGCCATATTCTGCCAACTATTCAGTAACAAAGTTTGGAATTTTATCGGAAACAATTGGAGTACTCCATTCATTATGATTGCTATACCAAAATCTATGGAAATTTTCTTGGAAAAAAGTCCTAATTAACTCTACAAAATTGGATTATGAATAACTTGATTGATTGATTAAATTTTCAAAATTTTTTCTTCAAACACTGAGAAAAAATTCTTCATGTTTCTCATACCTTACTTGGTATACACAAATTTCCAATCCATTTCAAAATTTAATGCGCAAGATGGGTCTCAGTCACTAACAAGTCTCATTTTCATATCACAAAATTAAAATAATATCGAAATACTTGAAAAAATTTGGAAGCAGTTTTGTCATAAACAAATACGAGATATTCGAATAGAGAGTCCAATTGAAAATCAATTTGGGCTATGGTAGGGCTTGAGCTTTCATCTCTTCGATTTCAACTTCTTCGAAGTCCATCTCCTTTTCATAAATAGCGAGAATAGACAAACATATTACCGCGATAAGAATTCCCAAATTCTGAAGAGCTAATATTTGAAGACTACTTCGAATACCTTTACGTGTTGCATTCTCCATCGACCGATTCATCTCTTTCATCACATCAACCAGAGCCATGTAGAGAAACATTCCTCCAGCCATGGCAAAAATGTAAGGACTTTCCTCTTCAGCAGCATCACCCAGAAAAGCTCCCAAAGCAAGACCTGGGTACAGGGCACAAGCAGAAATGAATATCCAGAAGAAAGCTTGCTTCATATCCATTCCAGCTCTAATCAGAACGGAAAAAGTCCCCAGCCGATGAGGCACTTCTTCCAACATAACGGCTACCGAAATACTGATGCCTGCCAAAATATTTCTGTCAAACGCTGCTCCAATCGAGAGTCCATCGATGAAATTCAGTGATGCGTCACCAAGTACTATCATCCATGCCACGGCATCAACTATGTCTCTTGTGGTACTGAACTGATCTTTCCGCATTCCAGCAATATCATGAACATAAACTTGCTTATTTCGTGAAATTGATGGAGTCTCAGCTTCCAAACCAACGTCCGATGAGTAAATATCACTAGCAGTACACCCCATATCCTGAATTGTGATCATTTTCATGGTAAGAGGATGTCTCAGAGTTGCCAATTTTTGATCCATTTGATTTTTGGGTGAATTCGCATGGACTGTGGGTCTCTGGAATATAGCCTCCAAGAGTTCTGTCTCACGGCTCTCACAAGAATCTTTCAATGGTGAGGTAAGAGTACAATTTTCACCCTCTTCACATCGACCACAATTGCTGTTCACATATCGAGCAGCATTCAGTGGTGGAGTTGTTGGAGCCAAAGCTCTACGATTGGTCAGTTGGAGAGGAATATCTTCCTCTGGAAAATTGCTTCCTCTCTTTCTACCTCGTCCATTGATGGCATTCAGCAGAGTTAAGATTCTTTCAATCACATAAAATATGTAAATGCCAACAAATATCAAGAAAGTTCGCCAGAAATATTCCTCATAGTCATCATCAGAAATTCCAAATGCTTGTGGAAATAGATGTAAGATTGCTGAACCAGCCAAGCCTCCAACAGCTAGCCCCTCGAAAAGTGTTAAAATAGTTCGACGATTTTCACGGGCTAAGAACGGAAGTAGAATTAGGCCTCCCATTGATACTACGATCGAGAGGGTAACAAAAAGAATTCCAAATGCCCAAACTTTATCATCTGTTGGTTCAACTAATTGAATTGGACGCTTTGATTCATCATTGTCTTCCAATTCTTCTGTATCTTCCATGCAAATATACCGTTTTTGCCGGAAAACCAGTGGACACATGCGAGCCACTGCTTGATGAAAATACTTCACTTGGGTTGGGAACAAACCCAAAACATCGTCAACTGAGAGACATCTTCTCATCACCGCATTGCAGAGAGCTTCAGCATTGGTGGGCAAAGAATCGCAACCGATATCTCTTTCCTTGAGAGCTGGATACACTAGAGGACCAGCGGCAGAGTAGTGTCTCTGCTGAACTTTATGCAAATGAGAGAGCAATTTTTTCAAAACATCTTCATCTAGATCAATAGCTTCATCTTCAGGACCAAACATTATGTGGCCTCGAATGAGAACATAGGCGGACAGTAAACTGGCATCTTTGAAGTTGGATAATATCGGTCTGGTCCGATTCCACTGGGTAACACTGGTTGCAGCAGAAACTAGAGATTTTTTCTTAGACACAATCTGTAATTGGAATATATTTATTATCACAACAATCAAAAATGGTGTGAACTTTCTGAAATCCCATAACGGTATGATTTTTTTGAAACTTTTCTTCTCCTGAAGCATGATTTTCTATTTTCTGGACAATATACTGATGAAAGAGAGACGGAAGAATTTTGAAAGCTCAAGCTGCATAATCTTGTGCAGAGGGCAAAGTTTTCCTCGCAAGGCAACAACTCCTTGGACCAATATTGTCGTTTTATGGTTATTGCATCCCAGATAAGATGAGGGAAAAAGTTTTTGAGTCCCAACGCTTTCATGGATTCCATCAACTGGCCATCATTTTATTCATTGATTTGAATAGTGATTCTGCTTATTCCATGTTTTCTCATAAAAACTGTCTCAACCCATCTGTGTAACGATATTTCTGTCAATTAAACATTAGAACATAATACTCATTTCCTACTTTCTCTCAAACTCTATGGAATTTACTGCTTCCGAAATTGGGAAATCTAGAGACTTTATTGAGGAGCCTAAAACTCTACACACTGAACAATAATTTAATTTTCCATTAAACGAATAGTTATTGAGGCTATTGACATGATAACTGTCTCCATGATTGAGGGAATGCTTGATTTCGATGAAATATTTCAAAAGCTAATCCATAATCAATGATTGTTTCCGTCTCCATTAATACAGAAAAATACTCTGTTCACTACTGAGATCTTTCCAGTTCATTGTTGGAAGCGGTTTCATAGGATTATATTCGTGAAAATTGAACAACCTATTGGTTAGAATTTAAGTTGAAAGTCTTTCGGTGGCATCTGTTTTAGGTGAATTAAGGTATAATCATCTCTTCGTTGGTAGAGCATCTCTCCTTCGAAGTCTACAAAACCATACTTTCGCGCTCGAAGTAGAGTTCCCACGACCTTGTCTGAGATGACAGTGTAGATCTGCGAATTGAGGACCGAAAAGTTCTAAAATGCTACAAGAAATTGGGAGAATCTTCTCACCTGAAAAAGTTTTCCAAATGTGATTACAGAAGTCCCATCTTCCTGGGAAATTCCGCTATCTTTGATCACCTCACATAAGTAGCGAATTTCATTGGATACATGTGAATGAGCCTTCAAACCTCTTTGTAGAGTTTTGCTTCCTTCGGCTGGACGACCGTAACTGAAAGGATAAAGAGATTTGTTTATTGACACTTGAAATACACATGTACAGGATCATGCACCTTGGCACCGTTATTCAGGTCTTTTAAGGGCTGAATAAATGTTTTTCACAGGATTAAATATTCTTTTGAATTGAACAAGGGCTCACAGCTAATATTTTTGAATGCATGAATGGAGATTCATTTCTGGTGAAAAGTATTTTCAAATGAATAGATTGTTTGCTCAGCCAATAAATGTCCTCATATAAAAAAAGTTTCGCTCCAAAATCATCATCATTATGAGAATAATTTTTGCTTCTTCCATGATTTAGAAACTTTCATCGACTAGTGAATAGCGATAGAAAAAGTTTTCACAGCTATAGCGATTTTTCAAGCGTTTCAGTTACCAAGCTCTCCAATTTGATTAATTGATTAATTGATTATTGTTACAAATCTGATGGTCTGATTGATGAACATACGAAAGATGAACAGCTCAGTTTTTTGGTTTGCTTTTTTTCTTCTATCATCTGCTTTTCTTGTCTGCAAATCAAGTCCTGGAGGCATGGAATCTTCGATAGACCCTCCATTGCAGGAGGTGTGCAAAATATTGGACAAATTCCATGTCGAAGGCAGCATAGAAACTAGGAAAAAAGTTATCGATGAATGTGCGGTAAGTTCTGAAAAACTGCATGAGTAACTATTATTATTGAGAGTGCCTTCAAATATCGAATTTGATTTCAGAAAAAAATTTTCTCTCCTGAGAACATAAGTTCAGTGATGGAATGCAAAGAAATATTTGACTACGACAACAAAGAGTTCTTCATCAAGGCCTGTGCATCACCAAGCGAGTATGAAGCTAAATTCAAAGAAGTTGGTATTTTTTTGTCTGAATTTTCTATTCGGGATGTCATTTTTTCTGAAATCATTCTTTCTCATTACAGTTGAAAGCTTGTCTAGCTAAACACAAGCCAAAGGATGCTGAGAAAAAGAGTTTCTATGTAAGTTTCAAACTTTTTAGCATGCTAAAATTATTCATTCGATCAATTTGGAGATCCAAATTTGCTTTTCGCAAGTGAATTTTTACAAAAAATCAAACTTTTTTGAGGTATATTGTGCTACAATGAATTTTATGTGCAAATTTTGCTTTCCATTTCTAGGAATGTGTTGTCAACGGATTTTCAGCCATTAAGAAATGATGTGGAAATACCTAAGAATCGATCTATTTGACGAACGTACCAGGATGTCAATCACAACGCAATGAACTTGGCTCAAAACTTTTCATATTTTCAAGTTATAAAAACTCCTAATGATATAAACGATTCATTTTAAAACCAATAAAGTATTCTCAAGAAAAATTAAGGATTATGTATTCATGATTTTTTTCGGTGATTGAGTCTGCTCTAGCTAAGGGGAGCAATGTCGAGAAATTGAATGTTGAGGGGCACTGAGATCTCAAATTGAGATTCTCAATATTCAAGGTTTATATACTGAGATATGAAATATTTATTATAGAAATTGAAATGTTTATTCATTTTTAATATTTCTTCATTATCGTTCACTTCAAGAATAAAAATGAGAATCTTGAAGCATCGCTGAGTCTAAGCTTCCTCATATCTTGAATGAGATTCTTCTTTGATTAATTAATTATTTTGTGATGTGTGAACGAAGCATAGTATCGAAGTTATTGATCAACTTTGAAGGCCTGGCCCATGATCATCTTCAAGAAGCATAGATATGGAGCTTTTTCGTACAACCTGAATTGAGTGTACGAATGAATGAATTTTTAGGAATTTCTCCCACTGAGCTAGTGAAATATTGAGTTTTCGATTGGACAAAATGAGTGTAAGGAGAATACACGCTGGATTCCCGTTTTAACAAGAATCGTCATTTTCACCATTGTAGTTTCGGCGTGACAATGTGCATCAAATTGAAACTAGATATTTTGGTTACAAAGAAAATTAATATCATGTTTGCTCTTCCCTGTAATGCAATTGAGGTAATATTAATAGACGTAATTTTCTATTGGGAAACCATTATATGATCATCAGTCAGTTTGGGAGTTAGTGACGAGTTGGAAAGGCTTCACTTCTCCCTTTTGTCAAAATGACAAGCATGCACATCCTGTGGTAAATATTTAATCAGCCTCCACTCAGTTTATAAGGACATGGAAACAGTTTGACGGGTCATTCTTCTAAGTGAGACTCTTTGGAAGATTTGTGTGTTCGAAATAATTTTCTAGGTCATGATGGTACGTGCACTTCTATTGACAGTTTTCGTTCTTCTTGCAATGATTGTGTTCACATATGGCCATCCTCCACCTCGTTTCAACAATCTGTCCGAGCTTTGCGCTCATATGCAGAGCAAAAAAGATCTTGATGCCGATCGAGAGGCCATGAAACGCTGTCGGGTAAGCTAGCCTTTTATCTTTCACAGATAAGTAAATTTTTATTTAAAAACAGGACGAAATTGTACCAAAAGAGAAGCGAGAAGGCATGGATAAGTGTAAAGCCATAATGAATATGGAAGATAAGGCAGCTAGTGAAGAATACTGTAAATCTCCTGAGAAGCATGAGCCAAAATTCCAGGAGGTAAGACTTTTTGAATTTGAAAATTTCTTCCTCTCTCTCACATGATGGACTGATTTATTGCTTTTTTGTCCTATTCTGTTGGAAATTAGATGAAAGCATGCATGCAAAAAGAGATGGAAAATCATAAGCCTGATCCTGAAATGCGAGCTAAATTCCATGTAAGTTCATTTTTTTGATGATTACGTTAAGATTGGCAAATGAAACGATTCTTTCAAGCTAGCTTCCAAATAATTGAAATTTTATAATTCCTGCAGGAATGTATGGAGAAAGCAAAAGCCAAATCGAAGTGATCAACCGATTAGCTGTTGATAAGATATGGATATATTTGAGAAAATTAATCTGGTATCATTCAGTCCCTAAAAGCTCATCGATAAAACAAGGAATCTATCTAATCTTGGTAGAGAACTGAAGAGCCCCAATTGATGGAGGGGTTTCAATGTGTTGTCACTGAAGCACTGTTTTATAGTGATTAAAATAAAATGTTCTTTTTGAATCAGATTTTTCATTCGCAACCTATTTGTTTGTTGTTTGCAGTTAGCTCTAATCAATCCAATCATTAGACTAGATCCCAGCTTTCGTACCAAAGCAAATGTTGAAGCAGATTGAATCATGAGACCGAAGCATGCTCTACAAATGATATGTTGTCGCCTGTATCTATTTGATTACCTGACTCTTTGGGTATTCTGAGATTGAAAATTTTTCACTTACCTGGAATTTTTTTGGGTGAGCTTCTCGAGGTGTTTGGAGCCAATCCCTTGAACTATATTACCGTTTTCGTCCACTTGTTCTTTTGAATGAGGAGATAAATTTGTTGAATTGGCAGTGGTCACTATAGAGTTGGAAGAGTCCTTATTGACTTGTTCACTTTTCACCTCGTTCATGATGAATTCAGGAGATGATAAGGAACATGAAAAAACTCGATGCCACGAGTGCTAGGATGATGCGATGGATCTTCGCTCTCATCTGATGCTTTTCTTAGATTGCCTTCTCTTATCTGCCCTTTGAGTGTTTGCCAAAAAGTTCGTCATCATAGAGTTGGGATGTTTGCTTTGAAGAGAAAAACATTTGAGCTGTATTTGAGCCACTTTAGTGTGAGTTTTTTGGAGGCCATTGAAGAAAAAATGAGAAAGAATGCTGGCAACATCATCTCGTTGACATAACTGCAAATTGAACATTCAAATCAATTTGCTCATTATTCAATATCATTAGCCATGGAGCATGATTCTGATGTGCATCGAAAAGTATTTGAAAACAGAGGAGGACAATAGATAGGATAAATTCGGGTATTGAATATATTTTCTATATTTTCATATATTTTCATATATTTCGATAGTGTGGATTTTCTTGACTATTTTCTTCTGGAATTTTTTCGTTTCAGAAATTTTGATACCGAAAAAGATACAATAAAAGTAGAATGGAACCAACACTAGTAAAAATTTCTACAACGCTGATCAAAATGAGAACAACATCCTTGAGTACCTAGGTCATGTCACCCATTCAAATCAAAATGACATCAACAGAATCCTCATCAAAAAAACAAAGTCAAAATGAGCAAAACACTAGAGGCAAGCGAGTCTTTAGATTATCCAAAACTGATAGAAAATTCAATAGCATCAACCAATTTTCATGAAAAAGTTTTTTCAGTTTGACAGCGGCCTTCTATGAGCTTCTTTGAAAATCCCCTGGCCTCAGAAACCAGGTGGAAGAAATCTAAACTCCATTTCCTATGAATTTTTCAGAATGCTGAAGCTCAAATCTCTGATAATTAACTCCTGAAAATGTTCAAATTATCATATACACGATGAAAATATGCCTAGATTCAGCCAAAAAGCTTAAAATAAAAATCAATGTTGCTCTCATTTTGATCGATTTTTTATTGATATTGACTCATGTTGTGTTCATTTTGATTTGTGTTCTTCCAAATTTGACTCATGCATGTTCTCATTTTGCCTTTACTGTATATTGAATAATGTCAATAGATGGACAGATTTAGGAATCAGAATTTTTTTACCATTCCATACAAAAATAGCTTAATGAAAGATAGCAATCATAAATATCGATGAATAATTCCAATTTAACGTTGCTCAACAAAAATTTTGATTGATGAAAAAATAAGAAACAAGCTATTTCAATGATTGATTACCAAATAGTAAACTTTTCAGTCATGCTTGGAAATTCAAAAATTTTCATGAGCAAATTCAATAATAAACTAAAGCAATAAAGAGTAATAAAGATTTCACAAGTTCCCACTTCATAGGAAACGAGTGAGGACCTAAGCTGATTAGCATTTAGAAAATACTAATTGAACCTCATTGAAACATCTTCTCCAAATTTGAAATCTGACGCATTGCCATATTCTGCCAACTATTCAGTAACAAAGTTTGGAATTTTATCGGAAACAATTGGAGTACTCCATTCATTATGATTGCTATACCAAAATCTATGGGAATTTTCTTGGAAAAAAGTCCTAATTAACTCTACAAAATTGGATTATGAATAACTTGATTGATTGAATTTTCATAATTCTTCTTCATTTTCAAACGCTGAGAAAAAATTCTTCGTGTTTTTCATACCTTATTTTGTAACATACACAAATTTTCTGCGATGTAATCAATTTATTCTTCAATTTTAATTTTTCCATTTTTGAAGTGAAAGTTTTTTATTCATCCATGGATGAACAATTACAATTTTAGGTAGATAATGCAAAGTTACACTATTTTCGTGTCGCTGCCTCGCAGCAGAGCGTTTTATTCAATGTTCAAGGTTTCTATGATCATGAGAATGAAAGAAAAGGTTAGTGAATAATTGAGTTAATTAAAGTGTTCGAGTGTTATTAGGTAAGTAAAAATGAAAAGGCTAAATGAAAATGCTTGATTATTGATCATTCAAATTGGTTGTAAAATGTAACAGATTAGATGTATGTAGATTTCCTATCCATCAGATGGAGTTACAGATAAAAAGAAAAGGGAAAGAGAAGGGGGAAAGAAGTGAAAACATCGCATTTTTTTGACCAATTTCGAGCTTATATAATGTAAGTTACATTTGCTCGAGCTGAAATGAAGCAGCTTACAATTGTTAATTAGTCGTTTTTGCAACAGATCTCAATTATTTTTCTATTTATTATTATTGTTTCAAAATTTTATCATCATCGTGAATATTGTCCTTTGCAGTCGGTAATGTGCAAGATGGGCCTCGGTCGAGTGAAGGTTGGCGTTTGTGCCATGGCTAAGAAATCGACTTGTAAGCCCATGAAAGAAATTTTGACTCGTTTGGAGGAGTTTGAATATATTCATACAACAGTATTTCCTGAGGAAACAATTCTCAAAGAGCCAGTTGAAAAGTGGCCTGAATGTGATTGTTTAGTATCATTTTTTTCGAAAGATTTTCCACTAGCCAAAGCAGCTGAGTATGCCAAATTACGTAAACCATTTTTGGTCAATGAGCTTAATATGCAGTATGACATGCAAGATCGTCGAAAGGTTTATCGAAAATTGGAGGAAGCCGGAATAGCGTTACCTCGATATGCTGTTCTGGATCGAGATTCTCCTAACCTCGAAGAACGAGAAATTATTGAATGTGAGGATCATATTGAAATTAAAGGCAGCGTTTTCAATAAACCGTTTGTAGAGAAACCAGTTTCCGCTGAGGATCATAATATTTACATCTACTATCCTACTTCAGCTGGCGGAGGCAGCCAAAGACTCTTTCGCAAGATAGGTAATAGAAGTAGCGTCTATTCACCTGAGAGCAGTATTCGTCGAACAGGCTCTTATATTTACGAAGAATTCATGCCAACAGATGGTACAGATATAAAAGTATACACTGTTGGTCCAGATTATGCTCATGCTGAGGCTCGCAAATCTCCTGCCTTGGATGGCAAAGTCGAACGAGATAAGGACGGTAAAGAAATTCGTTATCCAATCATTTTGAGTAATGCAGAGAAATTGATTGCAAGAAAAGTATGTCTTGCTTTCGAGCAAACTGTCTGTGGCTTCGATCTTTTGAGAGCTAATGGTAAATCATATGTTTGTGATGTAAACGGTTTCACTTTTGTCAAGAGCTCTATCAAGTATTATGACGATTGTGCCAAAATATTAGGAAATATGATTCTTCGTAAATTAGCGCCTCAGCTTCACATCCCATGGTCTATACCATTCCAATTGGATGATCCACCGATTGTGCCTACAACATTTGGTAAAATGATGGAGCTTCGGTGTGTGATTGCCGTCATACGTCATGGCGATCGAACACCTAAACAAAAAATGAAGATGGAGGTTAAGCATCCAAAATTTTTCGATATTTTCGAGAAACACGGAGGATATAGTGCTGGTCATATCAAATTGAAAAGACCAAATCAGCTGCAAGAAATTCTTGATACTTCTCGCTTTCTCCTCAGTGAAATGGAAAACAATCCTGAATTAGACATTGAGGAAGACAAATCGAAAGTTGAACAGCTCAAATCTGTTCTGGAAATGTATGGTCACTTCTCAGGTATCAATCGGAAAGTTGAACTTAAGTATCAACCTCGAGGAAGACCTAGACGATCCAGTAGTGAAGAAGGTAGGCGTACATTTTGTCTTGATTGCTCATGCATTGAAATATATCGTCACATATATCTGATATCATCTCTGATTTTCAATAGATTCACCTAGAGATCCATCTCTAGTTTTAATTCTCAAATGGGGAGGAGAGCTTACGCCTGCTGGACGTGTTCAAGCGGAAGAACTTGGAAGAGTTTTCAGGTGTATGTACCCTGGGGGACAAGGTGTGCTGCTTCGATATTTGACCATTTCTTAGTAGTTCACACAGCAACCCAGCACGAATATTCACATGCCTCTTGATTAATGTTTTCCCTGAACCTTGCCCTATTATTCCTCCAACTCTTTTCTCGAATCGTTCATTATTTGTTCTTGCCTTACTCTATGCTTTCAACAGCTTAGCTCCAAGTTTGAATATCTCAGCCTCAATAGAAGCTTTTTCTGTCATTGAAATTTGCTTCCAAATCGAAATGCCTCACGATTTATTTTTAGCTCATTCCTCTTTTTACAAAATTTCAATTCGACTGTCTCTTTTGTTCTTTGGAGTCTTTGGATGACAGTTCGATTTCTTGTCATGCTGCATGAACATTATTGATGCGCACTAGAACGAAAAGCAAAGAGAGCTTCAAGAATCAATCATTTGAACTTTGAAGACCCTATCTTTAGTTCTCATTCAGAAAGAATATAAGATTCACTTTTTCGAATTAAATTCATAGGTGAATATGCAGGAACTAGGGGATTGGGGCTCCTCCGTCTTCACAGCACTTTTCGTCATGACTTGAAAATTTATGCATCAGATGAAGGGAGAGTTCAGATGACCGCAGCAGCTTTTGCCAAGGTAAATTGTGTGTCTGCTAAAGTTTCTCAACTAAAAATCCTATCTTATTTCCCTTTCATCTAGGGTCTCCTTGCACTAGAAGGAGAGCTTGCTCCGATTCTAGTCCAGATGGTCAAAAGTGCCAATACAAATGGATTGCTCGATAATGATTGTGATTCAGGAAAATTCAAGAATTTAGTCAAACAGCGTTTGCATCAAAGTCTTCAAAGAGATTCTGATTTTTCGGAAAATGATTTAGCAGCTCTCAATGCCACAGGATCGCGATCGATTCAGAATGCCCTCAACTTTATTAAAAATCCCTCTCGAGCTTGCGAACATGTTTATGAGCTCGTCAAGCAGCTCAACATCCTAATAAAGCAGCGACGAGATTCTTGTCAGAATCAAGAATATCATTTATATCATGGGGAAACATGGGATTTAATGCATCGTCGTTGGTCAAAACTCGAGAAAGATTTCAAGCTGAAATCAGGAGATTTCGATATCAGCAAAGTGCCTGATATTTACGATTGTATTAAATATGATCTTCAGCATAACCAGCATACCCTACAATTTCCTCACGCTGAGGAACTCTATATGTTTGCCAAAGCCTTGGCGGATATTGTTATTCCCCAAGAATATGGAATAACGAGGCAAGAGAAGTTGGCCATTGGACTAGGTATTTGTACTCCTCTCCTTAGAAAAATTCGTGGCGACTTACTTCGAGACTATTCTCAAGAGGAAAACGAAACTATCAATCGACTCAATCCTCATTATTCCCATGGAGTGTCCTCCCCTGGACGTCACGTTCGAACCAGATTATATTTTACCAGTGAGAGCCATATTCATTCACTTTTGTCCGTTTTACACTTTGGTGGCTTGGTTTCTGATCGTGATGAGCAGTGGTGTAGAGCAATGGAATATGTTTCTACTGTGTCTGAGCTGAATTATATGACTCAAATAGTTATTATGTTGTATGAAGATCCAACTAAAGATCCAACTTCAGAGGATCGTTTCCATGTTGAGCTTCACTTCTCTCCTGGAGTCGTATGCTGTGTCCAGAAAAACATTCCTAAAGGTCCAGGATTTCGACCACAAGCACGTAACGCTTTGGTTAAAGTATGTTCCGATACTCTATCCAATCAAAGGAGTATCCATTGCATCATAACTCATTTTTCGTTTCTCTCGAATCTCATATGCACTTCTCCTTTTCTTGCTTGTCTCTTTAGAAATTCACTGAACATAACATCCATCATTCCTCCAATCCTTATCCCATACAAGAAGAAGATTCTGATGAATTAACCGTTGATGATGATATGGACAATGAAAGTTCTGATCATAGTAATCATACTCGTAGCAATCCAGTGAGTTTAGAAACTTGAGAAAAATGCATCTGAAATAATCTAACAATAATCTAATCTAACAAAAAATTCAATTATCTATTCGAGACTATTTTTCAGTGAAAAATCTTGTTTTGCCTCTCTTGCAGGAATCTCCCAACATTCTTCTCAACGATGAATCGACCAAAAAACATCCTCTCCAGGGATACAAATTTCCAGATAAAATCCGAGGAGATCTCAACGATGAGATGGATAAACTTTCAACTTCTGATCCAACTTCGAATACCAAGCGTCGTGAAGATGGTAGCTCTAAAAGTATGTAAAACTTTGGAAAATTTTTCGAAATTTTTTACTCATGTTGTTGAATCGTTCAAAATTCTCACCCTTGTCACAATTTTTTGTGGTGTTTATCATTCTTCTATCACTTTTCATTGATAATTTTCGTTTTCCCTATCCGATTAGTTCAAACTGATCTGGTAAATTTATACTTTAGCCAGTCCTGATTAATTTTTGAGCAAAATGATTTTGTTTTACTATTCACCGAATTATGTCTTCCAGCTTAAATTTCAATTTTCTCTAATTGTGATGTCTTAAACCCTTTTGTAAAATGTTCATAAACTATTCCCAGGACGAATTCCCCACCGACATTCGATCCATGGCCACTCAGGATCGTACCTCCGCCTGTGTAGTGTAACTGATCTACCTCATTACGGTGCGTCTCTTCTCGATGTTAAGTTTAATCTCTCAAAACCAAAACTCATAACTGCTATTCTAACAGGTTCAACAAACAGTTTATTCAGCACTGCGGTCATCAGTGGCTCATCTAGTGCTCCTGAGCTTAAAGATGTGCTCAAACAATCAACAGGTAAGAACTGCTCACTGTTTGTATGGACTAGTTTCGAATTGAATTATTTCATTTTCGTAGATGGACTACCTGCCATTCCATCGATCAGGCCTTTGGAAACGCTCCACAATGCTCTATCTCTCAAGCAGCTAGTCGCTTTTCTCGAGCGTATGAGTGTTTCACAGAATTCTGGAAGAGTGTCTTCCCCACTGTTTTTTCAATCCTCTGAAAATTTACAAATGAACAATCTTCCTCTCTCATCCCCTACCGCTAGCTACACTTCCAGTGAATTTTCTTTTGCGGTATCAAGCAGTGGCCAGAGTTCGCCAAAATTTTGATTCCAGATTTCTAAATAGAATCATCAGCCATATTTTGGAAACTGTCTATCTAAGCATGATTAATGATCTTTCATACATGCCATTTTCTATGAATATGTTCCTTGAAAATTTGAATTTTAGAGCCCTGTTCCTCTTTCCTCTTCATTCTCACTGGTTCCAAGGCTCTTAGCTTGGAACATTCCTCAAGGTGCAAGACTGCCATTGGAGTCATATTCGTTCACAACCATTCAAAGAGACTTCCAGTACTAAATTCGACTTTCTTTTTGTTTGTACATTTAGACTACCAAAGCCAGTTAGTTTAGTTGACCTGCTTGTTTCCTGCTGAACGCGTAAGCAAATAAAGCCACATTAAGCGCAAAACACAAAAAGGGAAATATTTGAGTACCAATTGATCGATTAATGAATAAGTTTGCAGTAATTTACTCTATTGGAGAGAATATTCACATGAAAAATAGTATGTTTTAATCGTGGATGCATGTGTAGTTCTTCTTCCTCACTCGACAATGGTCTTATCAATATGAAACATGTGCAAATTCCTTCACCCATCTCGAGCATCACTGGGACACAATGTTGATTGAATTTTGTGAAACATACATGTTAGCTACAAATTTGGTCGTGGAAGTAGAGAAAATTTAGAGAATCCATGAAAAAAGTACATGATTCTACCGAAGAGCATCGGAATGACGAACCATTCGATCTCGAGCGATCTACCTATTGTGCGATCATAACAAATTTCAATCATATATCGAACGACAATTTATTCTATCGTTTCTCAATGGGATTCTTTGTTAAAAAAATTCTCGATCATACATTCTTCATTATCCGAATGAAGTATGAAACTGTCTGAGCATGAGAAAAATTGTTTAGATGATTTTTAGGCCCTGACAGTATCTAGAGGAAACAAGTGAAGACACGGATAAATCTGAATTCAACTTATTCCGATTTTAAGCAATTCGAAGTATGAATTTTATGGGTTTTATGGTTTGTCAAACGAACATTCGGATGTTGAAAATGCTCGATTCCTTTGAAATCTCAAATGGAGAGATCTCGAGCTCTTTTTCAACTCGAACGATCAAGTAAAATTTTACTGAGAAAATACAAGTTGTTTCGACATGAAGGCATTGACATTGAGTGTGAATAGGGAAAAAGGCTTAAACAACGATTTTGGTTGCTCTACCATTTTCAGGTCTATTGAGGTATGAACAACTGAATCCCAGGACTTCCCATCCAAATTCTATTGGGATAATTTTCATTACTAAATTCTTTTTTCTTCTTATTCGTACTTTTAGACTAATAAAGTCAGTCAGCATAGTTGACCTGTTTGTTTCCTGCTGAACGAACAAGCAAATGAAGCGATCTTCAAATACTAAAAGCAAAAACAATGATGAGCTAATGGAAATGTTTCTTCCTCACTCTCGATGCCCTTCGATGAATTTCTCAATTGTTGATGAACTTGGAATACTAGCCAGTCTAGCGTCAGTCAAACGCCTGGAGCTTTATTTATGATCTCCTTCAAAAATCGCGATTTGTATAGCGCGGTTATCGACATTATGGTCTCTTGACTTCTCATCGAAAGAAAATGTATGCCGGCAATCTAAAGCGTAGAAAAAAACGAAAATTGTACCTGCAAGCAAACTTTCAGTTGGAATAAGTTGGACCAGTTTGAAGCTCAATGAACACTTAATTTTCTCAGGAGGAGAATCTCTGGATCTGTTTTTCACTCTCCACTTTCAGAGTAGCTCAATTAGGAGGTTAGTTTTCATCTATCATCGAGCTTGCTCAGATTTTAGGCTCCTTGAAGGAAGATTAACCTGACAGCAAGGAAAGTGAAGGATTAATCCAATCAAAATTGGATAGCTAAGGGAAGCCTCCACACTTCCTTCTCGGACTGTTTGGACTGTTTGGATCGCCATTCTTCGAAAGTGTTTGGAAAGGAAGAGCTTGAGAATCCAGTGTTTTGATTTGTAAAAATTTTCCTCCTTGTGTTTCGGGTTTTCCGATGACGTCAGGCTTCTTCCAGTACCTGAAGATGTTAGAATATCGGCAAAAGAAGAAGAAGAAGAAGAAGAAGAAGTGAAAGCTGTTTGAGCAACTTTTCGTTGCTCGACTCCTGAGTTGCGAACCAAGAGTTGAGTTGAATTGAGTAGAATTGATCTGAGCTGAGTTGAGCCGAGCTGAGCTGAGCTGAGGTCAGGTCATTTGGCTTTCCTCCTCCCATACCCTCCAGCGATATCAGCAACATTCTCAATTTCTGCAAACTTTCGTTCCTTTCGTTCACATTTTAATACACAAGCCTATCCCGCCTTCTCACGCTCCGAACTCGACTTTCCAGATGTGGACTCCTCCTCGTCGCTTGTCCCAATCGACTTTCAATCCACTCCTCACCTCCCCCGTCCTCCGTCCCAACTCGTTCCTCTGCCATCACCTCGTCACATCAATTCACTTGTTTTTTGCGAGCTTGCTTTGTGTTGGCCTGCACGCTCGTGCAACATCAGTGATCCATCGTCTAGTGTGATTTGACACCCGTTCACTTTGCTTGCCCAATACTTGGTACTTTTTGTGTGACCACTGTGTGTGTGATCGGTTTTAGCCAGTTTTTTGGGTGCCCAGTGCAAAGGGCGCCTTGTTATCACTCTTTCACCGAGGAAGCCTAGAAAGCTAGTCGAAAATGACTACTCTATCAGCAACTTCAGCGAATGAAACCAAATCCATGATGGACACTACTATGTACTATTTTCACGATTTCTGGGAAGAAAAGGGTGACCCTAGAGTGTCTGGCCTTCCTCTCATGCATGGAGGCCCATGGAAAGTAATTCTAATAAGTTTCTTGTATTGGTACTTTGTACGACGACTTGGGCCATCGTTGATGAAAGGTCGAGATGCTTTCGATTTAAGATCTTTGATGCTTCTTCACAACAGTTTTCTAATCGGTGTTAATGGGGTTGGATTCTTTGTCGGCCTTTGGGTTACTGATATGCTCCGTGAAACTTGGAACTGTGGTCCTGTTGATCCCAGAACCTCTGATCTGAAGAGTAACCTCACCGTGTACCTTGGATACATTTACTTCCTTACGAAAATTGTTGATTTTGGTGATACAATTTTCTTTGTACTCCGAAAACGGTTCCATCAAGCTTCTTTCTTACACGTTTTCCATCATGGTGTAATGCCAATCGTTGGATTTGTTGGTCTGAAGTTCCATCCTGGAGGCTATTCAGGTTTTCTACCAACTATCAATATTCTCATACATGCTGTCATGTACTCGTACTATGCTCTAGCTTGTGCTGGACCAGAGATGAAAAAGTATCTCTGGTGGAAGAAGCATATCACTCAAATGCAGATGATTCAATTTGTTTTAGTCTTCTTCCATGCAATGAACGCCATAATTAACCCATCTTGTCATTGGCCACTGGTACTTGCCTACTTAGAAGCAATGCATGCTGTTCTATTCTTCTTCCTTTTCGCCTCTTTCTACCAGAAAGCTTATGGAGGAGCTGGAAAAGCAGTTACTGGAAAGTCAGAGTAATTGCTATTCTCTGCTCATATATATTCTGGAAATAAGCTGTAAAAACATCCTACATCTTCACTTAGATATTGTTGTTTTCGCATCTTGAGTCCAAAACAAACATTTCATACGAGTTTATTCTAGATGTCTTTTTTTTCGTAAATAAATCGTACTTTTTTGAATGATTGGAAACTTTTTATTCCACTCAATGTATGCTCGGTGTCGAGAAATAATCACCACAGAAGCTTGGTGTCGTGATTTTTAGAAAAATTGTGGTGATATAATCGAGACTAATTTTCTCTAAAGACTCTAGTCTACGATAAGTTCGTGAAAATTTGAGATAAAATCACATAAGATGCTGTAAAAAAACTTTCCTCCCTATCAATCTGATAAGAGAGAGAAAATTTTCCATCTTTTTGATAAGGAATACCACTACCGCCCTAGCGTCTTGTTAGATGGAGAGTAATAGGAATGTTATTTTTCTAGATTCTGGAATATCCCAAGAAAATCATTCTCCAATTAATCAATAGCTTTCTCCATCTAATTAAGCATGGTTTCAGAGAGATTATTCAGGAAGATTTTGTTGACAAATGCCATCGTGTGTGGGAAAGTTCGTGTTTCAAGTCAATCTATTTTGTAAATCGACTGAATCTTGGAATGCATCAGATTTTCACCGAAAGTTTTTTGAGGAACAGACGATCGTAGAATAGAGTAACATCATTTTAACAAGCTCATTATTGTGAGTTTGAATGTGCATTCAGTAGGAAACAACCAGGTCAACTGTGCTGGCCTCGATAGTCTGGATGTGCGAACAAAAAGAAAGTCGAATAAAGCTCTGAAAATTTCCTCAGAACAGCTTTGATTGAATGATTCCAATATTTGTCTTGTTTCTTTTGGAGATCTTTCAATAACTCAAAGTTTTAGAATTAGTAAGAGATCAAGAGGAAAGGAGGCAAAAATTCTTCCGAAAATTATAAGGAAAAAGCATAAATTTGTCTGATAGTGGCTTAAAGACTTCCCAAAGCGACACAACTCCACCATCATCTATCACTGAGCTCACGGAAAGAGTGGTAAAGAATCCAAACTTCGGGTTGAAAACCCAGTGAACGAAAACGTTGTTCAAGCTATATTGAGACCGTATCGATAGGATCGGGTGTGTTGTTTCCATTTTGACATTTAGATTGGGCGAAGTAACTTTGCCGATAATTCAGTAACTCAGTTGTCAGAATAATCAACAAAATTTCCTCCAAAACAACGCGATACGCGTGCTTACTTGATCCGCATTAATTTTGCCGATTTTCCTCACTTGCTTCAAGTAAGAGAGCGGATCATCAGGCGAAATTCAATCATCGGGAGAACTATGAGAGATTATTCATCAACTTTAAGGTAAAAATATGGCAGAAACGCTCAAATTATCTTTGAAATGAAATAGAAATTCCCATATTCTCTAAAGCCAAAGAATAATAGTAACTGTTTGTGTTTACAGAAAATCGAGTAATCTTGAAACTATTAAGTTACTCACTATAACTTCATCACAAATCGGGCTTGTTAGAGTTTTTACTTCCAAAATCATGAGTCTTCATGATTTTCTTGTCTAACCCCCGACCTTCATGGACAATTGTAGGCTAGAGAATCAAAGAAACTTCAAAATTTGTAGAATCAATTTGATCGAGTGAGGATTTGAGAGATGATTCAACAGTGAATATACAAGGTATCCTCTAGTGTGAATGAGATTCCGAAATTGTAAAATGATTTTTAAAGCACTAGGTAGCAATATAGATGAATATTCTTATTGCAAAACTAGCTGATGCATTAAAGATGGGCATCATCCATCTTATATCTCAGGATCGTACAAATAGAGAATGGCTTGAAAGAAACCTTCAGTTCGTTGACTGCTCGAACTGAGAATTTGGTCCGACAGTGCTGAGCTGTGATGCTTGAGGTAATAGGATTTGTTGGGCTGGAGGGTTGTGTGACTGAGAAGCCTGTGGCTGAGGTTGGGGCTGTTGTTGATTAGCCTGCGCTTGTTGGTGAGCTTTTTTTCTTCGTTGTTTGCTCCACATTTCATGACAATCTTGCCAGTGAGGTAAACTGTATGGATGAGAAAGAGAGTAGATGAAAACACTATCTCAATGGTAGGAGAGTCAAGACTTGATGAAATCAAGTCAAAGAGCTTACCTAGGGGCAGACATTGTGCTTGTTCGTAACCATTCGCATTTCATAGCTTCCTCAGCTGTGATTCGCTTACTGGGATCCAGACAAAGCATGGCATCTAGTAGCTCGAGGGCTGCTTTGGGCATACTAAATAAAAGGAAAGGAAGAGGTCAGTAGGTAAAGTCAAATGAAGATCGAAAGCACTTACAAAGAGAAATCTTCTCGCAGTCTTCTGCAATAGATCTTTTTGGGCTTGAATTTGTTCCATAATGGTAGATTCGTCACCTTCAGAAGAAAAATGAAAAAAAATGAGAAACACTTCGATGTTTCAGCAATAGGAACTTACGCTAGGCCAGTTCTGGGAAGTGGGTGTACCACATATCTTTGATATGCTTTCTAACTGAATTTGCTCATTGCTAGCTTGAAACAGGGGTTTTTTCGTGAAAAGTTCACCTAAGATACATCTTTGGAGAGAATCATAAGGATTAGAAAAATTGGCCCAAAATCGATGGAGAGGAAGACAACTTACCCGCAACTCCATACATCGATTGCAGGACCATACCGTTCTTCACCGAGAAGCAGTTCTGGTGGTCGATACCAAAGAGTGATTACTTTGTTAGTGTAGGGTCTTTCTGTATCTTCAGCGTGAAATAACCTAGCCAATCCAAAGTCAGCTAACTTGATTTGTCCCCTGTTAAGAGGCAAGAAGATTCAAATAAGAATATAATGTAGTGGTACGGAATTGATCACTTACTTGTTATTCATTAAAATATTAGAACACTTTATATCTCTGTGAAGAAAATTATTCTTATGACAAAAATGCAGTCCATCTAACAACTGTCTCATTGTATGAGCAATGTTGGCTTCATTAAATTCGACTAGACCACTCTCGAGGAGACCCATCAAATCGTGATCCATATACTCAAAAACAAGATAAAAAGCACCTAGAAGAATGAATGAAAGGGTTGATAAACAACTAATGATGAACTTCAGGGAGAATTCTTATTTCTTACATTGATCCTTGTCTTTTCTGAAATCTAAGACATCTTTTTTGTCAGTAACAATTTCTATCAAATTAACAATGTTTTCATGATTGAGTTGCCTAAGGATCTTGATTTCCCGCACCTAATAAAATGAAGGGGAGATTAATGATTATTGACGGAAAGAAATTATAGCCCAACAAGGCACTTTACTCACCGCAGTGATAGGAAAACCTTCTTTCTCATTTTCTAATCTAACTTTTTTCAACGCCACGGTCAACTTTTTCAGCTTATCTTCAGCTTTATATACTTGTCCATAAGTACCTTCGCCAATCTGTTCGATGATATCGAAAACATCGACACATCGTGGGTTATCCTCTCGCTTCTGTGGATAGGTCTTATGTAAAATTCTGGGCCTCTTGCGCTGGATGAGCCCTTTACTCAGAGCATCTCCGTCAACCTCCATTGCTGGATTGGAAGGGGGTTGCAGCTGACCCATTCTATTGGAAGGAACTTGAGATAAATTAGTTTGAAGTGGTGCATGCATATGAGGCCCAACTAGCGAGCCAGGCATCATGGACATGGGAGGCTGTCGAATTTCGTAACCATTTTGCTGCAAGAGTTGAGGATGATCGGCTATCATTTGATGCATTGAGTTACATTCATTGGAGGTGGAGGTGTATGATAGGTCCAATGACACAGGACGCATGGAAGGAACTGAAGTTGCGGTACTAAGGCTTTGTTTTGGAGCGGGAGGCAAAGGTATATCACTGAATCTTTCCGTTGCTATCTTATCTTTATTTTTCATGTTTTTCATTAGCTCGGCTCCTAAGCTCGTGGAAGCATACTTGGCTTCAATGAAGAGACTTGGATTTCTTGCACGAGAATCATCTGAATAATTTTCTCGAGTCCTGTGAGATGAGCGTCCAGAGGAAGGCGAACGCGGTGATCGAGATAAACGAGGAGAATGTGGAGAGCGTCTACTAGCTCTTGGAGAAGGAGTTCCGGGAGAATAAGATCTTCGATGTCTAGGAGACATAGGAGTACGGAAACGAAGAGACCTGGCCCTTGGCGAATGTGGACGGTCCCTGGAAAAGACAAGAGAAAATATTATGTAACAGTTCACGATTTTGAATCAGTATAAGCAATAAGAAAACAAACCTTTCAGTGTACATGCTCCTTTTCGGTGATGATCGATGACGAGGGCGATCTCGTGACCTTTCATGGGGTGATCTCTCTCGATAACGATCATAGGGCGATCTCTCTCTGGGTCTCTCATAAGGAGATCTATCACGAGTTCTTACATATGGTGAACGCTCTCTGACTCTTTCGTAAGGAGACCTATCGCGAGAGCGATCATAGGAAGATGTTCTTTCTCTAGGTTGCTTTTCGTACGGTGAAATATCTCTGGACCTTTCATAAGTGGTACGCTCCATAGATCTTCTTCCATTAGCTGGATACTTGCTTCTTCCATGATCTCTAGAGGAATTCACACTCGTCTTAGTATTTGAGCGACTCGAAGATGATGATGGCTCAGAACGTCGAGGAGATCTTTCTCTCATCCGAGAGACTGTGGGAGGTGGAGGAGGTGAAGCATCACGAGAGTATTTCTTTTCACGAATTGGTGACCTAGAGTGTGATGTGGAGAGAGATTTTTTAGCTGATTGATACTTGGATTTAACTGAGTGTTGATGAGAATGTGATGACTGTGGAGAGCGATCTCCATCCAAAATACATCCAGCTTTTCGAGCCGATGTTTCCGGGTGCTGCTCTCCTGGAAAGATGTGCTGCGTTTGACCAGTGTTTGAAAACGGTGAGCTAGACGGTGAAGGATTCTTAGGACTCTTGGAAGGGATTGAATCAATGAAACCATTATCGTCAGGGGGAACAACACTTCGGTTGCAATTTTGGGTTAAAGAATGAGGAGGAGGAGGAGGAGTAGACTGTTCCGCAGCCTCTTCCTCTGCTGGTGGTAAAGAGCGTGTTGTTGGGCTTCTTTGGTCTTCAAATGGCGATGAGTCAATGTCTTCAGTATCTGATATATCATCATACTGAACAAGAGGTTTTGAACTCATTATTTGCGGCTTAGAATCAAAATGAGGTTCCTCCCGGCGACGATGTTTACTCTTACGACGACTGCTGTGTTTAACATTGGCTCCCATGTCAGCCGCTGAATGAGCTTTGTGTTTATGTTTACGATGCTTCTTCTTATCATGCTTATGGTGTCTCTTTTTGGCTACTTGCTTTCTCTTGGTCCCAGAGGCTGACTTTTCAGGATCATTCGTTTCAAAATTTTCATCCTCTCCATCCATCAATCCTTCGGTTGCACCAGTATCAGCGATGTTTTCATCTTCCTCGGAGGACAGCGGTGAATATTGGATAGAGGAAAGCATCGGTCACCAGTTGAAATCAAACACACACAATTACACACAAAGGAGGCAATCTTAGTCAGTATATATAGATGTGTTATTAATAAAACCACAATACAATTGATTAACACATACTAAACATAAATAAATTGTTTCATGTACATGTTTCCAGAGTGGACAGTAACTTGATAACCAACTCTTCACAAGCAATGCTTAAAGCATTAAGCTTTACAGATGTGTAGACAGATCTCGCGAGTATCTAGCACACTGACATGCGCCATCTGGTGTTGAGCCAAAAGAATATGCTAGGAGGCGCTGTTCTCCCAGAGGACGCTACTAGTTAGATAGAGCCGAATGTGTCGCCCTCAAACTAGTAATCAACTAGATCAGCTACGTCTCCTCAGATTTTAGGGTGCCTATTGCTGATTTTAGCGCTCTCTTTATGGTTCAATGCCATCTACCGGTGAAGTACTTTTCAGCTTCAATACCAAATAGTTTCCTCTCTTGATACTTACTCTTTGTGTTGAGCTCACATTGACGTTCACAATTGGGCAAACTGCATTCCTTTGCGGCTCAAAATGACACAGGATCAAACTGATTTTTATCTATTTGAATGTTGTATAACTTGATTGAGATATACTAGAACGTGTCAGCCTAGCCGTAACGTGATTTGCCTTACTTTACAACACTTGGTAAACTTTCGGTCATAACTTTGCCTTCCTCATTCATACATCGTTCTGCTACTTTGATGTTACGAAATGATAGGCTTATCATTTCGTATAAGGTACAGACACAAAGTTTCAATTGACAATCCTTTTCTTTCTTTCTTTATGATGGAAGATGAAATAACTCTCGTTCACTGGAAAAGTTATCTAAAAAACTTCAGTCGCTTGTTGTTATCGCAACCATTTCTGATACAGAGCTCACTTTGGAAAGAGGAAAGATATTGGAAATCAGGAAATCAATCTCTCTTGACCATGATGTTGGCTTCTTTAGCATCATTAAATCAAGGAGACTGTGTTGACTCAAACCTTCACGGAAACATATCAACCATATTGAGAGAGAAAGAGCTCCTTTTTCGGGAAATATTTTTGTTAATAGCAATTCATGAGAGCTAGAAATAATGACTCCATCCATGATTGGCCAGCATCACCTGAGGAGTCATCTTTCTCAAAATAATCGCAATCGATTGTGGTTTTCATTGATTGTAATAACTTGTCTGCTTTTAAAAGCAATGCTCTTCTCTCCTCCACGATGATTGAACACCTCTTACTCGAGACCGGTAGCTGTCAAATTGAGAATAGCAACCGGTAGTAGAAAGAATCAGTGTAACCTTGATCTCCTTACACATAAGAGTAAGTTCACCTGAGGTCAACCCTCAATTCTCTGAATGTAGCCTGAAAATCTTTCAGATGGCAAAATTTATGATTGGAAGCTAACACGCCTCAAACAATTTTTTTATCATTCCAAAGAATCGAAGTATAGCACAAGTGAATCAAATTTATTTCAAGGTAAAATAAAAGGGCTCATCTCACATTTCTACTACATTTTATGAGAGGATTCAATGCTTATTAACCAGAAAACAGAGGCTAAATTAACCCATTTTGTCAAAGAAAGACTTTGACTTCTCAACATCAGGCTTGATGGTCTTGTCACCAGGTTTCCAGTTGGCAGGGCAAACCTCACCATGTTCATCGGTGAATTGGAATGCAGCAACCAGACGCAAAGTTTCATCAACAGAGCGACCAACGGGCAAATCGTTGATAGTGATTTGACGAAGAATACCCTTCTTATCAATGATGAAAAGACCTCGGAAGGTCACACCGTCTTCGTGACGATAGACACCGTATGACAACGCATTTTTCAGATTCTTATCAGCCAGAAGAGGAATTTTCATTTCACCCAATCCACCTTGCTTGCGAGGTGTGTTAATCCAAGCCAAGTGAGAGAAGTGACTGTCAGTTGAACAGGCAATCACCTCACATCCCATCTTTCTAAATTCCTCAGCTCTATCGCTGAAAGCCACAATCTCAGTTGGGCAGACAAAGGTGCTGGAAAAGGAAACCAAAGCATTAGGTAAAGGCGGATGCAAAATTTTGTCCCGGAATACAAGCCGAAAATCATTCATACATAACAGAGCGGGAAATGGTAGATTAGGATTAACATGCAAAGGCGGTGAGAAGTGAGGAGGAGAAGTTTCGAGAAATATTAAACTCACAAGTCAAGTGGATAGAAGAAGAGGACAACATATTTTCCTTTGTAATCTTTGAGAGAGATCTCCTTGAATTGGCCATTAACCACAGCAGTTCCCTGAAATTCTGGGGCAGCTTTACCAATTGATGGCACAGTATGCATGAGAGCAGGACATTTGACTTGAGATTTGTCACCGGCCATTTTTCTAACGATTAAGTGTAGTATTAATCAACGATTATTGCAAATAAAGTAAATGAGAGGAAAGATGAGTTGGAAGTGTAACAGGGTGTGAGAATAACGAACAATCACTTGCAAATAAAACGAGATTTCAATTGCCTCGGGCTTTTAAATGCTTTTTTTCTTTCTCTCATTAAGTGGCTCCTCTACCGGCTAGGTGCAGCAAGATTAGCAACACTAGAAATCAAAACAAGACAGCAAGACAACAAATGCTAAAAGGCTAAAATGCTAAAAACACAATTCAAATCCACGAGTTTTGTGAGAGACACTTTATCCAACTAATTTCATACAAATCGATTCTGATTTGATGGTTTGCTACAATTTTTGTTAGCATTGTTCGATTTCTTTTCCTGAAGGCCAGAGTGTTGATCAGATTTTTTCTGAGTGTGATAATCTGATGAAATGGAGGGGAACATTTTTGCAAGAACTCTGCAATGTTTGTTTTCCGCTAGACTACGAACTCCTTTTTTCATGGCTCAAGTGAGACCGATCAGGTAAGAACTTTTTCAATTTCTACATCAAACGGTTGGTAAGAGTAGGAAGTATCCTCCTCAATCTTGAACTCTCGTCTAAATGAATCTTCTAATCGATGAATGTCTTGACTGTTTCAGCGTGTCTCCAGTGCTTAACACCGTGCAACTTAGAACACGCTTAAGAGTGGTGGATAACTCGGAGATCGGAAAGCAAGCGATGACTGAAGGAAAACCTCCCCGTTGTATTCATGTCTACAAGCCAAGTAAAAGAGGACAACTCACCAAGGGATATATTGGAGACAAAGTTCTGGTCACCATAAAAGGACAGATGAAAAAAGCAATCCTCGTTGGCCTTGTTGCAAAACAAGCTCCTTTTGTTCCTAAATTCGATTCAAATAATATAGTACTGATCGATGATAAAGGTTCTCCGATCGGTAATAGGGTTTTGGTACCCATTCCTAATCTTTTGCGCAATGAAAAATATCGACTGAACAAGATAATAGCAATCTCCACCAAATTTGTTTGATCATCTCTCGATTGTCAGTATATGTTGATTGAGCATTAAAATGAGACCTCTAACCGTGAACTGAGAGTTTGTTTAATTCGCACTTATACTATGCATCATTTAATAGGATTAAATAATAATAAAAACAGACTTTGCTCACAAAGCAGAGGGAAATCCATCAACAATTCTAGTCTTTTCTGAATTTCCTTCCTCTAGTCCGACGCTCTGAAGTTTCCTCTAAAATTTTGTTCAGTGAATCAATAGGTAATGATTTCAAGGGTATCCTTCGCGATGACATTTCATTCAAGTCACTCTCGGAGATCCATTCATCAGGCATAATACCTTCGGGCTCCCAACGCAGAAGAACTTTCGTAGCTCCATCCTTTTCAGGGCAACATTTACCGATAACCTTAATAAATAAATTAGGAAAAAATGAGCTTTGTTTCAATTCAATTCGAAAGAGGAATTATGATAATTACCTTACTATGAAATACAAGATCACTATGATTACCCAAGACATCAAGTCCGGTGAGCATACTGATTTCAGTGAGTCTGAAATTGATCAGCTCCATGATACTCTCGTCAAAATAATCTTCACTAGCCCTACTGCTAATGTACTTCTTTCTAGCTTTGACTCTTTTCTTTCTGAGTTTATTACGATTAAGTGAGCTGGATGTCATCATATGAAAGCCTGAGGGTCCATTTCGTGGGCTCATCTTTGCTGGTCCCTGAGTATGGTCACCATTGAGAGTGGGACTCAAGTTTGAAGAGAGATTTGGCAGTGAAGATGAAAGGTCATTGATGGGAAGAAGAAAATGGCTATTAACATGTCTTTCGAGAGCTTCTCGCTTCTTGAACCGTTGATTACAACCCTCAACTATACATTTGAATGGTCGAGGACCTGAGTGTTGTAGCACATGACGCTCAATCCAGCTTTTGGAGAGCGATCCTTTGCCATATACTTTGCACCCCTCCCAAAGGCACACGTATAGCTGGGTTTGTTGGTCCACGGTTGAAGTGATATCGATCGTCTCGTTGGTTTTCGATTTGCGGCAGTTATCATTTATCTGGCAGTTCATATGATTATTGCTGGCAGACATCGAGTTGCTGGTATCATCGTCATTTCCATTGGTGGCAGTTGGCATGAGTTCATGATCTATAGTAGTGGAAAAGCACAAGTATTATCGAGTCAGTCATATGATTGGGAAACCCCATAGTATTCACGAAATGGGCTGTCAACTTACTAGTCAAGGCATCGGGAGATGAAGAGGAGCATCCAGATGATGACAGAGAAGAACTTATAATATCCTTCAAATTGTGATAAGGCTGTAATTCAACATGAATTTCCATAATATGATCAATGAGATCATCGTTATCGCCTATCCAGTCACAATTTGTCCAGCTACAGCACATAGTAGACTTGTCAAGATTTTTTAGCCCAATGAAATGGAAATGGCACCAAAGAAATACTGATACCTAGGAGACGATGATGAGCAGCTCTAAATTATAAATAATTAATAGATAAAAATCAGCTCATATAGAGGAGCGAGCCATTGAAAGTAGGGATTATTTGGTCAAACTAAGAAATAGAAAACAATGAAAAGAGAGAGAATTGATTTTCTCTCTCTTTCATCAACTTGAGCACAGATTTGATTTAAAAATCCGATTTAAAAAGATGGCTCTGCTTACTTCACTCTTGTGCGCATGTCATCTCTGTGATTGCACATTCCAAATTGCGTCAAAATAATCAAAACAAAAAAGTTGGACTTTTAAATTGTTTTCATGATTGATTGTTAGTTTAAATTGTCTTCCATGTGACAATTGTTTATTTTTAATGATACAATTTGATTCTTGGGGCATTTATCACGTCTTTACTCTTGCTGTGATGTGTGATTTTTTGGTTAATATCGCCCTAATTTTGCGGAGCTGATAATCATTCTCATTTTGTTTTGATTTTTTTACATTTTGTGGAGAATCAATCGTGACCGACTTTTAAGTTTAAGTCAAAATGACCAGTAAAACTTTTGCTCGGCCCATGGAACACAGTGAATATCTTCGATTGAAGTATGGTGGTGGTGGTGGTGCCGATAGTTTTGATAACTCACGAAAAAGTAAAAAGAGAAGAAAAAACGATAATGTGCCTCCTCAAAACAAGGAGAAGAAGAATCTTCGCATTTTCGATGATGATATCGATCTCTCAAAAATTAAGTCAACCATTGAGGACGATGATGAGAAGCTTGACGTTTATTTTGGTGTAGCTGAGGACAAACCTTGTATTGATAAAGTTATTGATGACAGACCTATGAGCCAAAAAGACAATAAGAAATGGAAATCGATTGCTCCTGAGGAGAACACTGCAACACAGCATGAAGGGAAAGAAAGAAATCCTCATTCAGACAAGCCGTTGGATAAAAAATCAAAAATTCTCGATGACAGAGGGAAGAAAAAGAGAGGCCTCGCATCTGCTGATGAATTGACTGTTGAGCGTAAACGTATCAAGGAAGAAGAAAAACGGTTATTTGATTCCCTCGGACCTGAAGCTCTCGGAAAGCATGCAAAATCAATCTATCGTGATAAAAAAACAGGTCGAATTCGAGATTTAGAACAAGAAAAGAAAGATAAGGAGAAGTTGAAGGAAGAAATCAAAATACATCAAGCCAAACAAGAAGCAAAATTCAAAGATATGAGTAAAGGACTGAAGCAGGTCGAAGAAGCAAAGGAAAAGATGGATGAGGAGTTGCTCATCATGAAGGGAACTTTCTCAACATTCGAGAACGATAATGAATTCAATAAGTATTGTAAGAGCAAAGAATTAGCAGAGGATCCTATGCTGGCTCTAATCAAGAAGGAGAGAGCTAAATCTTGTCCAGCTGAGGAAGACAAAAAGAAAAAATTCCTCTATAATGGAACTCCTGCTCCCCCTAATCGATTTGATATACCGCCTGGTCATCGGTGGGACGGTGTCGACCGTTCGAATGGTTATGAGAAGAAATATTTCCAGAGAATTGCAGACAAAGCTGCAACCAAAGAGGAAGCTTATAGATGGGCCACCGAAGATATGTGAAAGTTTAAATCACGGACACGATCACGGCTTGAAGATCGAGAGGCTCACTCTCCATGACATTTTTGATCATCCTCCAGAGATAATTTTTATGGTAGAGAAATCTCTTGAGGAAACAAAAGTTGAAAAGCTTCGTTCGATCATTCATTAAAAATCTTCAAAAATGTGAATAGAAAAAATGTGAATAGAAACTTGGCAGAAGTTTATAAATAAACACAGTCTGATATACATAGCTTAGATTTGCTTTGTTTCAATAAGAAACTGAAAATGAGTCCACCATAAAAAATGTGGAAAAGATGAGAATTCAAAATTTAAAAGTACATTATAGTTTCAGAAACGCTTTTCTGTGATCACCTAATACGGATAGACTCGATGCTCAAAATGTTTCGAACATCATCATCGAGTATGATCAATTCGATTAAATGAGAAGAGGAAGTTTTGGTTTTTTTGCCACAGCTTTCGGACGAAGAGACTGGTTGAAAGCGTTGAGACGAATGAGCAGAGGCGAGAGAATTGGATTCAATGTATTGTGATGATAAACACACAATTTTTACCAACTTATGTTGACGTATGAAATCGTCTTTGGTACAACCGGTGGCAGTGAGCACATCACTTAATCGTAGATAGCTATCTCGGAAGGAAACCTGACCGATCACACTACCTTTTATACCTTCATCACAGCGAATTCGGTAGGTCGGCAAATGAGGAACTAGGCTCATCTCGAAGAGAATCTCATCAATCTCATCTTTTCCCTCTTCACAAGAGATAGGATCTTCAAAAATGTTGTAGCCTGTTTGCTTGAGATCCATGAAACAAGCTGAGCCAGTGAATTTCCACGGTAATATGGGACGTTCCCTCGCGTCATCATCAACATCTGGTACTTCTCCTGTCAAGTCACTGATGAAACCTCGTAAAAAGTCGATCATAACTTTGGATCGAGCTAACTTGAGAGGAGTTGAGCCAGCGTAGGTAGCTATATTCACATCTGACCCATAAGACAATAAGAGACGCACTACTTCAACATTGTCGCTCTCAACAGCATCATGTATCGGTCTTATGCCTCCAGTTGCACTGGCATCTACTTCAGCACCATTCTCTAAAAGAGCTCTGGCTATCTCTAAAAAGCCTTTGGCACAACATTCGTGTAAAGGAGTGTAACCAGCATTATCACGAGCATTTACATCACAGGAGTTGTTCGCCAAACAATAAAGTACCATACTCATATTACCTTGTCGAGCAATTCGATGAAGTACAGTTTCTCCAAGCGCTTTGTTGACCATAATCTTCTTTATCTCAGTTGGCGAACGGTCAGAGAGAATGTGCTGTTTGTCTACGTCATTGTCAATGATGGGAGTTTGGCAGCTTTTCGATTCATTTTTACGATTTGATTCGGAAGCAATCTTGTTCCTCTTCTTTCGATAAGGAGTTCGAATCATGTCTAAACCAGAGCGAAAACGGCGTCTTCGCACGCATCCACCGGATTTTTTAGGAGTAATTTGTTTTGTTGGTCCTGTTTGCACTGGTTGGCTATTGGTTTCACTAGTTTCAGTGGAACATTTGTTAGATTGAGCTTGATCAGGAGTTGGAACACGGTCGTTGAGTGCTGAACATTCCTTTGAATGGCTATTTGTCTCGTTATGTTTGTTCGAATCGTTAACTTTACATTTTTTGTTAGAAGAGCAAATAGGTTTGTCTTCGAAGTCCTTTTGCTTATCCACACTTTGCGGTTCCCTATTTCTTTCGAATTTGTGAGAAGATTGATCAGAACCTGTGTCCTGAGGTCGCCAAACATGAGAGATCGATAAAGATGATGGAGTAGTTGGTACTAAAGATGGCACAGGAGGAACCACGAGCGCTGGCAGCGATAGAGGTGAGCAAAACGACTTTGACGGCGAATAAGCCTGATAATGAGGAAGTGTCGAGCCTTGTGATGATGGGATGTGATGAGATTCAGATGGATTCGAGCTTGAGCTTTTACTTTTACTTTTGCTTTTGCTTTTGCTCTCAAAATTAGAGTTTTTGACCTTTTTTGAGTTGAGTGAAGGCATCTTCGCTTTTGCGGATGTCAAAGGAGGAGGAAGAGGTGGAGGAGGAGTGGCAGTGGGTAAGACTTGACCGTTAGGTTTATTTTCTATTAACAATATATTGGCCTGGGGAGCCTCTTTCGTCAGATGATGAGGAGTGAAGGTTGCATCACGCGAATTGGAGGAATGAGGAGATCGATTCTTGTAGTTCAGAAGGCTCGAGCCATCGCTCAAAATACAATTGCTAAGTTCATAATTCGGTATATTCACCACAACGGGTCGATTTCGGTGCCCAAATGAGTGAGAAGATGATGGACCAGATGGATGATTGAACAAACGATCAGAGCCTAAAATCCTATCATGGTGGGTAACAATTAGTTCTGAGCATCGTGGTGTGAAGATATAAGAAGGCACCGCTGATGAGGATGAGTTGTGTGGATGAATGGTTGTTGTTGAAAGTTCCTCATGAGGAATGACGGGCAAACTTGATATATGATGAAAAGAAGACTCTGGGCGGTGGATTCCATAGCTCTCAAGGTAAATTGAGTCACCAAATCTGATGAACAAATGGGATCACATGTGATTATTGAATATTATACAATAGTGAGAATACAATTTACCTGAGAGATGTTAAAGGGCGAGCAAGATGTGTTGGTGGTACAGTGAGGCTTGGATCATAATTTGGTGAGTCAATAAACGGAGTGTGTGGATATGTGCCTATTGCTGTAGAACGGAGCCTCTCCATGAATGGTGCATAACGCGCACTGGGTATCACTTCGCGCTCCATATCAACTAAATTAGAATGAAATTTTACACCACCAATCATTGGAAAAGGCTGGTACATTATATTAATCGATAGTTAATCAGCATGTTTTTAGAAGCCACCAATTCACTAAAAAAACATCACAACTCTTGACTCAGCAGACAAAGAAGATTGCCGAGAAGCTCTCTTCTCTCTCTTCTCTCTTCTCTCTTCTCTCTCTCTTCTGAATTGGCTGATGCAGTGGCTCCATTCACTCTGCTTGCTCCAGGCTTGCTTACTACTAGTAGTCAGTGACTACTAGTCACTGTAGTAGTCACTTGCTGGCTCAATAGGCAACATGCTTCACTCATCCTTTGTTAGTTTCTTGCTTCTTCTCTGCTCTACTGGCCTCTCTTATGCTTCACTTACAGAGGCCACTGTGACATCGAGTTCATCGACCACGGTCAACGGGTCAACTTTGTCAACCAGTTTAATGGAGAAAGATGGTGTGATTCCGGATGTCATCGATGTTGTTCCTCCAGCCGTTGTCGATATCAAGTTCGGAAACGGTGCCGAGGTCAAGATGGGTAACGAACTGACGCCAACCCTAGTTAAGGATCCTCCAGCTCATATTTCGTGGCCAACAAGTCCGGGTTCTCTGTACACATTATGTATGACTGATCCAGATGCTCCAAGTCGCCAGAATCCTAGGTACCGAGAGTGGCATCATTGGTTGGTGGTCAATATTCCTGCAGGTATGTGTCGATTTTGTCGAACTTTTTCGTATCATGAAAATTTATCTGTTTGCCAAGTAATGTTCGAAATTTTTTTACCAGGATCTCCCCCGGACATTAGTAAGGGTAAAGTACTAAGTGAGTACGTTGGAAGTGGTCCTCCCAAAGGTACTGGTAATCATCGTTACGTGTATTTGGTTTATCAGCAACCTGGTCCTCTCGAACCTGATGAAAAGTTGAAAACCAAGACGAGCGGAGAGGGACGTGAAAACTTTAAGATAAGAGACTTTGCAAAAAAATATAATCTTGGTCAGCCTATTGCTGGTAACTTTTATGTTGCTCAATGGGACGATTATGTACCGATTCTCTACCAACAATTGAGTGGTGATTGAGCTCGACTTATTCTGGAAAAATTGTCTCTCGAATATTTCTTCCGTCTGATGCTGCTTTCTCAAATATAAACCTTCCTATATTCCAATCATTTTTCGATCTTAATCAGCAAGCAATCTTTCAATATTGAATATGTTTGCTGGCAGTTTATTATGGGGGGGGGGTCAAACCATGATCGTGGATGATTGATCGTAAGAATCCAACTTCATTTATTTCTCTCTTGATAGTTCAAGTATTTTTTTTCGTTCGTCCTTGGATCAAGGATTTATCTTGATTAAAGGAAATGACCGATAATTTTCAAACGATCAACTTCCTTTTATTTCACTTTTTGGCTGCTCGATTCTATCTGTCTATTGAGTCACTTTTTTTCGTTTTGTAATCAACTCGAGGAAATTTTGATACTCAAAATGTTAGCCAAATCAATATCAGCCACGATAACATCCGAGTAATCTGGTTGTAGCAGAGAAAATTTTATTCCTTTCATTCAATATTTTGTTAGGATATTTTTTCGTTACACCTGCACACAGCTGAGAGAGTAAATACAGATTTTCAACGATCAACTTTTATTGTGTTTCTCATGAAACTGATTCCAGATGTCTTGCTTGCACAATGAATTGTCAACATTATCTCTCTCTGATCGTTTTTCCATACAATGGTTTCACCGATCAGTATCCGGTAAGCTCAGCAAATGTTTGATCCATCTCATCAGTCAATGACTTAGATTTCTCTTTCTCGTGAGATAATTCGTCTGAAAAGATTTTCTCATCAGTAAAATTCATTCTTGAATGACTCAAAATCTTACCTTCTAGTCGGTCTACTTCTTTCAGAAGCTTTTGAACGGCACGCTCAGCAAATTCAGCCCTTGCTTCAGCCTGAACAATAGAATAACGAAATAAAATGAGAACCTGTGTCACAATCGGTGATTCAATTAAGCAAATCAGGTGATGATTACCTCTTGGAGCTGTGAAGTAAGCTGTCGAATTCCTGATTCATACTCATCTTGTTTGGCCAGAGACTAAAGATGTGGGAGAATTTAAGCTCGTTTTAAGATTGCATTGCATTCTCATCTCCTCATTCAGTGATTCATACTGACCTTCTCTTCAGCTACTTCAAGAGATTTCACGTTGTTGCTCACAACTTTGAGCTCTTCTTCCAATTCAAGAATTTTTCTATCAAATGAGGAGAGAGACAAGGGGTTAAAAAATTTTGATCTAATAATATCAACACTCAAATAAGTGTTCCCTAAGTTTCCTAAAAAAGTTTCAATATCGATACGAACATCTCTCCAGTTTGTACTCGTTCCTCTGCGCGCTCCAAATCATCTTCAACTTCGGCAACTTTCTTGGCAAGCTAGAATGGATTAAGTATTGATTGGTAAGGAAGAATTTGATCTGAGCTCTCGCGTGTCTTTGAAGAGATGATACTTACCTCATCACATTTCTTGTCAGATTCTTCAACTGTATTACGAGCCTCCTTCAATTGAGATTCGAGAACTTTCAATCTCTCCTCATCCACGGTGCATCGATGCTCGAACATTTTCCGTAATCTATCGAATGGAGGATTAAGAGAAATCGATAGAGAAAGATTAGAAGCATCCAGTTATGAGAATCTTCTTCTTTTTCTACATCTACTCCGTATAATTTTTCAAAATTCATATACTGACCTCTCACTTTCATCTCCAGCCTGTGAGACCTGCTCGAATTTCACTTGAGCTGCCCGCGTCTTCTCCTCAGACTTTTCCAAGTCTTCCTCAAGCTGCTGAACTTTTCTGGACAAGGAAGCTAACTCATTTTCGGCCTAAAAATAATAATTTCTTGTAATTTATCCCCACAAAGCATTCTTTCAGTTCTAAAACAATTGCAGATCACTCACAGTGTGGAGAGTTTTCTCTTTGCTCTCGAGATCTTCATTTGCCTTAGCTAGTCCTTGGGTAGCATCAGTTAATTCCTGCTGAATGGCTTGAAGTCGTTTTTCCAGGTTTTGAATCTCTTCTTCTGCCTTGATTATCGGTCGAAAATTTAGTTTTTTGGCACGACAGATCGTTGTACACTGACTTACCTTGGATACTCGCATGTTAGCATCTCGAAGCTGGTTTTCAGCGGTATCTGCACGGTCCAGAGCATTATCTTTATCGATCTTGATCGATGCCATCTTTTTCTTGATCGCTTCCATTTTGAAGTTTTTTCAGTTAAAATTCACCGATCACAAGAAAAGTATTAAACACTAACAGTAGGCTTGAGAAAGGCACAAAGCTTAATGTGAAAATAATCCTTTTTTTAAGAATGGGAAAAGAGGACCAACAGCTCACTGGTAAATTTAAATCAAGTAGAACGAAAGCTTCACAATCTTGGGAATAATGCCAAATCTCGGCGCGAAAAGCATCAAAATATTCTTACACAGTGGGAGATGAATTTCGAGCATACGGTATTCTCTCTCTATCTCTCTCTCTCTCTCTCTCCGTGTAGAGTGAATAAAAAAAATCCTTCCAACTGCCTCTCTTCTTATTTTAATTATGATTCTGAGCTCAGATTGTCTCTTCCTATTCTGGTTCGCAACACCATGACTGATGTCTTCACAGATTCATGCTCTCCCTCTTTTATGCTAGAACAGTTCGCTCGATTCTGTTCCAACTGCCACTGGTGGAGTGAGAAGGATCAAGAAATAAACCTCAGTAATGTTGACGATGAAGTCGACCTGATAAAGACACAATTAAGACGCGTATCAAGCTCACTCTCCCATCATCTCACTCCAACTTCTATACATTGTACAGCCAACATCTTCCAACAATGATTCACCAACAACTCATTTTTGGTCTTTCTCCAATTTCAATGTATCAAGAGGCTTCTTGCCTATGTGGTGGCAAGAAAATTCCACAGTCGACAAGAATTCATATTGAATGGAACAGATAGTAGTCAGGGCTGACTTGCGGGTAAAAGATACATAAGCTCAAGCTATATATTTCAAGAATTAGATCAATGAATAAATTAATAATAAGAACTGAGAGAGAAGAAGAATGGTAAATCTTGACCGTGATCCAATAGACCGATTGGCTGATTCAGGGAAAGCATCAATTCTTGGAGATTTTCTTTTCCCTCAAAGTTGGCATTCATCTCAACTGCAGAGCCCGTTTTAAATCGTTATTCATCTTAAAAAGTTCCATTCAATTAAAAAGCATCAAAAATGGAGATGAGATTAACAACAGTAGAAACAACACCATATAAATCAATGTATTTAAATTTATCAATTATAAAGGCTAGAATCAATTTTTTTCGCTTAAGAAGCAGAACGATATCATCTTCTGGCCTGAAAAGAGGACATCACATCCGTTGCTAGAGACGAGAGTCTTCCAGCAACACGACTAACCCCATCACGAACACCCTCTTTAATATCTTGAAGATTGGCGGTTGCGTTCGAAAGCGAGTTGGCATAAGAGCTAACTCTGGATCTATTCTGAGGACGTCCAAAATAGTCATCGCTACTGATGCTGTTTGACCCTTCGAATCGAGACAAAGTGGTTCGCTGTTCAAACTAAAAAAATAAAACAAGGTTAGATGGTTGAGTTTAATAAAGAGTCCAGAACAGCTTACATCACTAGACCTTGAATCGGTGAAAAATTGATCGGAGGAGATAGCTTTGGCATGTCCAAATTTTTGCTGAGCTTCTTTACTCGTATTTCCAGAGATCGCATGTGAAGATGAGCTCGAGCTTGGTTTCTTTCTGCAATCATCAAGAAAAAAGTGGTGTTAGTTTAATTTCGCTTAAACATCGCAATTTATAATTCATTTACCTTGGCTCATTTTCCTCCAAAGAGGGTATCACATCTATTATTTCAGGAGATTTCAGCTCCTGCTTGAAGGATAAACTATTATCAAAATCAGAGTCCAAAAACATCCGGACTGATGATTTATGAGAGAAGCTTTCATCTTCTCGTTGCCGAGACATCCGGTAGTCCTCTTCTCTCACGTCTGATAAGAAAAGGTCATGAAACTCTGGAGAAAGACAAAAGGTGATTTTGAATTCATGAAAAAATTGGTCAGAAAAAATTGCAAAAAGCTTCCTCGTATGCAGATTGTAGAACAATAATTCAACCTTCCTAGAATCGATTCAATCGGAAAAGTTTCAATCTAGTCATCCATAACTTATATTACATTCCTTTCAACAACCTGATCCATCATCCTTGAAAATCTTACCAGATTCTAATTTTCTAGAGAAAAAGTCTTGTGAATCTCTTGAAGATGGAAGAACTGGATTTGTTTGTTCAATTGTCATCATATCTGAACTGGCGGAATGTGATTTTCCAGAAACTGTTCGGTTGGATCCTTTTTCTTTCTTCTTCACTGCCGAGAATCCCATTCCCAAACGCTCAAATTGCTGAGCTTTCATTGGGTCAGTAGCACGAATTTCTTCTTCTTTTCTGCGAGCTCTATCGCTGAGATCTTTATAAGTTGAATCCAATGATTCAAGATTTTTCTCCATCTCTTCTCGAGATAATTTGTCGGTTCCAGGAGTATTAGACTTTTCCCTCATTGCATCAGCCTTCAGAGCTTCCTCTTCTATCTTGGTGAAATCTGTGTTAACTTTCTGTGCCCCAAGTCCTCTCCTTGCACCTAACTGTAAGGAAAAAATATTGTTTGAAACTTTCTATGAGTATATAATCAGATAAAGATGTTACAACTCTCAAACAAGCACACATTAGTATAGCAGGTGTTAAAGGAGAAGCCAAGCTTTTCGATTTGCTGGCTCTGCTGGCATGAATCCTGCATTTTCCAAGTCATGTAGAGGGGTTTATGACCAATATAATGAGAACGAATTGGTAAACTTCCCTTCAATGCTTATGACTTTATAAGAAAAAGAACGAAATCAAAACTTACTCCTTTCTTGGTTGTTACAGGTTTTCGACTTTTGATAACCGCAGGCTTAGCCTCTTCTTCAAACTCTATTATATCCTTCGGTTTTTCCACTTTTTTGATTGGATCTGGTTGAGCTTTGGGCAAATTAATAGTTTCAACTTCAGATGCTTTGGGAACATCTTCCGCTTCTGGAATTTTTGCAGTTTGATTCATTCGATTGGGAGGGTCATTATGCTCAGACCAAAAGTCGGATGAAGAATTTTGATTTTTTTTAACATCAGAATCGGGAGAGCTGGCTGAATTTGAAGCACCGGAAATGAAGAGTTGAGTTCCATACTGTCGCATAGCAGCTGAAGCTTGAGAAGCCAGCTTATCTTTGTATAATTGTGCGGCTCTGCTGTTATATTTTTGTTGAACATCTTTGACTGTACAATCATGCTGCTGAAAGAACTGTTGAGCGTTTGCATTGCCACCACATTGCATGTTGCGTATTTGCAACCATGTCCAATTGGTATCCAATTGAGTGGATCGTACGAAGCTTACATGTACACCTAATGATCTATGGATGGCAGAGCAATCGATACATATGAAAACGCCAAAAGTGACGCTGGCCCATGATGGGTTTTTGGCCCCACAATCAAAACATTGCTGATGAGAGAAACACAAGATATTGAGATCAAAAATTCTCATAGAAGGGTTAGAGTGGCATACCTTATTAGCTTGTTTGGCTCTGAGGTTGGTAAAGACAGTTGAAATGTCACTCTTACTGGGATTGCCTCCTGAAGAATGATCCATGGAAATTTCTTCAACCAAAGTTTTCTATCTCCAATATGATCTCAGGATTATCTGTAAGTGGTGATAAATTTGAATTCATTGTAACAATAATAATCAGATATTGGATGCAAAAATTGAATAATTTGTTAGAAAATTCATCAAAACAAGCACTGAAAGTGTGTCAAAAGTCTTGGGTAAAAGATCAAATGAAAAAAATCTGATGGGAAAAGAGATCGGGCACCATGAGCATGCTGGTTCTTAGTGATTTGTGGCATAAAACAGATAGAGCTTCTGAATGTTGGTAAGAATAAGTCACAACTCACCTGATCTACTCTATATGATACTCAAATCAAATCAAATCAACTTTAGAGAGGAAGTGGAAGTTGGATTCAACTCTCATCAAGTACTTGAGTAGATCAATCAAACACACACACACAGCAGTAGTCACCTGTTCAGAAAGTAAAGGCCTGAAGAATAGGCTCAAAGAGAATGAAGCCCACAGTGAGTGAGTGAATTTTGGATCACCAGCATCATGATATTATGTAATTGAGTCAACACGTAATGATAGGAGAGATATTTGAGTAACACAAAGTTAGTAAACTACAGCAGAGCATCAGGATCAGTGGTAAAAGATTGCCATTGTAGAAAGAATTGTGATCGGTTTTCGTGTCAAAAAAAGTCTGCACTGCAGACTCTGCAGACATGCAACGTGAATGTGTGCAGCTAACATAAGTAGCTGGGAAAGGCGCTCAATTCGATCTTTCTCATTAAAACAAAAGATTGACTAATTGGACATCTAGACAAACAAACAAACAAACAAAATCTTCTGAAACGTTTGATTACTCGCTTAGATGGTTAGATCTTCAATCTCACTCTATGAGTGAGGATATAAGCAATAACTAATTGACTCATTGCGATTGAGACAAGATAAGTTCTGGGAGGTTTCGATAACTTTCTCATTTCTCTTCCTGTCAAGAAGTTATGGAAAAATAGATATGACTTTTTACAGAATGATTGACAGAGATAATGTCACTTTTTTTCAACAACAAGTAGTTTGAAGACAGTTGGTTATCTTTCGCCCCTACAACTCAGATTACTAACCATCAAACTTTTCACTGTACAATTTGTGACCTTATCTTTCAGATGTGCCTGTATGCGTTCAGAGTTGCTATCAATTTTTCGATTTATTTGATCCCTTTTTAAGATAATTTTTGAATTAGATTCTTAAAGGGAATCTGTTAAAAACATACATCAGAGATGAATGAGTGGGGTGTGTATCTCTTGGAATGAGACGAAATTAGCACATTGAAAAAATGATCTATCTGATCGAGGAAGAGAGCGGGAGAGAGAGAGAAAGGAAGAAAGAAGAAGAGGAGGAAAAAGAATGAAAGAGCCGTGCTCAGAAGGTAATGTGAGGCCTTCAAGAAAATTTGCCTGCGAGGTAATACAAATACAAATACAATACAAATAATTGCTGGCAAAGTTTAGGAAGCTCAGTCTATATCCGGTAAAGCGATCTGAGCTGTTTTTGTAGCGAGATTTTCAAGAGTGAAGGTAGAAAATAGGAGATTGCGATTGTGAGGACTGAACAATATCAGAGAACTTTGAGGATGTTTCAGTTCGAAATGAGTGTATCACAGCTGTTGAATAATCTCATATTTTTCTCTTAAATCCATTTGAACTTTCTTGGGGTCGTACTTTTTGCGCTGAGAGAGTAGTTTCTTCATTTCTGAAGCAGATAAATTGAGATTAAGAGTTGAACCATCGGAACCTTCGTTGGTGGAGCAAGTACTACTGCTGAAAGATGGAGAGCTTGTAAGACCAGAACTGGCCTCTTCTTTGACAGAATCGACGATATCAGTATTGTTGTTATTGTTGGTAATGTTGATAGTGTTGTTATTATTATTAATATTGTTGGTGTTGTTATTGTTATTGTTATTATTATTGTTGTTGTTGTTGATGTTGATCACATCTTTTTCTTCTTTATCTGATTCATGGCAATCACTTTCAGTTTTTTCATTAACAACTTCTGATGATGGTTTCTCATCATTTGAGTCAAGTTGAGCAGGTTTATCACTATTTATCACATCTGGCATGGCTTGAGATAGATTTTTAGGTTTCTCAGGAGGAGTTTTACAGTAAATAACGTTGATCTGATTTGATTTGACGATAATCTTTCGCTCTTTGTAAAATCTTTCAGCTGCTTCGTCAAGAACCAAGAGGCGAGTTTCATTTGGCACACTTTTTATACGCTCAACGACTTGCCTATGATTCTCATTCGATATGTTAACACCATTCACCTCTATGATTCGATCACCTTCACGAAGTGAAGCATAAAAAGCAGGACTTTCATCATCTACTTTGCCAATAAATTGTCCAAACCTTGTTTTCTCCGCATGCAGATTGAAGCCATAACCATTGAAGTCAGGCCACTTGACCAGATGACAAAGGCGCGGCTTAGGACAGTCTTTGGGAAGATCCGTCATCATGATGGAAAGTGAATTAGCTGCTAAATTAGGAGAAGAAGAACACGTTAAACAGGTGGAGTGGAAAGGAAATGTTTACATTCGATAACAACTCTAGAAATTACCTGGAAATTGTATATATTAAAGAGAAAGGAATGTTTGTTACTGCTTTGCTCTGCGAACAAGGAAAAAAACTCAAATACTTTTTGCTCCTTTTTGCTTTACTAACTTGTCAAACTAACTAATTAACTTACCTGCCTCTCTCACCTGCGCCCCCTATATACTGATGATTAATGCAATGAAATTTTTTGGTCCACAAACTTTCTCCAAAAACTGCTCTGGTCCAGGTCTTTGGCCTCTGGTTCTAATTGCATCTCTCTACGTGGACATCTGGGCACGCAATTTGTCTATGATGAGGCAAGTTGGAATTGGAATTCTTTGCTGAGAAGAAAGTTGATGACAATTTTTTTCGGCCAAATAAATTTTTTTATCCATCATGATGACGGTTGAAGGTAAGGAGCCATACAGTTGCTCAGTTGGAGCCAAAGTTCAAACTTGATTGAACGTGTGAGTGATATCTGAGAACTTAATTGTTCGACTTGACGTTCGAACTTTTCACTGAGTTCAACATTTTGTGTCAAGAATCGTATCAAACTTATCAAAAATTATTAACAAAACTCATCAACGAAAAGTTGTACCGCTCACTTCAAGAAAAGCTTTTTGAATATTACATATGTTAGAATTTTGATTTAAATGTTTCGATTTGATTGATAATTTTCAAAAAAAGGACAGAAATTAAATAGTGGTGCAAAAATAAGAGATTATTTATGAAGAGTATTTCTTGTTACTGAAATCCATCTCCAATAACATCATTCTCAATCAGTGGGGAGAGTCTGGTTATTTAAGTATCAAGTTCGACATAGAGTGTATCATTCTCTTGAAGAGGATAGAAATCAAGTGGATAATCATCTTTTTCTAGCAAATAATCAATAGTCTAGATGAAAAGGAAAGAGAGGGAGGGATAAAAATGGATTCAGAAAAATTATTCAATATTGAAGACATCCAAGAGAACTTTACCTCTCCATGTTGACTTTTACTTGGAAGACGAATTTTTATCGTTTCAAAGTCATCGATCGATAGCAATCGCTTGATGAGGGTTTGAAGAGCAGAGATGGATGTTTTTTCTGTGTGTAAATGAGCAGTATGGTTAAGAAATTCTTTATACACTCAAAAGTAATAACATACTTGGAATTCTTTTCTTTATTTCTTGATTCCCTCCAGGGTAACAAATGTTGAGAGTGATGAGTTTATTAATATCTTTGCAGCGCTCTTCATTGAGTAAGTCTGAAGGTAAGCCATATTCTTATGGTAATTATTGAAGAGAAACCATCGGAATGAAGATGAGAGGTTTATAAAAATGAACATGAAACAATAACTTGTGAAATTTCTGCTCTTCCAAACGGTATAAGGTGAGAGTGGAGAAGGAAGCAGTTTTCAAATTTTTGAATGAACACATAAGCAAACTTACTTTCAAGGATTTCCAAATAGCGTGGATTCTCAGCGTGAAATTTCTCTTCATTTGTTTTCTTTGCCTCTAAATAAACTTTAAACAAGGATCGAAGATAATATATTTCACCTTCTTTTCGGAGAGATTTGGTGATCTAGAATGGTGATGATTAAAAAAAATTTTGAAAAAAGAGCTCCGGAAATGAATCATACATCGAAACTTCCGGAAAAAAGAGAAAAACTAGCCCAATTGATAACTGACCTGTTGCCTATTCAAAACTTGTAAGCGACCTAGTATTGAGAGTACCATGTTGAAAGAATGGTCATGATGAAAACTTTCATAAATAGGATTGCCTCGTATGATGAGTTCTTGTAGGGAGGGAAATCTATCGAGTAAAACGATATCTCTCCACGAATTGATGTTATTATTCTTCAAATCTAGATGCCTCAGGGATGGAAAAAATTCGTCTTTCGTGGAAGGAAGAATTGTAGATTCTATTGAGCAACCAACTAGCTGCAAGCATTCGAGACTGGTTTGAAAGTGAAAATCAGATCGAAATTTTTCAAAGTCTAGATCTCAACTTACCTCCTGAGATGAGAAAGATTGCAGATGGAGGTCCAGGAAACTGGATTCTGATCCAGAATCAAATGCTTCAAATTGGTAAAAACTTGCTTCAGAGGTGGAAAAATAGTGGAAATATTGTTGGAAAATAAATCAAGATATTCAATATTTGGCCATAGCATTTCGGAACAATCATGAACGATTTTCCAATCATAATTAAGCTTTCCCATTGTAATCTTCTTCAATTTCGAAAAGCTTTTCGAACATTTGGACAGCTCTTGTTGACTATGATATTCAAGAGGATTTCCTGTGATAATCAAGTGTTCTAAGGATGGTAAACTCTCACCAAGTAAGGCTAGCTGTTGCCACGAGGATATTTTGTTGAATGATAGATCCATCAGTTGAAGCTTTTTGAAAACAGACATCAGTTCGGGAACAACATCTACACATGATATATTCTGATTTTGTAATCCAATTTCCACTCGATTCTCGAGACGTTTAGTTTGTCGACTCAATTTTTCTGAACGAGCATATTCTATTTCTCGCTGGCCACCGCCAATAGTCGGAAGGACGATTCCGGTGGAAGTTTCGACATGATCGAAATTGAAATATTTTTCACGCAAAGCATGGGAAAACAGAACACCAGAACTTTCACATGAGGCCATAATGAGCTTAGAGAACTTCAATTCGAAAATAGTTCACCTTTGTTTACATTATGAAAGAATCAAATTTGACCGTGAAGTGAGGCAACTTGGCCCACAGTTTGGTGACTTTGACAGTTTCAAGTTGATTGAGATGACTCAAACAGCATTCTTTTGCAATCGCTGGATGACGGTGTAAACATTGCTACACGTGCTATTTAAATGGCGCGACTTATTCTGAATCCTGTTCATCCCTTGTAAGTGGTTGTGTTCGCTCAAATCAGAGAGAGAGAATAATTAGCATTCAGGGTCCCTAATTTGTTCATTTAAAAGAGTGTGTCAGGAAATGAATCAATTTATGTGGAGTTTTATAAATTCTGTGAAAAAATCGTGGTAATTTTCCTTTCCAATCATGAATGAGAAAAAGGAATCAGAAAGGATTTTCAACAAAATAATAATTTAATTGTTAGGATTCAAATAAATTAATGTATAAATTAACATATTTCACTTGGAATCAGACCGCTTTGGTTTGAGAAAGGAAGAGGTCTAAGGTATTTACATGATAATTTTGGCTGATCAAGCTATGAATCTGCGATTGCAAGGTGAGCCAAGCAATCGCATAACATTTTAGGGGGCAAAAAAGTTGAGAATCATGGGCGAAGGTCAGTTTTTAGTAACCTTGTCCACACTCAGCATTTGGCATGAAGTCACCACAAAACTATTAGATTGGGTGAACTTTCTTGAATTGGGTAATAATCAAGAGTGATGAACGACGAGGAGCTCATGAAAGAAAAATCATTGAGATGGAGAAAAGAATAATGGCCAGAAAAAGTTGGTAGTAGAGAAGGTAGATGAAAATAATCCGTATGATGGGAAGTAGTGGAAGAAAAACGTAACGAAGGAACAGGTAGAGGCTCACAGAAATCAGATAAATAAGCACGGTGAAAAAGTTGCACGAAGAGAGAGGAGGAATGGGCGACAGAAATTCGTCAGGACGAAGTTTACCAGTCGTGTTGGCTAACAGGACTAAAACGTTCCAATCCATCGTGAAATCCCCAATGGTCATGTCCACCATCGTGGCCTCCCTTATGAATTTTGGCAGTAAGAGCTCCAGCAATACCACCAACTGCTGCGGTAGCCAAGTATCCACCAGCGATCACGACTGGAACAGCCAATTTACCCAAAAGTTTGTCATAAATTATAGGCACTGGAGCAGGAACTGGACCAGGCAGAGGTGCTGGTACGGGAACTGGAACTGGCTGAGCTTGTACTTGCTGGGGACTAAGAGTATACAAAAAGACTGCAAAGAAACATGAAGCGGCGAAAACGATGGTAAGTTTCATTTTGAATAGAGAGTGTACTGGGTGATTAAAATACACGAAAATAATATGTAATGACTTGGAATAATTTTTTGAATTTGCTACTCTTTGCTCCTTCTACACTGACAAACGAATCGAATGAAAGTGACTATTTAAATGTAGATTTTAGCATTTTATACTTTGAGATAGTGAGAAGGGTGAGAAAGAGAGAAAGAGAGAAAGTGCCTCGCTAAACTGGTTCAGATCATCATGAGATGAGCATGTAGTGGTCGAAGGAGTTTATCCAGGATGCTGGCTCCGGTTAGATATGAGCATCAGCATCCGTTCAACACATAAGATCTGCTGTGTTCGATCAGTCAGGGTATCGGATGGGGAGATTGAGGAGAACGGTCGACAAGTGAAAGCGAAGGAGCGAAAGTAGGGTATGTTCCAGTTTTTAGTCTGCCTAAACGAGAAGAAAGTGTGAGTTGTTTCTCTACAAAACCAGTCAAAAGCAAAGGTAAAAGGTAAAAAGCATGACTAACAGCATATTTAGAGATATCGGACGAAGAAACAGAAAGAGAGAAAGAAAGAAAGAATATATGATATAAGGAGAGCGCAAATTCATCGATCGGAAGAGTCAGTTCGGTAGGGCAAGCAGCGATGACCTTACGAGGTAGATGACTCAAAAACTTCCGTTTTGCCGCAGGCCTGGTCCTTGCATCTCTCCCACGTACTATTGCTCTTCAGTAACTTCCAGTATCCAGGCCGCATTCCGTTTTCCGGCTGCACCTTTTCAGCGTGATAAGATCATCTGGGTTGCTGTTGAACTATTATTCAGCTCTTGATTCTTCAGGGCAAAAGTAACACTGGGCGATTTTTTAATTGAAGAAATGTCAAAATTGAAAAAACTTACAATGGAGTCAGCGCAAAACAATGAGCTCAGCGAAAATTTTACATTTGAACTTCAGATGATTCCGTATTCATTTCAGGATCAATCTTGGCTCTCTTCGAATCAGCTTGATCACTAACTGGACATGCATCTTCCTCCTCTTCTACTTCTCTCTTGGTACCGTGTTGATCTTGTGAGCAAGCTTCATCAGCCATCCCATCTGATGGCTCCTCTCGCTTGACGATCATTTCTTTATGGTTCGCATCATCATTTTCGGGTGCCTTGTTCTCACTATCATTCGAAGTTTTATCTTCGTTCTTCCTATTCTGCTTTCGACTCTTAAAGAATTCCTTGCGGCGAGTAATATGAACTTCTTCTTTCTCTTTCAAAAGTTCTCTATCCCCATAAACCAGCTTCTGTTGCAGTATTTTATCGGCATCAGATAGATTCTTGTAGACAGCAAGAATACATCCCTTAAACATATTCTCTACACGTGTACGCCTCATTGAGAGTGACTCAAGAGGTCCAAAATTGCTGCAGTATGACCACAATGAATCAAATTGAGAGTCCAATGGAAATCCTTTGATATGCAAAGTACGTTGCAAAACTTGGTCACGATACTCTTCTCGCGCTGGAAGAGGCACATCAGGCGACCTCCTCACCTTCGTCCCATCATCACTAATTTGAAGCAGTTTACTCGATTGTACAATTTTAGCAATATATTTTGGATCTGTTGTGAGCGCTTTTAATCGATTGAAAGTGAGAAGCGTTTCGATCGGGATCCAGCCTCCATTTTTTTCCAACTGCTGATTCATAAACTTGTCTCGATGAAGATTGAAGTCACCAAAATAATAGTCAAGTTGATTGAGAATTTTACTTTCGATGCCTGATGGATCCACAGTTACAGATTCCATGCTGATGAGAGATTTGTGAGAGTGTATACACTTGTATATGTAGATGATAACTGTTAAAAGTGGCCAGAAGTGGAAAGTTAATTAATGATCACTTCAAACAATTAACCATGAGAGTAAAAGACAGTCTCGCAGATTAAATCCTCTGACCAAAACCTTACCCAAACCCAAACCTCGTGGCGCAGCTTCTTTCTAGCTTCTTTCCCGGCCATACCTAGCAAAGGCGCTACTTTTAAACTCTTTTTCCCAACTTCTGTTTCTGCGGTGTCCTTTGTATTAATTAACTTGCCCAAAAGTTTTCTCATTTAATCACTTTACTGGTGCGAATATTGTTAGAGATTTTTAGAGATGGACAAAAATTAAGTATCAATGCTATATTAAAAAAGTGAAACATCATTCATCTGATGATCATCATGATTTATGAGTGTTGTGGCTTCTCCTCGGCTGCCAGACCAACTGCGTCTTCCACTACACATCAGATTTCGTCAATCAATCGATCGATGAAGCATAGAAGAACCTCGTGAAAAACCGAATTCGATAATTGATGAACATATTCAAAATTGTTGATTTGATGAACCAAAATGAACGAAAAGAAGAGTAAGCAGCAAGAATGTACTTACTGTCACTTACTTACTTGAATTGCTTGAAGGAGTTGCCTGAAAATTCCTTTTTTGAAAGATTCAATATGCTGATGATTGGATATCTATCAACCCATCAAAATTGGTGCTACTTGACTAAAAGGGCTTTTCCATAATGATGAAAATTTATCTTGCCCGAACATATCTATCCATATATATCCCCACTGTTGAGGTTTCCACTTATTTTTGATGACCTCTTTGTGGCGTCGAAATGAAATTTGTCACATAGCACAGGAGATCTTGATGATTTCAAGGCCCGCAATTCTTTCAACAATTAGATTTATTTGGGATGTCAACTTGAATCATCAGTGATTCAAGTGAGAGAATTGATAGAGTTACAGCATGAATCGAGATCAGGCCCTGTTTTCATGATTTCTTCGATTCTGAAGGACAAATTTTCCGGAGGAACTTGAGAAAGTTTGTTGGCAACTCGGAACACAATATCAGGGGAAAAGAATGTGGGAACTCGAAGATAAAGTTTTCCAAGCTCATTAGGTAGTTGAAAGCCAAGTCGACGGAATAGTTCTAACATTGGCTTTGAGTTCATGGCAAGCTCTTGTTTCTCTGTAAACGGTACCAAAGGGGCAGAATGACCAAAAACTATGTAAGATTCGAGAAAAGCATGATTATTACTCACTCAACTTCCAACCGAGATGTGTTCAAGATGGAATGAAAATATGAACTTACTTTCACTAAAGTATGCAAGAGGCTGTAGACTCAAATCTCTTGAAGAAGTATTTTTAATGCGATGCATCCGCATGTTGCAAATATCAACCAATAAATTGCTGATCCAAGTGAGTTGATCTGCATACCCTGTGCGTAATCTTGCGATGAGAATATCAGTTCCAATCAGTTTTTCTGAGGCATCATTGTGAGTTATTAAATTCTCAATTGAAGTCGATGAAAGGTAGCTTGCATGAGCTTCACCATTCAATTCATTGTCAGATGTATCGGGATGATAATTCAAGACGATTTGTACAGATTTTTCATCATTTTCAGTGAAACGCAACTCATTAGTTTGATTGATTAGACCTCTAGTTTTCAAAGTGTTGTATAATTGTTTCCGCTCCATTGTAACCCCTTGTTCTTCCATCAAAGCTTCCAAAATACATGATATTGGATCAATAGTTTGCTCATATTGCAAGAATAGCCAATAAAGTTGATCTTTTTCCTGATCATTTCCACAATGTTCCAAAGAGCTGCACTCTGAGAGAGCTTCGATCGAAGATAAATCAGATGAATATGAGCGACTAGAGCAAATTGTAGCATCTCGAGTATCATGAGTTGAAGCTCTTGTAGAGAGTAGATCTTCATCGTGAGCATTGATCTGAACTGAGGGTGTTGGCTTGGTTGCATTCGAAGCCGCTTTGATGAATCGGTTCATAACATATTCCATCATACCTTCCCAAGAATCTATGAGCTCCAATTCAGACTCCATGATGAGAGAAAATGTTTTCAGTATTGTCGGCTGAAAAAGACATTCGGGATTTCCCAGATCACCAGCTACATGATGCATCATGGTGAAAACACAATCGTTCATCAACTCAGGATTATTTCTGAACGACTCGAGCACTTGTCCATATTGTTCCATGACTTTGATTGTTGAAAACTGGCGAAGATGTGACACAAGATCGAAGCGACCGTTTTTGAATGGACCATCAAGCAGAAGAAGCAAATGGTGATGAGCTAGAATTACATCCATGAGAAAACTTTTTGGATGAATAACCGGTGAGTAGCATCGTATGAGAAGTAGGAAAAATTGCCTCAAGTCTCTCATCTGGGAGAGGGAGATACATAAATTGTCCAGATACTTTCTCTCTTCCTCACTGAGGCAAGGCTTGTCAATGTAGTTGGAAAGAGTGATGATCATTTCTTTAAGTGCAGTAATTAAAAGCTGTAACTTCCTACTCAATCTACGAAGAGTCTCTTCTCTATCTTCTAAACTATTTCCACTGGATGTCTCAGCTTGTGATGAACTTTTCATGCTAACGTGCTTCGAAGATGAATCTTCCTTTCCTGCTGCTACCCACGATTGAGCTGTGGACTGAAGATTTGGAATCATGGCAATTTGTTCGAGCTCTTCATTTAAAAGGAGGCCATTGAATACAAGGAGGCCGAATGAATCTGATGTTAGGATAGCTCGCAGATGGCTTAAATTGAGATCAAGAATGTTTGAAATCTTCAAAAAATATCCCAGAAGCCACAGTGTGTGTGACATATCAATACTTGGTCCTTGTTTTCCATTCACTGAATCCTTGGTCAGATCACAAACCTGAGAGGCAAAGAAATTGTGGAGGAATTTAAGGGTAAATTCTTCCAAAAGGAATCGAATATCACCCTCGCTGGGTGCTGAGGATTCGCTTCCAATAGAGTTGCCTTTGGAGCCACAAGTGTGCTTCTTGTCCCAAAGAAAATTGATTCTGGTCTCTCCAGGTATAATGGTACTACTTGTGGATGCTGACCCACTGGATGGTCTAGAATTATCAGTGGACAGAGCAGCTAGAGCTTTGGCTATAGCTGCATCCATACAGATGGAGGGATAGCAGCCTGGTTTTTTCTTGATCGGTGGAGGTAGAGGAGGAGAAGGGATAGAGTTCGACGATCCTCGACTATTGGCAATTGCTTGGGTCAATATGATGGCATTCGAAGGCGATTGACCTGAAGAATTTTTATTTTTCGAGCTCATTGATACTTTTTTCACGTGATGATGTCCTCTATTACTCATTTTATCTTTCAAATAATCACTCTCATCACTGGAATCGCTTTCATTCGGACTGTTAGATCGTTGGTGAGGTTTCATTACTTTATGCATTTTACGACTGCAGTCATCCTCAGAAGAGCCAGAAAAACCTGAAGTCTGATTACTTAGAACCCCTTCAATATAGCCATCAGCATTATTACTTTCTTCTTGATTTTCGAAATAATTTTGTTCTCCGTTCGGAGAGCTATAACCAATGCTTAGGCTTGTCTCACTCCGATGATGATTATCGTTCTGTTTCATGCCCCCCTTCCCGGCATTTCCGCAAGATTCCCTCTGATCCTCAGACATATCGTGATGACTCAACACTTCACCCATCGGTTGGTTCCACTCTTTCTGATCTTCGTCCGATACTCCTTCTGTGATCACAAATCCAGTGTGCGGTTGGCCACTTTGAAAACTGCCATCGGAGCTCGTTTTGTCTGATTCTGTTGGAAGATAAAATCCAGAATCGTTTTTTGAAGTTTTGTTCAAGCTGGAGCCACTTTCTTTTGACGATGAATCACTCAGAATACTGGTGGAAGAGGATCTTTGAGCCGAAAGAGTATGATCACTATCGATATCATCTTCACTGTTATCGGAGTGGCAGCTACGGGACAAAATATGGTGGCCCATTTTATTCACAGGTTGATCACGGTATAGAAGAGCAATAACTTGCACAATATAAGAAGTCCAATAATGTCGATGGCATGAGTTCATCAGATTGAGCAAAGAGTTGTCAAGGCCTTGAACTAATAGGTTCCATATCACACGCTGTTGGGTGTCTTGCCAATCTTCGGCCAGACTTCGAGAAGAATTTCGTTTCACCGCCTCACTTCGATCTTCACCTTGTTCAATCTTCTCCGGAATGTAGAGTAGATTGCGAAAAATTAGGAGACAATCCTTGATCAAATGTTTGTCTACTTGTTCATGTTCACAAGGTCGATTAGAGTAAGGAGAAGTGTGAAGATATGAAGGGAAAAGTTTTTCTGTGGACACTTTCTCCTGATCGCAATCACCACAGAGCGGAGAGCTTGGTGTCAACACCATTCTCATAGCTTTAATTATTGCAGCAGTTGCTCGAGGAGTTTTAACAAATGCTTTCTTGGAATCGAGTAAAATTTTCTGCAACTGTCTGACCCTCTTCGATAGTCCTTCACCCTTGGAACTCAGCTTGTTTTCTCCAGTCAAAAGCCATTCAGGTGGTAAAGTCAAATTGACTAAAATTTTAAGCGTAATGCGAACGATAGGAATCTCTTCCTTTATCTCAATCGATTCCAATATTTTGAGCAAATCCCTCTCAACGAAGCGAGATAAGCCCAAGCTGAGACGAATGGTCCGAGTGGTAACATTCTCATTTCTCAACTGTTCCTCGATAGTACACAATGTTTTGAGGCAATCGAAGCTCAATTTATAAGTCCCATCTTCACTCGTCCATCCGATTGATGAGCATAGCGCCTGAAGAGTCGATCTGTTTATCAACAGATATTCCATTGAATATCTGAATTTGGATGATTAATGTTATCAGACTGGAGATATCGAAGAATAAATAAAAAAGCACAAGTAAAAGCAGCAAATTGCATTATCTTATTCCACTAATTCTAAAGTAAGCTTAGATTTTTCAATTTCTTTGGCAAGAAATTACCCTAAAAGGAAAATATTAGTTTCTCTAAAGTTATCCACTTGATTAATTGTTTGTTATCTCCTATACTGAGATTTTGCTCTTGTATCTAATCAAAAATTTTTTCATTCTTAGCTTTGAGAATAAGTTTTAGAATTCCATTTCCAATGAGAACTCAGAATTCAGTTCTCATCGGCAGTATAAAACTCTATTAAAAATTGAGTATCGAGAATAGAAATTTCCATATCTAGAGGAATGAACTCCAAATCATAAATTATCACAGAAGCAGCAAGGACCTGAAGGATGTTTTGAATTCTCTTACCTGAATAGCTTTAATTTTCCTCAAGATGATCAAAATTAGATGTAAATTCTGGAGATAGATGAGGAATTCAACTCTTTGAAACAATTTTGAGGCGAATCTCTTAAATATCTAGAAAGATTTTGAGTCATTCACTCGAACCAAGATGATTTATATTGAGCACTTTGTCGAGGATTGATTCACAATCGCACCAACTGTGTTCATCAAAAACACACGATTTATCACTGAATATTCAACAATTGTGTTATAGAGCATGCAAAATCTTAATCTGAAAAACTTTGAAGATTCCTACTCAGTTACCGTTCAAGAGCCACAAGAAAGGAATAGTTTTCCTTTCAAAAAGTTTCAAGTTGCATAAGTAATTCTGAAAGAGAGGGAGAGAGAGATAGTAAAGAAAAATAGAATGAAGAATAGAGTTTGAAATTCTCAAAATTGCTCTTGATGGCAAATATCTCATCACTAGCTTCACTGAAAACTCAGATACAGCCCAGCAGGTATAATGACTACCAGCTACATGAAGGAAGCTCAGATATTCCGCATGACTTGCTTGGCTCATCATACACGTGAAACACATCGGAAGCTCACGTATCGAATCTCACCTCACATGTTATTCAGTTTCGATGCAAGATACAACTGTGACCGATCACGTTCACTTTCATAGATGAAAATCGTGGAATCACGCTCAATAGCCTATCCACTCATTATTTGCATGACAAAAGTATCAGACATATTCGCTCATCAAAAAGATGACTCTTGAGTGAATAACAAGTTTCATGTTTCAACACTTATTGAATCCGTGTAAAAGATTTTCACTGGCATCTTGTAGTCACAAGAGTAATCTTGTTCGATTTTGGCAGTTCTAAGTTACAGTAAAGAACAGAGTGTTGCTTGCGATGTCTTTAGAGAAAAAATTAAATTAAAGCATATTCTTCGGTCTAGGTTTTATCGAGAACCATTGTGTTCCTATGAGCGGAATGTTGAGAATAACAGGTACAATTTTTAATCGATATCTGTAGCGCGTGAAGCACTTGAGTTGAGAAGCACGTGAGATAATATAGATAAAATCTTTCGGTAGGGCAATCTGATTTACAGCTATCTAAATAACATGTGAGCTATCCTAATTTGTTTTCTACAGACTCACACAGAGAGAGAGAGAGAATAACCCTTCAGTGTTTCTACCCTCACTGGATTATTCTGAGAAAATCTGAGATCATAAATGGCTGTACTTTTCATCCAACTTACGAAAAATTTTGGGTGAAATCTTTATCGTATATTGTGGAAAGGGAATAATGTTTGGTCATATGGAAGTGAGTTCCTGTTCTAGTAAGCAAGAAAACGCATATTTTTGCTCAGTCGAACCTTTTACAGGCCCTAATTTGAGGAGTAATATCCAAATCAAGGAGAATAAGTCAAATAACTGGGGAGAGGATAATCTTATGAGCTGCGTTTATTTGTGTCCAACTTTCACTGCATGCTCTTCTTTTATTATTATTATAACTCACTACGTTCATCATAAACAACATAGTCATTTTCCACCAATGAGTCAGTATCCTTATGAAGAAAGGACTGCGTTCGATTTATTTTGCTTCGACTAAGAGCGATAGCAGCTGCAGAATCGTTCCTCATCCTGTTCCGTCGTTTTTTGCTGAATTTTATCTGGAAAGAAAGGAAATCAATGATTAGGGTTTATTTGGAATGCGAAGAGTTTCTCTATCGAGTTGAGGCAAAAACTAACAAAATCTGTTGCGATTTAGATCAAGAAGCTCAAGAGAAGGTTTTAATTAGGCAAATCAAAATATCTGTGTTCAGAGAAATTTAATTGACACTATTTAAATAAGAAAGGGAGAGATTGAATGAGTTTTACAAAGAACTTTTCATTAACCCTATACTTCCCAATTCAATGAACTGAACTTAATTCGCCTCAATCATGTGAATCATAACATCTCAAAACTATATTAACTGCCCTGCTCTGAGAAAATAAGAAGTCCTCATAATCCTTGAGTTGAGATGTTATGATTCACAGACTTTGGGACAAATTAAGTTCAGTTCATTGAAAACCCCCTCAAAATCGTATCAATGCTCATGAGATACATGAGATACATCCAACCCATTGAAGTTATACTCATATATTATACTCGATATTTTCGAGACGATTGAGGCTCATATATGAATGTCTGGATCTTGAAATTCATGAGATTTTCAAACAAATACAGAACTGAGAAATTTTCTTTCGAAAAGGATGATCATAGATCTTGTGCAATAGATCCAACCTCCTAGTATAATGATTTAAATATTTAAGAATCCAACTCACCTTGGTGGAACCATCCTCATGAAGTTCTGAGCGAGCTCCACTCGTGAGATGCTCAGGCGAGATATTCCCTTCTGATTCATTTTCTTCATTTACTTGGCCATCAATTTCGCATAAATTGGTAAAATAATTAGAACTATCTGATTTATCTTGCTCAGCGTTCTCAGATTTTGTGGTTTGATTTTCTTCTGCCAGAGAAATTGAGCAAACAATTTTTGGCAGCTCATCAGGCTCTGAGGCTTTTATAGAAGAAATTAATTCGTTCTGACCAAGTTTACCCTGTGAAACCTAGAAAATCAATTATATTACAGATAGAATAAACGACTGTTTTCTCTACTTACATCCCCATAATCGGGAATTTGAATGGAAATAGATTTGTAGATGCACATTTTTGGGTTTTCAATGAATGAGCGATGTTCACTGTCATCAATCTCCACAGAGTTCCATGAGCAGCCTTTGGTTAATGAGTTAGGCTTTTCGGGAAGCTTATCCTTGCTCTTGACCGTTTGAACTTCAACTAGAGACAAGATTAAGGAATCAAAATATTGTCTGATCAATTAACGCTTTGTAGATTTAAATACCTTGCCTCAGAGAGCGCTGGAAACACCAGGCGAGAATTGCACATAGAATAATAACGGTTAGCACTACGGAGCCTTGAATAATGAATAAAAAATGAATGAAAATTTTTCACTCGTTTGGTATCGTTAAACCTTCCGAGAAAGATTTATAGCTGGCACCAAACTTACCAACAACAAAGCCAATAACTATAGGCAGATCTTTATCTGCCAAGCCAAAAAAATCATAGAATTCTCGTAATTTGAGTTGAAATTCATTCGGTAAATCATCATCAGCATTATAAGGAAAGGATCTATCATCCCCATCTGGAGAACTGTTAGTCATTTTCACATCGCAATCGAAAAAATTTCAAGAATGTATAAACATTAGAGAACTACTGAGCTTATCAGTTTTGTAAATTCGGAAATATTCGAGGAAACAGCTGCTGGTAATATGTAATCTGCAACACCTTACTGGTCAGGCTCAATTCGATCGATAGATTCACAAGAGGTGCATCCAGCAACGTTACCGTAGGTATGAAACGCTTATTTTTTATTTGATTCTTCTCATTTTTTTGGGCTCAAAAATTGCAGATACGACAATTGATAGATTCGAAAGCTAATGTAGTAACTGGTAATTGAAGATTTCCGGGATCAGTGATAAAGCTCCCAATTAATTCGAAATTGTTCCCCTGATGTGACTTAGAGCAGACACTAGTGTGGTCTGGCGATTCGAATGGTTAGAATATTCATCCGAATAAGATTGAAGGGCTCTGTAGCAAGCTTTTGGAGTGGATACATTCTATCTATTTCTGAAATAAAAAATAAAAAGGTAATCATCAGGAACGTAACACTTGCTGATTTCATTCAGAAATTTCGTGCTTTTATGAGTTAGCTCGGTAGCTACCTGTCTTACAAGTTTTAAGGAAAGCAGTTCTGCTTATTACACAATTCATAGATGAACGTATTTTCATAAACGGGAACATGAAAAATATTATGAGCTGTAGACTTTCAGAAAAAGTTGCTCTCTATGATATTGGACGAAAGGAAGCATTTGACCATTGTTGTCAATTCCTCGATGAAGAAAAAGAATGTGGCAGTAATCTAAGAATCTGAGAATAGTCGATTACTACATTCACGGCGTTCTCTTGATATTGTAACATGGCGATTATTATATTCTCTCTCACCGTCAGAACAATAATCTGAGAAAGATTTTACAATAAAGTGGACATCGAGAGAATAATTTCTATGTCCTCAAATAGATTTTTTATTGATTTACAAGATATTTTTATATAGTTTTCAAGCCTCATTACACGTAAAATGTTATCCTGGTGACTTTCTTGATATAATGATAACCTGAGTCCAGGATGTGATTTTATTTAGAGCAGCATCCACTAGCTGCATTCTTAGGATTCTGATTCAGATCAACGCCAGTTTTCCCAGAACCCTGACCATTTTCCACGCTGTTTTTTGGAAGCTTCTTGGCAATAGCCACGAATATCTCGCTTACATTTAAAGCTGTTTTTGCAGATGTCTCCATGAATAAGAGGCCGTTTTCTTCCGCATATGTTTCAGCGTGTTCCGCTTCTACGGCTCTCTTGCTAGCAAGATCAGCTTTATTACCAGCCAAGGCTATGACTATATTCGGACTTGCTTGACGCTTCAGTTCGTTGATCCAAGCTCTGGCTCGATTGAAAGTCTCCTGTAAGGGTTCAAATGCCAACCAGAAAATTTATCATGGAGGAAGAGAGAGAGAGAGAAACAAGACTGGATTAGTGATTCTCTTTTGTGATTGATGGGAATTGGGTGTTTATTCATAGGGTCAATACCTGATTCGTGATATCATATACCACGATCGCGGCTTGAGCGCCCCGATAATACATCGGAGCTAAGCTATGGTATCGTTCTTGACCTGCTGTGTCCCATATTTCAAATTTAATCGTAGTGTCGTCCATACATACTGTCTGAGTTAGGAATGCAGCTGTGAATGATATGAAAAGGAATAAGCAAGATTAGACAAATGATTACACATTCAATGGAAAAAGTAGAATCATCTCCCTCTCTCTCTTTCTCTTTTTCTCTCTCTCTCTTCAGCATGTAACCTAGAGAGAGGGAGATAAAAGAGTAGCGAAAAGCGAGGGTAGGCTAGAAATGGGTGTAAAGAGGTGGGGGGGAAGTTAAATGAAAGCAACAAAAGGCAATCACAATTAATTCAGGCAGGCAGATCAAGGAAATCGGTCAATTAGATAGGAGAAATGGATGAACAGAAGAGTGCAAGTATTGGGATCCCATTCGGAACGATTGGAGTGTCCACGGAAGCTTGACAAGAAGGCCAAAAGTGGTTATTGACGAAGCTTACCTCCAATTGTACTTTCTTGGTACTCGTAAAATTGGCCTTTAACAAAACGAAGAACTAAGCTAGATTTACCCACAGCAGATTCACCCAGAAGTACCAGTTTGAACTGACAAATTTTTCCCTGCACAGAGCAATTGGGTCGCTGCACACCTCTATTAGCCATGATTATAATATATAATATAAATGAAAATGTTTACAGTTCAAGTTGTGATTATGAAAACAGAGAAAGAAGGGAGAGAGAGAGAGATACAAGATCAATCACTACAATAAAGGGAGAGATAGTATTGCACAGAAATAAAACACTGGAGGCAAAAATTGGAGGCCTGAGTTAGAAAAAAGACAGGTTTACCACCAAAAAAAACAAATAAAACAACGTCACAATATGACCATTTAGCTAATTGAAATGAATCCAAAATCACAAACACCAAATGATTAACAAGAAATTTTACTCTCTTCCTCTCTCTCTCTTTTTCTCTCTCTTTTTCTCTCTCTCTCACTTACTAAACACTTTTTATTGTGTACTCCTCTTTCTCATCAGCTTCAGTAGCTTAAGCAGCTTCAACAGCTCTACAGTCCAGCTTATTTGCAAACTTCACTACAATTGAAGATGGCTGCTGTGTCTGTTCCCATGGCTACCGTCACTACTGCTGCCCTCTCTAGGTAGAGCCACTTTTGGCCCTTTAAATAGCGTTCGATTTTAAGCGCGCTAATCGTTCTGCAGGCAAGCAAAACTCAACTATCATCATCATATGCTGTCAAGTTTGTTCATCGAGTGGTCATTGATGATTAGTTGAAATAATCAAGAATAGGAATAATTAGAAATCTTGCAAAGAGTTGATTGAGCACTCTTCACAATCTTCTGCAATAAATTGAAGGTCCAGGAATTAGGTTGACGAGTTATTCAAAGTTGATGGAAACAAGACTTCATCAATCCGTTGATGAGATAGTTAACAATTATTTATTTTGAGAATTTTGTAGATTTTATTTTCCTCTCATCTCAGGATGATCGATAGATTTTTGTAACAAGAATAAGTAGCAAAAATAAAAATGTCAAAAATATGATAATTCTTTTGGTTCAAAGAAAAATTTTGATCTAGAAATAGAACAAGTTAGTCGCAAATACCCATTAATTGATAGAAATGTATGAGAATTTGATGAAAGTCAGAGAAATTTTTTTGATTCATGATTTGAAGGCGAAATGGGCAAAAAAATGTCTATCAGATAGATTAAACGAAAAATTTGATACGAATTAATGAAGTTTCATCGTTCAGATTTACTACAACACAGTCAGAATTTTCTCTCAAAACATCTTGCTCTTGTGTTATTCTTTCTCTGAGAGCATTACACTTTTCATTCAATTGACGCAATTGCCTAAGAAAAGGAGCTGACATGGATTCGCTGTGCATTTCATACATCTCTCCATCTTTTTCCAACTCTTTTCCATCTTCTTCATCTTTATCACTCACTTTTTCATTCTCATCCACCTCTTCCGTTCCTCGCTCTTCCTCCTCTTGAATCGAAGATGGCCTTTTTTGCATGCCATCGGGAATACAGTTCACGATAGAAGAAGTGGTCTGATCCAATGAGGATGATTCTATTGAAGGAACATGGATTGACGATGAATTGGAATGAGGTAAAGGCGAGGAAGAATTGGAAATAGAGTGACCAGATAGGTAGCCTCCGTGTCCGATGAATCGATCTCTGATAGGTGTTGAGGTCTTAGCAACATGAGATGAGCGTGTAGAGCAAGAACTGGTCAGCTTTTGTTTACGATTGTCAATAATAGAAATGTCAGATAAATTTTTATACAGAGAGAGATGATTTTCCATCATCCTATAAACTTCGTGAAGCTCATGTTCTTTGGCCAAAACTAGCGGTGTTCGACCCAAATTATCTTCAATATTAGGATCTGCTCCGTTATCTAATATATCGGGTATAAATTTGTGTAAATCTGGAAATTCGATCAATAAATGAAGAGGACTCTCACCAGCAATATTTTGTTTGTTCACATCAAGCTTTTGAGAATATTTCAAAAGAAACAAGCATGCAAGTGAATAATTATTGAGAATGGCCAGATGGAGAGCGGTGTTTCCGTATTGGAAGTCAACAACATTGAGATCACAGCCATGGAGCACGAAAAATTGAACACAATTGTGACGGAAGCATTCGATAGATTTCATCAGAGCTGTTCGACCATCTCCATCTTGTAGATTTGGATTAGCACCATATTCGACAAGCACTTTAACAATATCGACATCACCATTGACAGCTGCCAAATGAAGAGGCGATGAACGAGCCACATTATCAATACTGTTCGGCTCATATCCTTTGCGTAAATATTTTCTAACTTTTTTGACTTCTTTGTTTAAGTAGCAGGCTCTGTGAAGTTTGGTGAAAGATGAGTCCACTTTCATCAAATCAATATTGTAGGCACCTCTGACTAGCTGTATCACTGGATTCGACACATTGGCACCGAACGAGTGTCGATTAGAGTCATTTGGACTCTTGTGACACTTTCGTCGAATGTGTGCGAAAAATTTCTTCATATATAATGTCCACAGCATGGAATAGTTTACACACACCAAACAAGCGAATGAACACTAGCAAACACTGTTTTCACAACATAATAATAATAACATAATAACGAAACGGAAACTATTCAAATAGCTCCATTCTTACACACACACACTTAACACCGACCCACACATTCGAATGGTTGAGTAACAAAAATCAGTTCAAATTATCAAATTGTATTTAATTCAACAGGAATATGATGGTTATATCTATCAATTACACGCTGATTCATAATCATGGCGCCTAATCGAAAATGTACCAATTATTCAATCGCAACACCGCGTTTCTCTGGCGACCAGATCAAGAGAAAGAGAGAGAGAAAGAGAAAGAAAGAGTATCGCTTTATTGGCTAATAGTTCAGGTACATGAGCCGTGAAGAAGAAGAGATAGAGAGAGAAAAGTCCTTTTCCGGTGATACATATATCAGAGGTTGAGCTACTCTTTGCTTTGGTGGTTGTTCCGAGATGGAAAAGAGGAAAAGTTACTTTGAATTAATAAAGTGATTTAAAGCGAGTGAGAATCGATGTTTTTTGATCAGATTCAAGCAGGAAAGATTGATTCTAATTCTTGGACTATCAACGTGAATGTAATTAGATGGCTTACACCAGTCCATATGATCAGCGAGGAGGGTTTCGTCTTTATGAGATGCTCTTTAGCTGTAATTTTTAACCCTTTCACAGTTGAACTATCAAGGGAACTACGATAATGAGTATGAAAAATTATCTAATTGAATTAAAATTTTTTCTTCTACTCACTTTTCTGTCACTTATCGAAATGAAGTTATGAAAGAAATATTTTTTCTCAAGTGTTCTCGAAACAGGACGAAGCGTAACTAGAAATTCGATGCTGAATTAATGTCCACAACCACAACCGGAGTAAGGTAAACTGTTGAAAACAAAGCAGAGGGGAAAACTTAGAGCTCGTACTGAAATATCCGAACATCGAATTGAAACAAAATGATCACAAAACTCACTAGATCGGATAGGGAAAGCTGTGTTGACCATGGTGGTTGTGTTGGCTTCCCATCAAATATCCTGGATGGATGAGTCGAATTTTAGATAAAAAGAAATTTTTGTCGTTTGAACAAGCATATTACCTATGATCAATCCTTCTTGATATTTTTTCACCTTCCCAGCCATCGATGTGGTGGCTAGTAAAACAATGAAACAAGCAAACAGTAGAACAGTTTGATATCTATTGACTGCCATTTATTTTTGAACGTTTGAAAGGAAAACAAAAAGAGGAGAAACGAATCTCTGAGAGATGTCAAGTGAAAGTGAGCATAGATTTTAGTCATTTTAGCCATTTTATAGAGAGGAAAAGAGAGAAATAAAATCATTTGAGTTCAATTATTGTTGGCCTAAAAATTCATTCATAACAACTATTCAAAACAATATTAAATTTTCATAAAATTTTGGCTGATTTCGAATTTCGGGTGATTTTGATTTTCTTGGGGTAATCAACACCACGTTCATCTGGAATCCCACGGTGGTTGCACGCACATAACTGAATAGCTTCTCTCTCTCCTCTTTTTCCCCAAACCAACCACTCTCTCTCTCTCTCTCTCTCTCTCTCTCTCTCTCTCTCTCTCTCTCTCTCTCTCTCTCTCTCTTCCTCTTAATGTGTTCCAGAACGCGGCCAACATAACGATTAAATCCGCTCAATAGACACACTAATAGCTTCCGGAATTGGTTCAAGTTGCTGGTTGATCACCAAACTCCTGTCATACTCTTTTTTCTATCAGCCTGCAAGCTGATACAGTTGAATCAATCAAATCGATTGCTTGAAGAGCGCCGTAGATTGGCGCCAATTGATATGCTCATCGAGTGCTTGAGACTGACAAGTTGTGAGAGGGAAGATGCTATTCCTCTTCCAGTAGCTCTCGAAAAATCCATTATGCAATCCCATCAGCACTCACTAATCGTAAACAAATAGGGCTGGGAAGTTGGAAGTAGCATCCAATTTGGGGTCTATCCAAACTATTTATCAGTCATTTATGAAACTGACCTCCAAAATTTTATCTGTAGACTGTAGAGGCCAGCGAAGCACAAAACAGCGAAAAATTCCAACAAATGATCCACAGACAATGATGACATCACGATTGTTACTCATGGAGATATAGACAAAGATGCTTGGCTGAGAAGCGACGATGAAGAGGGGATGGAAGCTGAAATTACCTCAACAACAAACGAACCAACAACCGCAAGCAATCAAGAGGATGAGGAGGAGGAAGAAGAGAAAGAGAAAACGAAAGAGAACGATAAAGAGAAGGAGAGTGAGAATTTCTCACTGACAAAGGGAGTGAGAAAGGAAAAGAAAAATCAGAAGTAACCTGGAAAGCAGCAAACATCCTAGCATCCGGGAAGAAGACCACGAGCCAGAAGAAAAATGAAGATGACAACGAAAAAAACAAACAGCCACCGTATAGAAAAGGTGGGCACAAGAAGAATATCGATATTGCACTGCCAACTTCGAACAAGGATTAGAGCAAATCGGGCTCATAATTTTTTATTTAACTTTTTCGACCCGACGGGCCAGACGAGGGAATACTCGTAGCGGAGCGCCTGTCTTAGAGGTCAACAACGACCATTCTCATACTGTTAAAATGCTTCCTAACATTGAAAAGGGTGGGGATTCATTCATTGAATTGAAATTACTTTTTAAAAGACTTATCCTAAAAATCTCCTCTTCATTCACTTTCAAACTCCATTAGCAGTCATAAACCTCGAAGAACCAACAATTCCATACTACATATGCCCCTATCAGCCTTACTTAGTAATTTGTTATTTCGTATTGGGAAAAATCCGGGTGCTCATGATATCATTGTTGACAATATTTAATATAATTCGATCTCAGTTGACAAATTTTCAGATAGCATTTGATGATTTCAGATGTTTGATATCTCAAGAAATGAACGAATTTGTTCAATCCAATGAATCCAGAGATATACTGCACTCCTATCTACCATTGAAAGTTACCAAGATGTCCATCATTCCCAATGTGGCCCAGATAATGATTCGAATTTATTCCAGACCAGTCCATCTGGTTGGTGTTCCAACCACTATCCATGAAGTTGTGGTGCATTGGATAATGATAAGCTGGAAGAAGAATAATTTGTGGTCGTGCTGGGGAATACAATCAGAAAAATTGATTACTTATCATCTAATATCAATCTGAGCTGATTATGATAGATGATTTCACAAATATTAAACTTTCATCACAAAAAGTTTTCGAATCATCAGAATAAAAGAAAATGAAAAAAGTACTCACATGTTTGATGATTAATGGGGACCGGATATGGAATTGGTATTGGAATCGACAAAATCTGTGGAGCACCTCCTGACTGCAATTTTCAATTAACATTAAATTCGAGTTTCAGAATTCGACAAATGAAAATTTTTTCACCGGCTTGAATCCAAATTATATTCATGAACAATCTTCCGATCAATCTCAAATCTCAAATGCTAACCCATCGTATCTGTGTACACATGATACTTTGTTCCTATCATGATATCAACATGTTCGGGTGTGATTCTTTCAAATCGAGAAACAGGGGATCATCAGAGTAAAATTTGAATTCCAGTAAACAATTTCTATTAATCTTATTATTTCTATCATCCCCTAAATTTCTTCGATTTTTTGGATTCAACTTATTTTGGGTCATCATAATGCAAAAAATTTGGGTGAAATCAATAAATTACTGAAAGAGTTCGATTCTATTTTCGATAAATTATTGAAATAAATTGATATATTCATCTATCTTCATTTGGCTGTACTTAATTACTGTTAGCACTCTGACTGCTTCACTTAATTCATGAATTGCCTATTGTGCTTTGATTGAAATTATGGGTCAGAATTCCGGGAATTTTTTGATAATTCCATAAGTTTCAACTTCTAAGTATCAGTGATAATACTCATAGCCTTTTTGGCACTTATTGAAGTGAAGAAAGGGAAAAGTTCCTCACACTTACCCCTCCTCCTCCCAGGATGATGGTTCGATCCTGGAAATGGAAAAAGAGAATTGGATGAGTTTTCGTAATCCAACAAACTCACTTTGAATAAATCTTTTTTCTCAAGAACAAATTCCCATTGACAGTGAGATGTCACTAAAGATTGGAAGAATAGGAATAAGAATAGAATTTAGAAGAAAAAACTAGGCAAATTCATCAAGAGTAATGATCTATGATCTATTTTCAAAATTAAGTCAATTTGGGATCACAGAGCTTAATTTAGCATCTTTATCGAATATTTTATCCGAACCTTGACCTCAAGAATAGGTGAGAAAACAGAGATATCACTCATGAGAATGGATTTTCGAAGGAGAGACCAACTGGACGAATTTGGACTGGAGAAGTAGATCTTTTCACTGGAAAAACAAAAAGATTCATGAAAAGGGTTTACTCACCTTTCCTTTTTTTCTAGATTCAACTTGACATAGAACGATCAGTAAAATCATGAAAATAATTTTTCCACTGTTACAAGAATCAGGCATTTTTTAAAGGTTTTAAATCATCCCATCGAATGATCTTCGTACAACTTATGAGCATCTAAGAATCGCGTTCATTAGCTTTTATAGATTTATGGATTATGATCTCATGCCGTGCATGAAGCTCATCGAGCTACAGATCTATTTTTTGAAGAGCGTTGATGCATCAATAGGTGACCCAATAGAATATTTAACCACTTTCATTGCTTTTTGAATTGGATTGATCAAGCTCTTCATTAAATTAATCGTCATCCATGACCTTGCTTTCGAAATATTGGGCATCCTCGAATCTCAAAATAAAATGATCTGCAATTAATTACACCACTCAATGAGTGTAGGGTCTGAGTGAAGAAATGTCTGGCAACTCGATTAGTCCTCATCGGTAAAATCGAAACTAATTTAGAAAAGAAATCTAATTATCGAAAATCTGTTTATGGCTTTCTTGGGAGTCTGGAAATGCTGATCCAAATTGATGTTTCAAAGTTTCTATTCATCGAATCAAATACATCGAAACTCTTAAGAAGCCCGAGTGAAATTACAAATATGCATACGAGTAAAGTGAAAGTTTCTTGCTAATAAATAAATAAACTGAAATTCTCAACTAACTTGCATTTTTGAATGAAATCTTCAATTGGTAGAAATCTACACATTCTAGAAATAATTGAATGATTGAAAATCGAAAAACCTCCCTTGAAAAGCTCAAATAATGAATAGAATGCTCTGATTATCAATTTACAATAATCTGATGGACGAAAAAAGAAGAGTTTTTGAGTTTTGAGCAGAGACAAAGTTTTGTACCTGAGCGGCAATGCTCCATCTCAAATATGAAAACGGTGTTGATCAATTAACAAGATAATACAATTTGAGAGCGAATTCCTACTCGAGCTTTCAAAAATGCTCTAAATAACCTACTAGATTCAAGAAAGTTTATTTGTATTTGAAAATTTTCTCCTATTCACAATAAGGCTTGTGTAACGAGAATATCACGAGCTTCTGAGTATTTTCCCACAATAAACATAATAAAGAGCTGATTTATCGATTGAAATCCTGAAAAACTTATGATTGCTCGATATTTTTGAGCGCTAAGCATCTCCATTCTACTTCACCTCGATTAAGAAAATCGATGAGCCTTTAAGTACACTTCTAGGCCAATAAGTTTGCATGTTACCTCGATAAAACGATCAACATAGACAATAGATTTTTATAGGATGTTATGGTTACAGCGAAGACAGAAGAAAATTCTGAACTTATGTTGATCAGTTTCTAGAATTCAAATAAAAGGATTTAGTGATTTCTTCCCATAAATCAGTATATTTTCGACAAAACCTTGAGAATCCCATCAGTTTTGAATTGGCTAGTAACTCAATATTATCATCAGTACAGTTAACCAATGGCTCATCAGTTCGAGCAACGTAAAACTAATTCTAAGGCTGGACCGAACAAAGAAATTCTCTATGAATCGGCTCCAAAACTTCCCTATGAAGCTTTTTTCAAATTATTTGGTCTTTTATCGAGTGGTCTTGATCAAGAACCTCGTTTTGGACCAATCAAAGCTGATCGAACGCCTGTTAAGGTGAGGCGATTCTATTGCCAGATAGTCACAGCGATGCTATGGTTCTTTACCGTCAGAGGTTTTATTCTAATGTTCATCGATGATCGTGGGATACAAATAATTATGGGGGACATCTCTGGCTTCTGGCATGACTATCGAATGTATTACCTGATGCCCCAGTTTTACTACGCCTTGAGCTGTGCTTTGGTTGCCACAACTTTTCTGTACAAAGAGCGAGAGTACTCCTGGCTTATTCCTTTTGTAACCATAAGCCAGCATCAAACTACCTCCGCACGTCCAATTCCAGTACGTCATTCTCTTCGAACGAACATTTACATAACGTTCAATATGATCGTTATTGGTGGAGTGACTGGATCAATGGGCTACCTTTACTACAAAACAGCTTGGGACAATATGGATGCTCATACTTTTCGTCTCTGGGCTCCATGGTTAGCGGTCCAAGTCATCTGGTATTTTTATATGACTGGAATAACTATGTTCACGATGTCCTACTTTAATCTGGTCACTCTTCACATGGAATCAAAATTCAAAGCTGTGTCACAGGAAATAGAAATGTTGGCTGAATCCGACCCAGGTCCACCAGGAAGTAAAAATGACGATCTTATCAGACTGTACTACGCTCATAACGATATGTGCGAATTGGTTGATGAATCAAATTCGTTTTGGCAGCTTTATTTATTCTACATAATAGGATCTTACATCCCAAATTTCTGCTATGTTATGTATACTCTGTTTTTTGCTGATCTCGATACTCTTCTTGGCATTTTCTCTTGGTTCGTACTTTTCCACACATTTTTGGTCATGGCAGTTCTCTCCTTATCAGCGGCTGATGTTTCCACGGAGGTGAGCATTTTCTTTAAGAGCTTCATGATTATTGATCAAATCAAGAAATGAAACCGTTCTAGACAATACTTGAAATTTTTCTTCGCAGATTTTTTCAGATGCTTATTATTATTGTTAATATTATTGATCTTTACTCAATTTTTTCTATCCTTAGGCACACGCTCCATATACATCTCTTCACACTCTATCCCTTCTGCAACTACCTATCGACATCGAAGTAAACGTGAGTGAAGCGTTTCAAAGTTTGATTATGGAATTTTGATTGAGTGAATCAGTTTTTCTATCTGACTCAGCTTTTTCATCCATCGAAGATTCAAACAATGATCATGGAACAACCATTGATCAACAATCAATAACCAAGCGAACAACCAATGAGACTAGGAGAATAGATTAACGGTTAATTGTGAAGCTCGGTCAAATCTTTCATGCGCGTTTTTCGATTTTTATGCGATCGATGAATCTAAAGCTAAAGTAGAAAATCGAGAAACTTTTCTGATGCTCACTCTTTTCACTTTCTGTTCATTTGTAGATGTCAACATTTCTTCATCGAGTACGAGGACCCACGATTGGATATTCGATTCTTGATTTATTTGTTGTTACAAATTCGAGCATTTCTAACGTGAGTATTGATTTTAAACTCATTTAATCTCATTTCTACCCATGAGAAGAGTTTTTGAACAAAATTGAGCATGAAATGAGCATGATTTTTGCTAACATTTTGATTTCATATCGTAGACTATTGCTGCAATAGCTTCATATTTCCTGATCGTTGCTGATTTCAGTAGATCAACTGTCAATCAAGGGCTCCTCCAAAAAGCAGCCGAAAAACAAGCAAATGCATCTAGAATAGCCAGTCAAGCTGCATCGAAAATTGCTGGACAAATCAGCAAAATTGCTACAACTGAAGCAGTTACATCTATGGTAAATAAAGGATCCAATTGAAGCTGAATGATGAATACAGGAGCTCGGAAAATTAGAGACATTTCTAGCTCTAAGATGCGCTTAAAATACAAATTGGGCCTAAAATTTTCACTCATTCTCTCAATTGATGATACAGCGATTTATAATAATACAAGAATATTTCATTATCTCAGTAATCCATTCAGTTTTCAAAACTCCATCACCTCAGTGTCCCATTGAAAATAAAATAAAATCTCATCTTGAGAAAAGTTTCTCTCACCGTTCATAATTCAGATGCTCTAGATCTATGCTTGAGTTTGACTGTGGAACTTCGATACTTATGTACAGAGAGGTTGAAACTTTTTTTCGTGTTCAGGCGGATAATTGTTTAAAACTAAGCGAATTCAAATCACAATACTGACAATTACCTCCCTCCCATTGTGAGATTCTTATTAATTTGGGCAAATGAGCAAATTAGCTCATTGGACTTGCAAAATTCAAAAATTTGCTCTGGAGCTCTATTTGCTTCAGTTTTTTGTCCACATCACAATTGGATGACCAAATCTTCAAACACTGATGAACACTATCAATGAAGGTTCGGTGCATTCTTTCAGGCATAAAAGTCAATTCATAAATCCTTCGAGAGATAGTTCCTATTATTTCATCTCATTAATTATCTTTTGAACTGTTTCAATTCTTTTCCTATTCTAAATACTTTGTGAGAGTGTTTCGTGGCTTCAGAACAATCAAAGTTGATCATGTTTGGGAAGCCTAAAATCTCTTTTTATAATAAAATTATTGCCTATTGTGGAAGTTTGATATTCTTTTGTAAAATTCTTATTTATTTTATTAGCAAAAGAGTTCCTATTGATAGAGATAGAGGCGATCAACGTTCCAAGAGCTTCCAAAGATGGGGACGAACAATATTCTTATTGATCGTGGGATTTTCGAGAGAATTTAAATTTAAATTGTATTTGAAGCCAAGATTCAAATCTCAATGAACAGATATATACTCTCAGTCGTTCTTTTTCAAGATACGCTTTCTCGCTTTTTTTCAATCAGAACCATCTTAAATTCATGTCCTGAAACTTTTTTTGACAATCCTACAATTTATTTGAATGTGTGACATTGAGAACAAAAGAGATACTCTATTTGTTTTTGGCAAATCTACAATGATTCGCTTGGAAAAACCGAAAGGAGAGAGTACAGTTACTAAATTGATGAGTATTTGCCTGATTTTCATTCTCATGCTGCTTGGATGACCTGGACAGCTCATTCTGATCTGATGCTTTTTCGATCGAAGCCGATCACATTATCCAAAATGAAACGAAAATCTGTTTAGCTTGTGCAATTAGTTTGCTTCTGGACCCTCTCTATTAGGAGAAGGAACATGAACTTTTCTAGTTTATCATCAAAAGTCTCTTCGAACTTTGGACTCATCTTCCGGATTTTGTTATTTTTTCTCCTCATTTTCACAATTCTAACTATATCAGTAAGTATTTTTTCTTCTTAAAATTTCTCAAACTAGAGTCGTTTTACGGCTTTGATCATCACTCATTGTAGATCTGAGATTTCGCCACAATATCGCTCGTTCTCTCCATTCTAACGTTCTGGAACTCTGTTTTTTGCTCTAAATATTACTTTTCTGTGACGGGATAGTGAAAATGTTCTAAATTTCTGTTCTAAATGATTTCTCAGATTTTTAGTGAATTGGTGACAACAAAGAGCCATAAAGGTCCGGTGATAATATCTGGTAAGTTCTCGTTTATTCAAATCAGAACTTTTTATTTAACATCAGGTCTCTTTGAATCTTTGAAATCTATTCAATGAATATCATTGGAATTCGAAGTTGAGCGACACTTAGAGAATATTAAAGAAATTTTAAGCCTTAATCCTGGTGCCTGTTGTAATGAGAAAGATTTTGGAATATTGAATTGATAAACCTCTATTCAATTAATGCCCTGAAAATTCATTCCCTATTTAAATCTATTCATCTAACGAAATTTTTTCCGCTCTTTTCACATTAAGCTCATCCAATTCCCATCCCAATACCAATACCAATTCCGAGTGAGTACAACTTATATGTTCGAGCCTTCAAATCTCTGTTTTCTTATTTTCTTCTATTTAACATTCATTTTCAATTTTATGCCACCTAATTTTGATCGAAAATCTCTTCGGTTGTGCGGTGCTCACACATGCATGATGGTCATTATATTATCAGTGCATCATCCACCGTGGGGAGGCCCAGGGCCAGGTGGTGGTGGTGGTGGTGGGGGTCAGCAGGTTCAAGGCAGCTATTATCCTCAAAGAATAATCGTGTTGCCAGTACCTAGTGGTTGGAATGGTCAAGAGGAGCTGGCCAGGAGCTTTTTTCCTCCACCATTCGGAAATGCCTTATATTACCCTGGAGCACTCTCTCATCATAATCATTGGGGTGGTCACACCGACCATTGGGGTTATTGATTACTCGAGGATGGACAAACTCAAAGTGCGAATAAATAAAGGTCAAATTAATTCTAAATCTTAATTCTGAATCTGAAATTGATCAATTCGAAGAATATTGACTGTCTTCAATCGAAAAACTGTTATCATGAGTGAACCTATCGTGGAAATTGATAAAACAGCGAGATAACATTCAGTTTAGCTTAAGGTATCGCTAAGGATAAAAAGTCGTTTGCTTGACAATCGATTAGTAATTTAAACTCAAATCTCATCAACTAAAAATTTCTCATGTGATCTTCCACACTTCTCGAGGCGAGGGCAGAGGCAGATAGACTCTAGCTTTTGTAGAACGAAAAACTATCAGACAGTTGTGATTTAGATTTGTGGATACATCAATGGATTGACCTAGTTTATTCAGTCAAAAATCTCATGTGTAAATTTGCCCCTCTGAGAGCTTAAGAAATTTGGAAATTTGGGAGAAAATTCGAGCTTGGTTCTAATTTTGTGACTTCTTTGACATTATTTTCTTCTTAAAAAAGAACATTATTATGAAGAGAAAGAATTCGGCTTCCACCATGAAATACTTATCTAGATGATGACCTCTTCTAATTCTCAATAATAATACATTAAAACAGTGAAAAACAAAATCTAGCAGCAAAAATTGTGCAACAATGATGACCGTTTGGGAACAAGGATGAAAAGTCCGGCGGCAAAGGGAGAGAAGCCTCGCAGGGGAGGATAAAATCGATGAAATTGGTAAGAAAGATGCTTCATCTGGCTGACTCAGAAGTCTCTAGGATAGTTTTACTGATAATTTCACCATCAAGAGGAGGAAGATCACCATCTGGGCTCTCAGGCGTGGAGAGTGAAGATGATGAGACTACCGATGAGTCAGAGGAGCCAGTAGAATGCAGTCTAGGTCTCGATGATGGACTGAGTCCACATCGAATTGAAAGTTCTTCGTAGCTTTTCCCATGTAAGAAGCAAATGAGAAGTACAGTCATGTTGTCACATCCAAGACCTCCCATCTGACAATCAGGAGCCAAACAATGGGTCATGAGTTCTTCACAAATCTGGAAAATATGGAAAAAATATTATGAATGATTTGAGAGCCTAATATCACGAAACATCAATACGCGCTATCACACACAGATCATATTGCGTTAGAGATCTGATGAGAAACATGAATCTATTCTGTAAGCTAATCAGAGGGGTTTAAAAACAAGAAACAAACTATCTGAAGACATTTTTAACACATGGCTCAAGTAATAAATTGATGACGAGTTTTGTAAGTAGCTTAATACTGAAAGGTAAATCATAAGCTGCCGATAAGTTTTGGTTTTCCCATCTGCTTTGTAACTGTTTGAAGAACAATAGGCTTCTAGTTCAGCATAAATTACATCGATTTTTTATTCTTGACTAGCTGTCTTCCACGTGTAAATCTCAATGAATCTGGATTCACCAGGAGACACTCACTCAAAGCTTTGATCAGATAGTTTATTAAAGCTAGTCGAAAAAGTTCAAGAAAGATGACTATTACTTACAAGAGCAGGCTCCATTCTAGCAGCGATTCGATGTCTAACGAACATAACCACCTCCTCATTTGTCATGACATCCCAGATCCCATCACAGGCTAAAACAACAAACTCCAATTCCTCTGTAATATTTCTCACTTCAATATCAGGTGAAGCTGTAACAATCTGTTCTTCAACTGATTTCTTAGTATTTTTCTTGAACAGAAAATCACCGAAAGCTCTCGAAAGAGCCAAATTACCGTTAACTCTATTCAGCTCAACCCATCCACCAGCAGCTTGAATTCGTTTGGCCTCTGATTCATTTGCCGGCTTATGATCAAAGGATAGAGGGTCGCATCTACCAGACCAACAGGCAACTGCACGCGAATCACCGACATTTGCAATGTACATTTTACCATCTTTCATGAGGAGCACGATAGCTGTACTTCCTGTTAGAAGAGAACATAAAACATGATAGCTGATGAAAGAGTGCAATGAGTTAAGAGTGATTACGAATAATGATACTATTAGATTTGGGAGAAATTATTAGATCTATATTCAGATTACTGAATCACTGATGCTGGATAATGGCGGTGAAGAGGGGAGAAAATAGATCGGAAAAATATGTTCACATTAGACTCGGTAAGCCATGAGAACAAAAAAGCAGGCTTCTACGAATGATCATGTATGGAAGACAATGCAAACCTGCCAATTCATCTTTCGTCTCTGGATCAACTAGCATATCTTGATCAAGCTGGAGGAAAGCTTTTTTCATGGCAACTTCATAATTTCCTTGTTTGTACTCTGGTTGACTGGTGATGATATGATGAAGATGGATTCCGGCATAATTTGCCACTTTTGTTCCTCCATGACCATCATAGACAGCGAAGAAACTGGCATCTGGATCTTCAGGTGATAGGTCTAGTAAATGAGTATGTGCATCTTCCATATTGATTCTCCTTCAAGTAACAGAGGGAGAGAGAGACAGTTATTTGTCAATATCATTGTCTTCACATAGTCAGAAGTCGGTGTCAGATTGTGGATGGTGTGAAATTATTTCACCCAAAAGACGATACTTACCATCCTTGCATACAAGATGCTCCAACAGAGAGGAAATCATTTGAACATGATGTTGTTTCTTTGGAGGTGACAGGCTCTGATAGAGTTTGACCCATAGTTCAGGAATCAAGAGGTTTTTCTACAGAAGGAATGACTGGAATGTGGTTGAAATGACGAACAATGTGGTGCTGTGAAAGCACTTTTTCGCTGACAAACAAGAAAGCATTTGCTGGAAACAAGGAAGTATCTCACGAGGCTAGTCAGAGGCCATAGATTGTAGAGAAGAAATACACACCAATTTATCAAATAATAATCATCAAACAAGCTGGAGAGCCACAACAAAATTAGTCAATTTGACCTGCCAATTGAAACTCAACAAAATCAGTTCATGTTTTCAAATTGATTTGATTAACAAGCTCTAGATTTAATAGATACAATCAGTATAATCTTTGCCACAGAATAAATGCTCATGATCAGTGGCTGATCAGATGAGAGAGAGCAGCAAGATGCGCAGATGACTTCACACTTTTCGGTCAAGAATTTTCATCTCAATTAAGTTCTAGAATAACCTAATCTTTCTCCCGTTATCCCAATATTGTTTAATCCATGAATCATCTCTCATTTTCTTCCATCTCTCTTCCATCTCTCTTCCATCTCTCTTCCAGAATATTTCATCCAAATTAACCATGAAAATCAGTTAGCCATTCTCTCTTAGAGTTTGAGGATACACCTCATATTGTATTGAGAAATTTCTCGATTTGATTAAGCTCAGTAAGCTTTTCTTCGTCTCAGGTAAGTTTTTCTTGACATGTTTTCAAAACAAGAAGTTTTGACGATAAAAGATTCCTAGAACTGACTCAAGAAAAGTTCGATAATTAACAACTCAAACTTGTTGAAAGGTCATCATCGTATGGACTAAAGGCGAACTTATTCCACAATTTTTGGCAAGAATTCTCCATTTAAAAAAGTGGCTGGAATTCTTCACAGATAAAAGAGAACGAGAAATGCAAAAGAAGAGAGAGAGAGAGAGAGAGAGAGAGAGAGAGAGAGAATGTTGGAATTTAAACACTGAGAATTCCAAGAGAACACGAATCCGAAATGCATTATCATCTATTCCGAGGTTACCAATTATGACCATGAGCGACTTGATGATTCAATTCAATGCAGAGCTGTTACAGGGAAAAAACATAAACTCAAGCTAATCGTTTAATGAATCGACCAGTCTCCTTATAGAATATCTTTGGCTCATCATTCAATCAGTAACTCCATTAAAGAAGTTGAAATTAAAAGATGTTGGCGAAAAAATTCAAATGTTATCTGAGAGGATATCAGTCTCGCCAACTTGACGCTGATAGATGTTGAATTGGAAATGTTTCCATTGGGCTCCGACGATGCATACAGTATATTGAAATGAAACGACAAATGAGCAGTCGATTGGATTCTGTGAGAGGCTGATAATTGTTGCCTTCCACTATTGAAAAGCTGGTTTGATCTATCCACCAACACACGGGATGATCAAATTGAAGGGAAAAGCAAATTTGTCTACACTCATGAACCGATGAACATGTAATGACATGAATCAACACATAAAATTCAGCGAAACTCTATGATTGGTTATTATTTTTCCATCTCTCTGTGAGTGAAAGTTATCGCAAAATTTCTCTTTAACCTCACCAACACACCCTCGAGCGTAGAAAAAGCGTTTCTCTTCGTTCTTTGATCTAATTTCACAGACATGACATCGAGTGGTGATAAAAGTTGGATGTTTCGCAAGCCAAGTCAGATCTAGTTCTTAGATGTGTAGCGACCGAGGTTTCATGTCAAGGAGTGGACAGCAAACTGTTTACTCTTTGGGAGCTTGTGTCACAGACGAAGAACGAAGTGTTTCCTTCCGCCTCCCTTGACCTCGCAGCACCTCCTCACACCTCCCCACACCTTCCTACACCTCCCCACACACACATCCCCACACCTCCTCATCTCCGCACATCTCTCGACAGTCGATATATAAGGCTCGCGCGCGCAATTGTCTGAGTCTTCGGTGTTTGCTTCTTGATTGTCTGTTCACACACATACACGTCTGTGGTCTTTGGGACGATGCGCGGCAATGAGACCCTCTCGACTGGTCCTCACTCATTAGTATCTTGGCGATCAGCTTTACCCATGGATAGAAACATTACCTCCAAGCCTTGGGCTGTTAGTGCCAACAGTGTCAACTATTACAACGAGCCGGGTTCGGGCATGAAAGACGTCCACTCATGGCTGAAAAGTTTGCGTCTCCATAAGTACTCTGAGTTGTTTTCGTCCATGAATTACCATCAAATGATGTCCTTGACAGAGGACGAACTAGAATCTAAAGGTGTGACCAAAGGTGCGCGCCACAAGATCATCCTCAACATCACTAAACTCAAGAATCGAGTCAACAATCTGAAAGCTTTGGAACAAAGTCTTGGTGACGAGGGTCCTCAATATGTTCGACAGGCTCTGAATGAGCTCAAAGCACTTCTCACCACTCCAATCAGAGCCTACAATGCCGATGGTGACCCTAACAACAATCTTTCGAGTGCTAATATGGTACCTCAAACTGGAGTTGCATCACTGGATAGCCTTGGCCAGCCCGGTGACCTATCTGTGACCACATACTCACCCTTCTGTGACTTCTCCTCCAATTTGCTGGACGAAGATGACCTGCCTGGCCATATAACTCATGTTCTTAGTAAGAGTAAGTACCAACATTTCTCTCTCTCTCTCTCTCTCTCTCTCTCTCTNCCACTTGACCAACTTATTCTTCCTCTCTCTCTCATGTGATGGAGGTGATCAGCACTTTCACTGAACTTTCAATGTTTGGATGTTGAATAAATTAGACTAATCAGGATTTGAATGAAAGTGAGAGGGGGAGAGAGAGTGAAAGTTTGAGCCAGAATTGACCTTCCAAATCGAATAAGTTTGGTGAATTATTTCTCTTCCGTCTCCTCTGGACTATGGTTGGCTGGCAGCTGGTGGCTGGTGTCTAATAACTTTCAATCCACTTGTTCAGCGATAGATTTGTCCTCCATTGGAACCTGGAAGCGTTCACTAAGCACTGTGTCTCAACTCGTTTCGAGTGCTTCCCCTTTTCTGCTTCTGACATTCGTTGACCTCCATCAACTATCTTTTCTGTTGATCCTGAATATGTGATCGAGTGTCCCACAAAAGTGAACTTATAGCCTCTTTTCAACCCGCCGCCACCTCCTGCCACCTCCCGCAACCTTGTTTCGCGAACACTTTCTCCCGCCTCAAACTCTTCCTGCACTTGACAATCGATGACCTCAGTCGATCAGCCTCCGGACTCATCTCGAACTTGACCTTCAGCCCCTGCTTCCTAGTTTAACAATGTTGATTGTTGACGATTACCTTTCTTCCATCCACAGTTTGTTCCATCATACTGGCAAATCCTCATTTGGACGACGAATGTCTCAGAATGTATGCTGGATGTGCTGAACGATGTCTTTCTCATGAGGTTAGTTCCGATTCGACCTATTTCATAGCGCTCATTCGGTTGAACTTTAAATCCAGGAATAAAGGATCACATCGTTATCCAGACTGATTAAAGCAAACTTCGATCCGACATTATCTGATAATTTTTTACTCTCTCCTCTTAGGCCTTCACAGTGAATCAAAAGCAGCAGCTATGCATGTATAAACAGCAAGTGGAAGCTCTTAGGTGTTCATCAAATGGCCGTCGACAAGCAAACGCTAGACAACCCAGGAAGTTAGTTGATATTTTTCAGATTCATTCGATTTGATTATCTCCTACTTAATTTTAAACACTTATTCTTTGTTTGCCATACTTTTTTTTCAGTTGGGGCACTTCAAATCCTTTTCATGAGAATAGTGCGAATCTTATTCGTGCTTTGGTATCCTCTGGACAGTTTTCAAATCAAGATAACTTGCTCCTATCCAATTTGAATGTTAATCGTAGGTCCAAGCTTACAGGGGGGAACTTAGGTGTATCAGCTCTTTGCAATTGTAAAAATGCTCCAAAATTCGATCTCTCTAACCCAGGCTTTCCTGGTATGGAACGAGAACTTGTTCGTGCTAGAAATTCTCACAATGTGAGTTGTTCACTTTTCACTGTCTCTACTGATTTGCTAATAGAAATTTTTTTTCATATTTCCAGACCAGGAGCTCTCCTCATCCGTATTTTAATCGGACTGTTCAAACTAAAAACTCATCTTCATCCCCACGACACATCCCCAGTTCTGGTCAATTTATGAGTAGTGTTTTAGCTGGAAAAGAATTGGATCCGGTTACCTACAATGATAGTTATCTAGAAAGTCTATGCATAAGAATGACTGAGAAAGTTATTGGTGGAGTAATTGGCTAATTATTTTTTCAAATTGTTGCCCCTTTGTCGCTCTGTTGATGAAACTCTGCGTCTGATTGCTGCATTCCAATTTACCGACGAACATAGTGAGGTTTACTCTGCCAACTGGAAACCCGGTGACAAGACCATCAGCCTCATGTTGAGAAGTCAAAGTCTTACTTTGACTTTGAAAATGGGTTAATTTAGGTTCTGTTTTCTGGTTAATAGGCATTGTATCATCTCACAACATGTAGTAGAACTGTAAAATGAGCCCTTTTATTTTACCTTGAGATAAATTTGATTCACTTGTGCTAAACTTCAATTCTTCCAAATAATAAAAAAATTGTTAGAGGCGCGTTTGCTTCCAATCGTAATTTTGCCATCTGAAAGACTGTTAGGCTACAATGAATTAAGGGTTGATCTTGGGTGAACTCACTCTTATGTGTAAAGAGAGATCGAGATCGAGGTTACATTAATTCTTCTTATTATCAGTTGCCAATTTCAATTTGACAGCTACCGGTCTTGACTCGAGACTCTCGAGTAAGAGATGTCCAAATGATCGCAACTTGAGATTCGCAAGAATCAAATTGCCAATACTGTAGATGGCTCTGTAAAGTGATAGAGGGCGCTTGTGAAAGACAAAGCAAAACAACTGCTTAGCTTAAGCTGGGCAGCTAGCTGCTTAGTTGCTAGAAAGCTTTAAAAATTTACCAATTTTTGATCATTAGATTGCTCTAAATTTGCTATTAATTGAATAGTAATCGTTAAATTGAGGTTTGCGATGTATCAGTGAAATCATCATGGACCTCATAATGTGTTGCAAGTGATTGCAAACTCTCGCCAAGAGGATGAGTGGAAAAGGAGCAAAGGTAAGAGACACTTGATGTAATGCCATTGTGCACGTTTTTTCATTCCTTGATTTGAATGTTGATTGTAATTGATACATTCAATGTAAATTTATGAATCAATTTAGCTTTTGAAATGATTGCCCTATCTATCTGGGGAAGGTATAATCTAGTGTCATTCATGCAATTGTGTAGTAACTCAGTTATACCAGTTATATCGAGTCAGCACTCTGTTCTATGCTTGACAGTTGCATAGCCCAATTTTTTATGACTCGTATATTATTAAATGTTTGACATCAGATTGATTTTCAGCTCACCTAACACATTGGAATGTTGATGAGTTTGCAAGCAATCTGGTACACCTCATCTTTGAAGCTTTGTCTTTCATCCTCTCTGTTAACGCATTATTTTTCTTTTTGACAGGTCGACTCTCCTACCCCTTCACCACGCTCTCTTGCAATGAAAAATGTATCTACTTGCACAAGCGTTGGAACAGTAACAGAACCAGATTGTCTGGGGCCTTGTGAACCTGGAACGAGTGTTACATTAGAGGGTATCGTTTGGCAAGAGACTGAAGGAGGTAAGATTATTATCAACATTGTCTGTCTCACCCCCTGATTGGAATAAGGGATCAGTCTTGGGTCGAACTAATGCTTGATTTTTTCCAATATTGTCATGTTCACATTGGTGGAGATTTTTGTTACTTCTCTTCATAATTCATTTTTTCTTACCTCTAGGAGTTCTTGTAGTTAATGTTACGTGGCGAGGTAAAACGTATGTAGGTACATTACTCGACTGTACAAAGCATGATTGGGCTCCACCGCGATTCTGTGAATCTCCGACAAGCGACATTGAGCTGAAAGCGAACAAAGTCAGTCGTACAAAGAGGAATCGTAGCTCAGCTGTTGACACCTCTCTTGATCTCCGCAATGTACCTAGCAAACTTCGAAATGGTAAAGGTAGAAGAACGGCTAACTCAGGTTTTACTGTTCCAGCTAGCCCTGTTAAAAGTGAAGCTTCCCCAACTGTTAACAGCAAACGAAAAACTCGCTTGGATCTGGAATTCAGTCCCATCTCAGACTCAAATAAAAACGCAAAAAAGAATCGTTCTCAATCTCGAAATACACCCACTCCAGGAACACCAACTAGTGACAGTCCCTCTCCACAATCATCTTTTAATGCATGGATAGAGTGTCCTGAGCCTAATTGTAACAAAAAATACAAGCATATCAGTGGTCTCAAATATCATCAAAAAGCTCATCGACGGACAGCAAATGATTCTTCAGCCGAATTTTACAAGCCTGATGCAGACATGATGGAAACAGAATCTCAAAGAGAATCTGTCCCTACATCAGATGGTGAAGAAGCACATCAAGAAGACGCTAGTGTTCCTCCTAGCCCGTCTTTCAAATTCGTACTCAAAAGTAAACTTGGTGTGGTAGACTCATCCTTACCCAACAGTATTGAAGCTTCTATCGGTTCATTCGAACCAGATCCATCTTCCTCATTTGAAAATACTAGCGATGGCAAAGATGAGCCAGATTCTGAAGAAAATTCTGAGCCATCAAAAAATAGCAATGGGCTATTGTTCTCGTCATCTCATGCTCATCAATCTCATGGAAGTGGAGCCATATCATCCACGGATTCTGGCGTTTCACAGGCCTCTACCTCAGGAAAAGTTTCCACAACCAGTGGAAATTCATCAAATCATAGTGCCACATTCCTAGTCCCTGCATCTTCACAAATCTCTTCGATTCCTCCATCGAGTAATGCAAAAATTTCGAGCTCAATCGCTTCTCGAGCTCAAGAAAAAAGCAAAACCAGAGGAGATAAGTGCTACAGTGGTGATAAATTTTACAAAGTAACTCCAGGTCCCTCTGGATTGTCCATATCTGTCAGCCCTCTTTTGTCAAATAATAACAGTTCTTCTCCAAAACGCTCGTCTTCCACCTTGGATTCGTCTCTTTCGAAATCTGAGAAGCAGCTAGATCCAGGCAATGTGAAACATAAAAAGCATCAGAAGCACAAGAAAAAGAAGAAAGATAAAGATAAGGATCGAGATCGAGACCGAGAAAAGGAGAAAAAAGGCTCCTCTAGTGCTTCTCCTCCAGGTGAGTCTTTTATATATATTGTATCTGTGGTGTTCAGGCAAGCATTTTGAAACATACTAGATCACATCGTCTTGAGAACTGACCAACGCTCTGATAAGATTATCTTTTACATCATTATTGTATCTATTGTTTTTTCTTGAAAATCATGTTTTCCAAGAGCCTATTATTCTCTTAGTCAAGCTCATTGACTTGCTTTACTCATGATCACTAAGATTCACGAAAATGAGAATCTCATCATCTTATGACGAACTAATGAATGTTTTCCATCTCTGTATAGGAACAAACAAATCGCTTTCTCTGTGTTTCAACGTTAGAAATTCAAATGAAGAAGAATCTCCTGATCCTGTGGAAAAGGATGTAAACTCCAATTCTGAACTACCCCCTTCTGAAGGACCAGCACCTTCAAATAACGTTCCACTTGACACCGTAGATGTCCTAAAGGATAAAACTTCTGAGTCTCCGATGGACGGCTCTTTGGAAGATTCAACTGCCAAGAGAGACACTGAAATCCTTAATCGGGACCCTTTCGAAAGTGTTCAAAGTCCAGCTTATTCAGATATATCCGATGCAAATGATAATGAGGTTGAAATCAAACCTGTCTCAAACAAAGACGATATTTCGGAGAGCTCATGCGTTGCTGCAATGGATCTACCAAATTTCCCCAGATCATCTGGATTTGGAATGTATCCCTTCTTCAATCAACCTTCGTTCGTGTCATCCGATCAACATTCCAACCAAGAGCCCTTGGAGAAAACAAGAATCTCGTGAGTATAGAGATGGACATAGCCTACATCATTTGGATATTTCATTTTAACTGTTCTTTTCAATTTCTGAATTTCAAGGAATCAACCATCAGAATCCTCAAATCAACCTATATCTCAAAATTTCTACCAACAAAACCAGCTCCAGGAACAAAGGAAAACCCCTCCAAGCAACTCTTCATTAGGGGCAACATTAGTTTCTCAACCACCATGTTCAAAAACACCGTCGTCTTTAGAAATTAAAAGAAGCGAAGCTAGCCTGACCAACTGTGCAAGTGTGACAATGGAAAAAAGTAGTTCTCCCACCAGTGATGGGATTTCAACGGAGTCACAAACGAATCATCGAGAAGTACCTTCGAGCCAACCCAACTTCCCTTCACAACCTCCCTATCAATATTCTCCCTATTCATTCATTCAAGGATTATGCATGGAGCCCTCTTATATGCATCCTATGAATGTGGAGCAAAGATATAGCAAAATGGGCGAGGATAGGCTTCAAAGGGAGATGGGCTCGAAACATTTGAATAACGCTGCAAAAACACAATCTTTGGCTCCCAAAAAGCCAGAAAGTCCCTCTGAGCCGAGCCAACAGTCCTCAGTATCTTCGAAAAATGTTTTTTCACACTTTGATCCCTCAACACAAAGGAATTCCTCTTCTGGAAGTGAAAAAGTCTTCGTTGACCTCAACAAAGAAATGACCGAACTTCCTGCAGGCCTAGCATCTCGCTTTCCGAGCAAAATGAATCTCAATATATCGTCTCAAAGTCATCACGGCATAACTCGACCTGGTTTTTCTGGCCTATCTTTCGACAATTTATTTGATAAATCAAAGCTAGAGCAGAAAAATTTCTCATCCGTTGATCTTGAAAAGATCGGTAATGAATCTCAGAACAAAGTTTCCTTAACAGGGCCACCTCCTTTAAGGCGTGATGATTTGACTCCTCCACGTGATTCTAAGGCTGATCAGATTAGAAATCTATCTTCAGTTGTTGATCCTTCGTTAGCCCCTAAACTCTCTCCAATATGCACACAAAGCTCTGTGATGTCTTCTTCCTCTGACCCCGCCTCGTCGATTTCTAGTCCAAAGTTTTCGGTTAATCTTCCCCCTATTATTCCCTCTTCGTCTTCGAACCATCCCATCTCAACCAATGTGAAAGATTCTCATAGAAGAGACAAAAATACTGACGAAAATGATCGAAAAACAAAATTCAAAGAAGAAGGTGTGAAGCCAACCATGGAGACCACAGGTCCACCACCTCCTCCAACTAATAGCTACTATCTTCCTCCCCAATATTTGCAACATTCTGTGCACTCTTTCGCTCATATGCCTTTTGAGCATGGTCCCTCCTTGTTCAGACCGGGTCATCTGAGCTCTCCTGTCTTATCGAATCCCTATGGTCCTCCTTCTCCTTACCTGCATCCTTCCTCCTTACCTCAACTAAGGTATCATCTCGGGCCTTCTTCTTCTGGCCCTGTTGACCTACCAAGTAGGCATCCGAGCTCAGCCCCTCCACCGACTGATATAGGGAGCAAAGCTTCTGAACCCCCAAAATCAATGGATATTTTACAGCAAGTTTCCCAACATTATCAAAGCCATCATAAGATTCATGAGCTACATGATAGAGCAATCACATCTCCGTCTGTCCCCAAAAGTGCTTCACCCAATATATCTTCCAATGGGCCTCGTGGTCTGCCCCCTCTAAAAACTCCGGCATCTGACGACGGCCCTCAAATAGATGGGAAAAGTGATCTCAGCCGTTCTCCACCTCCACAAAGACATCTGCACACTCATCACCATACGCATGTAGGATATCCTGGGATGCCCATGTATGATCCTTACAGAGGTTTGTTATTTAATCAAATATTCATCAAATTTTTTCATGCTTTAACAGTTCCCAGCCAACTCATTCACTTTATTTCCCTTTTTTCCTCAGCTATAATAGCTAGTCAGCATGCAGCTACTGGCATCAATCCATTCGTACCGAAATGATTCAACTTTGGATAATTGGGGAAACATCACGATCTCTTGGATCAAATTTTTCTGAACTGCCTTTCATTTTCTTGATTGACACTCAAATGTTGCATGCTGAGCATATTTTTCAGCATGAATTCTGTGATTTCTTCTCTTTTTTTATCCATAACCTTTTTCACAACACCCCTACTGTAAAATAAAAAGCTGAATTAATGAATTGAGTAAATATTGAATTATCTGCCTCATTCGCTTCTGAAAACTTTTTTGACTTGAACCACTACTGTATATCCTCTGCTTTTAACTGTTTGGTTGTATCCATCGTAAACTTTTGAGATAGCATTAAGTTTTCACATAAACAGATGTATAGACATCGGATGAGCTTAAGTAGGAATTAACATGATCAGCTTTTAGACAAGGAACAATTCGAATCTAGGTAAGCAATCTGAGCCCTATTTTTACCTTAAATTCCAGAAAAACTACTATAAGAAATACCAATCAATCCTCTCCTTCTCGTTCCTCAAAGAAATGAAGAGATTCCATCAATAACTGTTAGTACAGTTGTTATTCAAACGAAGATCTAGCACCATCGATGCTTGCAACTCGATGGCTAATCACTTGAACGGATTGTTCGTTCATTATCGCTTTGGATTGGTGGAGGGAAAAAATAATTAGGAGTAAAACGAATTAATAGACACCTCAGTGAAGGCATAATTCATATCCATACGTTGAAAATTAGAGAATTGGAAAGAAGAAGGAATTGTACAATAATTAATTGAGTTAAGAAAGTTCTTTGTGTTGGAATAAATTCAGATTTGCATGTTTTTATTGAGGCGGCGCAGTGATGATGTCATGTTTATCAACAGAGTTGTGAAAGTTTTGAAAGTTTGATGGATCGTCTCAATTCAGTTGATCGTTGTTCATTTAAAGAGTGATGAATCCTCATAGGCAACCAGAATACTGCTCAGTGGTCTCAAAAGTCTTGTTAGGGATGCAAAATCATCTTGAATGGAAAGGATAAATCATGGCTAAGTCCCTCAATTCTTCGATTGGAGAGAGTACTGGCTCACGTGAGTTTCGATACCTTTCATCAGCGAAACAAATTGATAATTTTCTTGCATTCTCTGATCCCAAACCTTTTCAGACTGTGGGAGGAGGTGCTTTTTCAAACCACAAAAATTCGATCTTTGTAAAGATTGATCTAACCCTGATTAACGGTTCAGACTTGAAGTCAAAAGAAAAGATCTTTTTTGCTGATCTGAAGAGGATCGACGCATCTTGATCTTGAAAAATAATATTATCAAATAAGGAATGAGTTCTAGATAAGTAGAAGAATGCAATCACTCTCTACATTATCCACATTGTCCCAAGAAATCAACGAAAAATGTCTTGAAGTGTTATCATGAAGTGGGTAGAAGTTCTCAGAGGAAAGGGAAGATTCAGCGACTCGTTCTCCAGTTCTCAAGATAGGGGCTTGTCTCCATCTTCTTCTACCTAATATCTTATAACTTGAGTATTTATATCAAATGGGAGTTGAAATATGTTGATCATAAAGAACCTCTTCTAGATTCCGAAAAATTTTGGCCTTGTAAAGTTTCCTCAATTAAGAGCTTTAGATTGTTCCTTATCCTTGATTGGCTACAGGAACGATTGAATGATCTGCCGAAATCAAAAGGATACTGAAGATAACGAGATTAGAATCGTTGAGAACCAGGTATTCTTCCACAGAGATCATGATAGAGGTTCAGTGATGAGACTTTTCCCAGTTAGAATTGTTAGTAATTGTGATAGATCTTTAGCTCAAGTAGCAGCGAGCTTTTGTCAAAGAGCATAGAAATGAAAGGCAGAGAGATGAATGAAGAGGTATGAGCAGGAAATGAATCGATCCTATTTTTGTGTCCCATGATGAAAGTTCAATAACTAACCAAAGAAACTCGAGCCCGGCAGCAGCTAGAATAGAAAGTATCGCAGAATGCAACAAAGGCTCATATGGTTGTAAAACTCAATTCAACTTTTGGTTACTGAACAGCGTCAAAGTTTGCCAATTTTCAAGTTAAAAGATGATCTCATCCAGGCTGTTCATGATAATCATCTTCATTCGTCCCAGTGAGGGTTACTTTGTATAAGTTGAAGTTAAAGTTGAAAACTGAAGAATAATAATGGAAAGTTACCACGATCGATCCCATATCGTTTCTGGAATAGGCCTAATATCTTCCAAATTTCTCATATCTAAAAGATTGGGCGAATGAAAGAAGAAGCGTTTTCGAGTACCTTGGTACAGCGAGCCAGAAAAGCTCAGTAGATCATAAATATCGAGAGCTAAAAGAGATAAAACTACTATTATTTCTTTCCTGATTTTTTTTCATGACTTGTTCGTGGTATTTTTCGTTCTGATCGGGATACCCTCTCTCACTGTCAATAAATTGTTTTCATTCCATAAGGCATATTCTCGCTCATTGCTTGACTCTGAAATCGACCTTTTGAGTTTGAAAATTCGTCTCCTCTTAATGCTATCACCTTTCTTCGATGAGGGTAAAGTTCAACAACCTCTATCAATTCATTTTCCGATGATCTGCGCGATGCTGCAACGTAGCCAGTTGATCAGAATAAGTAATTACTTTGACTGTAAACTATGTCACTTTCCAAAAATCGATTCAGGAGGCAAGGTTAGGGCTGTTTTGAGTACAATACTCGTTTATGGTAATAAGTGGTAGGTGAGGTGAGTGAGAAGTTTGGTCACTAACCTCAAGACCGACTTAGAACATCGACCACATGATGTGAATGGGTTAGTGGGACATGGATAAAAACATTGAAAGAAATAGCGAGTTTGTTTAATAATATAACATGATAGAACGGCAACCAGACCGGGATCCAGCGAAATTGTTGGGATGGTTAGCTTCCAGCTGGGGAGAGAATGATTATCGGATCTGTTCAGCGAGAGTGAGTTGTGTTCGGCAGTCGAAAGTTTTACAGCATTCGTTTTCTTTTGCCCACTCTGGGCTCATAGCAGAAATTGCTGTACTGGTCCATCAGTTGATAATGTTCAGGAATTTCGTTTTATCATGATTTTTTCGATTCGACAGTACAAGAATGGAATTGAGATTTGTGTTTTTCACAATTATTTTGTGCTCGAGTACAAATTTTTTGATCAAAAGTGAGCCTAGAAGGCCCACAGGTTGTGGCAAACAGCTTATTCCGCGCAATTCACGTGTTGTTTCCGGAAACGATTCCTACGCTGGTGAGTTCCCATGGACAGTTTCGGTGCGTCGAAATGGTGATCACCATTGTGGAGGGGTCATAATTGCAAAAAAGTGGATACTAACAGCAGCTCATTGTGTTTACAATCGAGCTCCATCGAGCTTTCTGGTACGGATAGGTGAATTTCATCTTTATCGCCAAGACTTTCACTCTCGAGATTACTTAGTGGAGAAAATAATTGTGCATGGTGATTATAGTGGTATTTTCAAATCACAATCGATCAACAATGCGGATATAGCTCTTCTAAAAACTCGCTCAGACATCCGTTTCAACGAATATGCCTGGCCAGTCTGTGTCCCTTCTTCAGATGTGAGTTTAACTGGACAAGATGCAATTGTAGTTGGATGGGGCAAAAAAAGTGAAAAAAGCGAGGCTTATAGCGACGTTCTTCAGAAAGCCCGATTGTCCATAATCGACAACAATATTTGTCGAGATTGGTACAAAGCAGCTGGACGCATGATTCCAATTCATGATCATATAATTTGTGCAGGATATCAAGGAGGTGGCCGAGATGCATGCCATGGTGACTCTGGTGGACCACTACTTTACAAATTGGCTGATCACTGGGCAGTAATTGGTGTGGTCAGCACTGGAATAGGCTGTGCTCGTCCTCTTTTACCAGGCCTTTATTCGCGCGTTTCTTCCTACATAGATTGGATTAGCCGCTACCTGACTGAACAATGATTTTTTTCGATTTTCGATAAATTGAATCCGAAGCGAATTGTGGACAGAAGCGATATTTTCCGAATTTTCTCCACTCATTTCAGGAGCGTTAGTCTGAGAAATGTCTCCATCATAGAGGGTGAGACGGTAAAACTATGAAAAATTGAATCAAAGACCCGACTGAGATTTCTCATGAAATGTCTCATAATTATCAGTCATCCTTAAAATAGGGTTTAATTGATCAATGGAGGAGAGTGGTGAATATGAATCATGGAACGTTTGCATATGAAGACTGTAACTCTCAATTGTCAGCCTGAGCTACTCACAAGCAATGCGCAAGGAAGAGAGAGAGAGAGAGAGATGAGGCAAAGCGTGACGAGTGTTTAGTTGTTCCATTTGTTGATACTTTTCATCCACTCAAATCATCATCAATATATGACTCGTTGATAGTTATCCTTTTTGATAATCTACTGATCCAGTGGTGTTCTTGAGGTGACATTGTGTGTACCTTCAATTTGAGATTCGATCTAGTGCCTTGTGAACTTCAATCATCAAAAAATCAGCAATGAGTCTCCAATGGACTCTAGTGGCTGTTTTCCTTTATGTGGAAATAGCTATCGTCATCCTACTTCTGTTGCCGGTAAGATTAAATGAAATTATTTTAACATAATTTGTTTGTCAAACTATTTTACATTCTTAATGGACTCTTTTCCATCAGATTTTGAGTCCAAGAAAATGGCAAGCTTTCTTCAAATCAAGAGTATTATCCTCTCTGAGCAGACAAGGCAATCTCTACTTCACTGGATTTTTACTCATCCTTGTCTTACTCTTCTTGGACTCTATCCGGGAGATGAGAAGGTATTCCGTTGGACGTGATCAGGATGAGGCTAAAGGTCATCTAAATGCTGAGCTGGCTCATTCTATGAAACTCTTCCGAGCCCAAAGAAATTTTTATATCGCAGGTTTCGCCCTTTTCTTGTGCTTGGTCATAAGACGCATTGCTTCACTATTATCAACAGCTGCTCAACTCAAATGTGAATTGGAAGCCGCACTTAAACAAGCTATGGGAGCCTCCAAAGCAGCTGAAGCCTTACTCAAGGGTGGAGATAGCAAAAAATCTGGATCAACGGTCAAAGGTTCCTCAGGAGATCAAGCTGACGAAAAAATTGGCGGTAAGGATCAAGTCCTCAAGTTGAAAGAAGACTTGGCTAATCTTCGAGAGACTCTGAAAAAATCTGAGATGGAACGTGAAACTCTCAAGAAGCAAGCTGATGGACTGAGCAAAGAATATGATAGACTCGCTGAAGAGCATACAGCTCTCTTGAAACAATCGAGCAGTGGTTCCAAGAAAGGAGACTAAACTTCGAGAAATTTTAAAAATCTTCTCATTCTCCCTGCTCACCAACTACTGGATTTTCTTTGTTGAGAAGAACTTTCTTTAGTTTCTCTTGGCAAATGTTAGCCAGTTAAAATTTTGAGATGATGTCGAAATGCAACAAAACATGAAAAATAGTGAGAAAAAAATGAAAAAAAATATTTCTTTAATCGTTGATAACTTTTCGATCTTTGATCTTGGAGCCTTTTGTTGGCCTGAGTGAAAAACAATTAATTCTGAAGTGATCGCACATTTGTCGCATAACACAAACACCATAGTGTATGTGAGCCATTGTAAAAAGGAGAGTTAAGGCTCGTAACATGAGAGTTTCGTGGTGAGAAATTGCTTCAATTCTGAAAATCATTAAGACGGAGAAGACTAATGGGTAAAGGAACCAATTGAAAACTTCACATCGGGTTGAAGACATTTGACTGACGATAAGGCGACACTGGAGTAGGAAGAAAGAACATTAGTTAGCTCATGAGATATCGACTTCACTTATTTCAATTATTTTAATTAAATAAATTAATCAATTGATTAATTGATTAGAAGTAATGAGCCAGACTGATTGAACAGTCAAGGAGCAAATTCCTCGGTAACCATGGCGTCAATACTTACCGCGATATTCGAGAAAACAGTTCCAACCATAAAGTAGAACATCTTTGGGTCAGTTTCTATGACATTCTTTGGAGAATAAGCCGCCCAGAACGTTGTCGAAACGAAAAGGATTAGAAGTGGAACCAGAGGTCTAGCGCATTCCCAGAGATTGGGTTGCTTAAGCGCGCGCCTTTCGTAGCAAGAGTAAACATTCATGATCGTTACAGGAACAGAGAGGACAAAGGACATCACTGAGATAAGAAAAAAAAAGTCTTAGCAGGCGTGTGGATGAAATTTCGAAAATACTTTACCATGAGTGACAATTTCGAAGATTTGACCTGAAGAAACGCCCAAAAGGGGCACATTGTACTTCCAGGCTCTCGGAGTATAAATGTAAGTTATCATGTAAAGAATGAAGAGGGCTATTTGACTAGCATCATAACTCCAAGGGAGGTAGAGTACACCAGTATTATATTTTTCCCAATGAGAAAGATAGAAAGTTACGAAAACAGCCCAAAATATGAAGAGGACACGTAGAGGCGCGTAGCTATGCTCGACTCTGCCGAACATAGAATATATACAAAACGGGACAAAGAGAGCTGTCCAGCTGTCTAATCCATGGTCCATTAATTCTCCTGTCGGACCACTTGAATGAGTTCTTCTAGCATGTTTACCATCAATACCGTCTAATGTGTGGGCTAGAAAGTGATTTATGGCACATACTAGCCATACCCATGGAGGAATTTGAGGGACATCTTCTCTTGAGTCGCTAGAAGCATAGAATTCATAGTCATAGAAGCTCAATAGAGCTGCGTTGCTCACTGTGAGCAAAAAACCAACAAAGGTCAAAACATTTGGAGCCAGCCATAATGGAACTACCTGAGAAACAAAGAAAGATAGTGATAATCAGTGGAAATGTGTTGACACATGAAAAAAAATATCTCACCTTGACTACTTGATTCCAGAAAGGATGCATCAAGTAGTTGCTGATAGGACTAGTGTCTATACAGTTGTACTAGCAGGCAAGAACGATAGAGAAAAATACAGTGGATTACTTTCGATGGACACAATTTTAGGGGAAACAATCATGATGAAGTGGAAAGGGTTTTGCAAAAGTTTAATGGGAGGCATTAAGCCCATGATTGTATGGTAGCTGGAGGAAAGGGTGACAGCCGGTATGATCTTTCCACTCACTTACCTCGTATCGATCGAAGCCTTTCAATTGTTCCTCACTGATATATTGATGATACATTTTTAATGAGTCATACAGATAGGGCTAAGAGTAAGAAAGGAATGAGAAAATCCAAATCAAGTAAGGATGTTTAAACACATTACAATGGTTACAATTACAAACAATGGTCAAACGATTGAGAGTTGGGGCGAGCAAGAGAGAGAGAGAGAGAGAAGAGAGTGAAAGAGAGTGAAAAAGAGAGAAAAAGAGAGAGAAAGCGTTAAAGCTGTGTGTGTTGTACACACTGTCGCTGCCAGCAGCACAACTTTCACATGCTCTTGTTGATCCAGTATCGATACCTGTGCATATGTATAGAGTATATGTATCGAGTACATAACAGGAACTCAGAGTCTGAAGTTCAGATCCTCATTCGATTCAGATGGAATCAAGTAGAAAGGGAAAGATGATAGAGAAAGTGGAATTCAAACTTAATTTTTGAACAAATTATTATCTATGTACTTCTATCTCAATTTGTTCATCTAATTATCTGGTCATTTTCGTTCTTATTTTTAAAAGTCCATGCAATTTTGGATGAGGTGAGGTGAAAAATTGTATCGATATGATTGATTCTTGGATGCATTCTCCAATCGATTGATTATAATTGTTATTACATGTATTATTATTCCTCATTAACCAGGTACATCTGCTCCTGATTTTAATCACTCTCTATCTAGTCCGGTGTTTCCTTTTCCCTGTGTAACTCTTTCCGCCTTATATTGTCAAAAATTGAACCATCATTCCAATGAAATTGTAAATGCAAGTAGTCACTTGAAACGAAATGGACCAAATGTTTAAATACTTCGACATCATTCATGTGAGTTTCACGGTGTTGCAATTGCAATCTTACCTTTTTGCTGATAGATTCTCTCTCTCTCTTTTTCTCATGAAGCTTGAAGCCCGTCCATATCTCGATACGCTCAGCCGCCTGATTGATAACAGGAGAAGAGCATTCAATGAGAATTCCAAAGATTTCGATAATTTTTCAATATGCGTCTCGACTGTAATCATTTCCGTCCTTACGGTTTTCATTTATCAAAAAATCATCCGCTGGTTTGAGCCTGATCTGAATGAAACTCTCTGGTACTGCCTTAAACGTCGTTTCACCAAGATCGTCCTAAATACGCCTATTCTGAAAAACTTTGCTAATCGAGAGATATCAAAATTTATGAATATTATAGATGAAAATCTGATGAGTGTATACAAGAATGAATCCTTTCAAGTGACCCTACCAACTGAAGGGAGAACGCCTCAACAAGTTATGAAAGAGGTCGAAAGATACCTATCACTCGGCTCTGTCGAATGGGAAAAGGGTAAGGTATCTGGAGCTATCTATTGTGATCTGGGTAATAAAGAATTTATCGATTTAATGACTTCTGTGTATGGAAAAACTGCTTACACCAATCCTCTCCACGCTGACGTCTATCCTGGAATACGAAAAATGGAAGCAGAAGTTGTCCGGATGACTTGCTCTCTCTTCAAAGGTGGACCTGAATCATGTGGATGTATTTCTACTGGTGGAACTGAGAGTCTTGTTCTCGTTGTTAAAGCTTATCGAGACTATGCTCGAAATGTAAAAGGCATAAAGGATCCTGAAATAATTGCTCCAGTCTCCGCTCATCCGGCAATTGACAAAGCAGCTATTCTCTTGAGAGTAAAATTACATAAGATCAAATTGGATTCTCACACCAAGAAAGTCGATATGCGAGCTATGAGACAAGCTATTAATGGCAATACTTGTCTTCTGATCGGCTCTGCTCCTTGCTATCCTTACGGGACATATGATCCGATCGAGGATATCGCTGCTCTCGGATTGAAGCGTGGTATCCCAGTACATGTTGACGCTTGTTTAGGAGGATTTTTGAATCCTTTCGTTGAAGAGGCTGGCTACAAGTTGCCTCATCGATGCGATTTCTCTGTTCCAGGAGTCACCAGTATTACTGCTGACACTCACAAATATGGCTACGCTCCAAAGGGAACTTCGGTGGTCATTTATGCTGAGCCAAAGTATCGACATCAGCAATACTTCATAACGACTGATTGGCCTGGCGGCCTGTATGCGTGCGCCACTATTCCAGGCTCACGTCCGGGTGGCTTGATTGCTGATTGTTGGGCTTCATTAATGTACCACGGCCGAAAGCGTTTTGTAGAGAATACCAGAAAAATACTCAAAGTTTCTAAAGAGTTTATCAAAGAAATCAATTCTATTGAAGGAATTCGGGTTTGCGGGTCACCTGAGCTCTCTGTGGTTGCTGTGGCTTCCGATGATATCAATATTTACATGCTGAGTGATGGGCTTACGTCAAGAGGATGGAATGTCAATGCATTGCAATTTCCATCAGCTTTCCATATTTGTTTCACTCTGATGCATACTCGTGAAGGCGTTCTCACCCAACTTATCGGTGATATAAGAGATATCACCAAAGAACTTATGCGAGACAGAACCAAATCAAAGAAATTGGAGGGACAATCAGCTCTCTATGGTGTATCTCAGACAATTCCTGATAGATCTTTGGTCTCAACTTTTGCTCTTCAGTATCTTGACTCCTATTATAATACTCGTTATGATGGTAACACTAATGGCACCTCTCACTAGACTCTTCTTCGAAGTTTATTGAATGCTTCTAATAATAACAATCTATATTATCTATTCCTATCTTTGATTTCAAAAATTTTCTTGTCAATATTCTATTTGTTTTACTTTGTTAGTTTCAAGTTTAAACTTACTTTTACGACGTAAACTCCCACGAAAATCGTAGGCTCACCTTCTTGTTATGACAAATTGTGAGTATGTTAATGTTTTTTCTCCCCTCTTGATGTGGAGAAAAGAAATAAAAACAGGTGAAAGAAAATACAAGGACACGACTCATCTGAACTAGGCGTTCCCACAATCTTTTCCATCAACTTGATTTCTTTTAATTCCCTCGCACTGATCCTCTTAGCTCACCGATAATAATCATGTACAGGAAATACAGGCAATTTGAAATTCTCATCCTCGAACCTCTTTTCACCTTGATTTGAATTGGAAGATGCTTCACCTCTGCAGAGGAAACTGTTCCGTTGATAATCGAGTTTGAAGCAGCAGCATCAGTATCCTTTGATGAGAGTCAATGATGGGAAACGAGAAGAATGAGAAGGATGAGAGATAGACACAACATATAACTTGGTTAATTTCTCGACACAGATTGTTTTATTATGATATTTGTAATTAGTAAAGATACATTCAATGGGTATAGATCAAAATGAAGACAGGATAGCCTAATCTACTTCTTCGATTGTTGGTCCTCCAGTTGCTCCTGGAGTTGGACGAGCACCATCGGCAGGAGATGGACCAGTACCGGCACCAGGGAAACCAGGCATTCCTTCACCACCGGGCATGCCGGACGCTTGATAAAGTTTTGTCATAATTGGATTAGCTAGCTCTTGCAGTTCTTTTTGTTTGAACTCAAATTCATCTTTCTCAGCTAGATTATTGGTGTCGATCCATTTAAGAACTTCATCTACTTTTTCCATCAACTTTTGACGATCATCGGCTGAAATTTTGTCCTTCAAGTTAGGCTCATCAACGGTTTGCTTGAGGTTGAAACAGTAGCTTTCCAAGGCATTCTTGGCTGAGATGCGATCCTTTTGCTTCTCATCATCATCACGATATTTTTCTGCTTCCTGTACCATTCTTTCAATGTCATCCTTTGAAAGACGACCTTTATCGTTGGTGATGGTGATTTTGTTCTCTCGGCCAGTGCTCTTATCGACAGCAGAAACGTTAAGGATACCGTTGGCGTCAATATCAAATGTGACTTCGATCTGGGGGACTCCTCTTGGCGCAGGTGGAATGCCAGTGAGCTCAAATTTACCGAGAAGATGATTATCCTTTGTCATCGCTCTCTCACCTTCATAGACTTGGATCAATACACCAGGCTGGTTGTCCGAGTAGGTGGTGAAAATCTGAGAATGCTTGGTGGGAATGGTTGTATTTCTCTTGATCAAGGTAGTCATCACGCCACCAGCGGTTTCAATTCCGAGAGATAGGGGAGTAACATCGAGAAGAAGTAGATCTTTGACCGTTTCATCCTTGTCACCGTTAAGAATAGCAGCTTGTACAGCGGCACCATAAGCAACGGCCTCATCTGGATTGATACTCTTGTTGAGCTCTTTACCATTGAAGAAATCTTGAAGAAGTTTCTGAATTTTAGGGATACGAGTAGAGCCACCGACTAAAACTATTTCTTTGATTGAGCTCTTGTCCAATTTAGCATCACGAAGTGCCTTCTCTACCGGTTCTAGGGTTGATCGGAATAGATCAGAGCAGAGCTCTTCGAATCGAGCTCGAGTGATGCTTGAATAGAAATCTACACCTTCGTGGAGAGAATCTATTTCAATTGAAGCTTGAGTTGATGAGGACAATGTTCTCTTTGCTCGCTCGCAAGCGGTTCGCAAGCGACGAAGAGCTCTCTTGTTTTGAGTGAGATCCTTCTTGAACTTTCGCTTGAATTCCTCGGCGAAATGATTTACCATACGGTTGTCAAAATCTTCACCACCAAGATGGGTGTCACCGGCGGTTGATTTAACCTCAAAGATACCGTCATCAATAGTAAGAATGGAAACATCGAAAGTTCCACCACCGAGATCAAAAATGAGAATATTACGTTCACCAGTTCCTTTCTTATCTAAACCATAGGCAATAGCAGCAGCGGTAGGCTCATTGATTATTCTCATTACATTGAGGCCAGCAATAGTTCCAGCGTCTTTGGTTGCTTGTCTTTGGCTATCATTGAAATATGCTGGAACAGTAACTACCGCATTAGTGACCTTCTTTCCAAGGTAAGCCTCGGCTGTTTCCTTCATTTTAGTCAAAACCATTGATGAAACTTCCTCAGGGAAAAAGGTTTTGGTTTCACCTTTGAAATCAACCTGAATTTTGGGTTTGCCTCCAGCATTGATCACAGTGAATGGCCAATGTTTCATATCACTCTGAACGGTAGAGTCCTCAAATCTTCGACCAATCAATCGCTTCGCATCGAAAACGGTGTTTGAAGGGTTCATTGCAACCTGATTCTTGGCAGCATCACCAATCAAACGCTCAGTATCAGTGAAGGCAACATAGCTAGGTGTAGTTCGATTGCCCTGGTCGTTGGCGATGATTTCCACTTTACCATGCTGAAACACACCGACACAGGAGTAAGTTGTACCAAGATCAATACCGATAGCAGGAGTTTTGGCCATTTTTATCGAATGTGAGCTAGTAGAGTAGGGACAGTAGAAGAACAATTAAGGGCTAATAATTGAGAGAAGAAGAAAAAAGTCACACACAAACAATTATGTATATCAGAGCGAATGGAGAAAGGAGTGAATCGAGAAAATTTTCTCTCACAATTGACAGTATAAAGAGAATGGAGAAGAATTTTTACTATTACTGAAAGCTTGTGAGCTGCTCTTCTCTCTCTCTTTCACTTCCTTTTCCTTGCCTCAAAAAGAGCTTCCAGAACATTCTCATCTTCTCTAGCTCTCTGCCTACAGAATTTCTCTTTCTTTCCCCTCTCTTCTTTTCCCTCTTTTCTCCCTCTCTTCTTTTTTCTTTCCCCTCTCATTTCTTTCACATTAGCCTGCAATACATGCCCACTTGGGACCGCCCCCTTTTTTCGCCTCTTTTAAAGCGCCCTCAAAGCGCCCTCTAGGATACCTTCTATGCCGGTCATTTTATTTCTAGACCGATAGATGACACTAGTAGCCTCTTTGATGTGAGGCGCGAAATTTGATGCTCAGTTTGGGCGAGCAAAGAGAGGGAGAGAGAGAGAGAGAGAGAGAGAGAGAATGTATTTTAGTTCTGAAAAGTGAGTTCTAAAGTGAGTGATTCAAGGGAAGGAAAATTCGAAGTAACTGTGGCATTTTCTCCTCTCTCTCTCTCTCTCTTCCATGATTGAACGACAACGTTTGCTGATTTCTTTTTTTTTCGAAAACATTTTTCTCCTTTCACAAATCTTTGTTGTTCCATCCAATGGAACTCACCGGTTAGTCTTACTCAACCTGTGTGTCCCGATGGAAAATTGACTTGTGTACTGAGGTGGGCAGCCAAGGCCTGCTCCAAGCTAGCGTGACCCTGGACAGGACTTTGGTTCCTTGTCCCATATATGTTGGCTCCTTTTTCATCCAACGAATCATCGAATTATGAACTTGTATCATCTTTTTCTGCCCAATCGGACACATTATCGTGGAATTGGCGGTGCCTTTTGGTATTTTTTCATCCAATTCATCTTTTTTCACCTTCTTGTCAACTCCATGGTGACTTCTTCAGTTTGGGCGCTGCAAAACTATGGCCATCGCCAGAGCCAAAGCAACGCCGAGAGTTCATCGATTTTTTCCTCCTCCACCTCCACCTCCTCTTCACCCTCATTTGCGCCAATACAGAAAAAATGTCCAGAAGGACCACCAAGCCAATGGGAGTCACAGCTCGACGCTGCCTCCAAGGCCTACCTTGCCCCGATCGTGTTCAACGGCCGGCTGATCTCTCTGTCCGAAGATTACGGGGGCAAGATCGCAGCCACCTTCCGAGTTCGAAGGCAGATGAAGAGTGCCAGAGTCAGTGAATCAAGTCCAGTGACTCTTCTTCCGGGCAGCCAAGTGACACTTTATTTTACTCGCTCCAAGAGAGTTCGATCACAGTGGCCCTTCTGTGCTGTGTACCTGAATGAGTCCACTATCAGTGCGCTGAGGCCTGATCAGCGATATCTAGTGTTTGCTTCGTCCCATCTCAATGCACTCCGAACTCAGCGGCAGCGAACTGACTTGCCGGACTGTTCTCGTGGCTCAGTGAACAGTGTTGGTGACAGCTCTTCTTCCTCATCGTCATCCTCCTCCTCTTCTTCTTCTTCTTCTTCCATGTCCACCTCTGACTCTTGTGCCAACTACTTAAGTGCCTTCGCTTCACCGGAGCTACACAGCAAGAGCTCGGCGCGAGCTGTGCGTAAGATTCTCAGCTCATCCCAAGGAGGTAAGTTGCCTTCTCCATCCTTTTTCTTCTTCTTTTCCTTCTTTTTCGTCTTCTTCTTCTTTTTCGTCTTCTTCTTCTTCTTCTCCTTCTTCCTCTCCTTTCCTTCTCTCCTCTCACCCCTCCACCGGGTCCTTGCCGGTGTGACATGGGGGAGCATCCATGAGCAGTGCGACCGAAACTCGCAGTTTGGCAAAACTTCGCGGCGAGCGTGATGAGGAAAAGAGGTAAACGACCTCTCACTCGACACAAGACAGCTTCTGAGCGAGAAAGAGAAAGAGAGAGACAGAGAGAGACAGAGAGAAATAGAACTATTTACGGCGTCCGTGGAAGAATCCATTGGAACCAGATGAGATTGTGGGAGGGAGAGCGAAAATACTTAGCACGCGTTGGACACACGACCAGGCTGGTCCCAGTACTTGTCAGGTCGGCCTGGTGGCTCGCTTCGGTCGGACGAAATTCGAGCTGTCAGGTCAAAGTTTGCTGGCCACGCGAGAGAGTCCGATGGGCAGATGTAGTTGAAACAGCGGATGAGAGAGGAGTGTGAGCGAGTCGGGCAGGCTGATATGACGGACGCCAGAAGGTGAAGAAAGGCCATAGGAGAGACAAAAATGGAGCGATACAAGGAGCTAGAGGAGCTCGAAAAGAGGTGGCTGAGCACTCCACTAACTGATGAAATGGCCAGAATTGAAGAGAGAGAGAGAGAAGGAAAGAAATAAGCGAGAGAGGAACAGAGAGAAGATGCAAACTGAAAAATATCTAAAAATAGAGACCAAAGAGGATGAAGGTGATCTCTTTAAAACTAGAGACGTTGCTAAAAGCAAAGTCTCTCTCTCTCTTTCTTTCTTTCTTTCTCTCTCTTTCTCATTCTCTCTAGTTTTCTCACCAGCATCTGAGCGAGATCAATTTAGGCCATTTCCAAGCTTGCTCGGATCAGCAGCGAATCAGAATTGCTCTGTGAGTCGTTTATTATTCGCAGTTGAGCTGTCGCAACTTTTCGGAAGATGTTCAATTTCACTGAATGAAGAGAGAGAGAGAGAGAGAGAGAGAGAGAGAGAGAGAGAGAGAGAGAGCGAGAGAGAGAGAGAGAGAGAGAGAATTGTAGAAACAGTGTGCGTGACTCGAGAAAAGGGTTCAAACGAGTCGCAAACACACACACTAGATGAGGCATGGAGCGTGTCCTCTCATTGACCATAGTTGTGTTGGAGTGGAGAATGGTGGACATCGAATTTGGAAAACTCCAGCCATACTTGAACCATAGTGTGGCTGCATATACTGCCCGTGCCTACTTCTCCAATACCGGCCATTCCTCGGCTCTCCTCACGCGGCCAGCTCGGGTGGTCCGTTTTAGTGGCCCACCAGTAAGACTCTGGCCGCTCTCGAACTCGGTTTCATTCTCTCTTGTACGCGATCTCACAATAAGTTTATTCGAATGTTGTTTTTAAAGAGATTTTCGGCCGCTTCTTTTCAGCTTTCCGCTTCCTAATGGGAGCGGTCCTCTGAAATTCTCTCTCTCTCTCTCTCTCTCTCTCTCTCTCTCTCTCTCTCTCCTTTATTTTCACCCCTATTGGCTTGCCTACGCTTCTTGGACTCGAGGTTTTCCATAAATCCTCAGGAGCCCCAAGCGCTTTTAGTGTCTCTATTCTTCCTAAATTGTTAACCTCAGAAAATATGCCTCAGGCAGCCTTCCCTCCTCTTTACGGCTCAATTCAGACTTTTCTCTGTCCGCTCACCGGTCGTCCATCGTCCCAGGCCGCTGAATGAGCCATATAGCGACGTAGATAACATTATCGCTTGTTAATTAAGTCGCTCGAGTGGTTCTAGCAATCAAAGCAAGCGCAACTACTTGTAAATTACAGACCATCGCTTCAAGATGCTTTGGTAATCTTTTCCATAAGATCCTTCATGAATCATATCCGATCAGCCTATTTACATATTAGCCCATAGATACTCGCCAATTTTGCTTCTACTTTGTAGATTAAGACCTCTTTATCCCAGACTAAATACAACTATATTGTGAGCAGCCCATAATGAGACACACACACACACACACACAATAGATACTCAAACAAACGGTGACGCTGAGGGGTTCATGTGAGAATATGAGAGAGGAAGAAAAGTGTTCAGAGTCAAACGGGTAACAAGAATGTACATGAATGTATATAGTTTCTTTCTTTGTTGTTGCTATTCTAGAGAAAGAGAGAGAGAGAGAGAGAGAGAGAGAGAGAGAAAGAGAGAGAGAGAGAGAGAGAGAGGCAAAATGAAAAGTTTTCATGAAATATTTGAATCTGAGAAAATTCTCTATCAAATGTTGAATTACATCCTCTTATGGAAATGAGAGGAATCCGGAATAAAGTGAAAGACTGTAGCTGAAAAATTACAAGCTAGATTGAATCAATCACGCTGCTGTTGTGAGAGAATTTGAAGTTTTCTCTTTTGCACTGGTCAGTTGAAAACTGAAGGTAGCCATGATGAGCAAGGCATACAATCATCCTCTTCTCCGCTTCAATTCATTTCAGGAGGAGTAATATAGAAATCATCAATATCTCACTGACTAAAAAATTTTTTTTCTTCCTTTTCCATCCCTGTATGAATCATGATCATCATTGAACCGCTTCCCTGGTTTCCATTGGAATTCCCATCAAATATTCATTTAACCCCAGCTCGACCGCCTGGAGTGCGCGGACTTGGTGGTGATCTTCGAATTCAGTCTAGAAACAAGCTACGGCTCAAGTGCAAGGCGACCGGCAACCCAGTTCCATGGATCGAATGGTTTCGAAATGGCCGTAGATTGCGGAGCAAAGGACGGATTAGTATTAGGAATGTGAAGAGGTGAGTTACCCCTAGTTGCGTTGTGTAGTGAGTGGTCCCCATCAGGATCGAACACTATTTCGATCCTCTTTTATTCCTTCTCGTTGTCACTTTCGCCATGGTAGTGGAATCGAGTTCAGGAAAAGAGGTCAAGTTTGCCTCGAATTTGGGAGTAGACTCAATGGACGATTCATGACAGATTATCTGCTAATTGCTTGTGTCAAGTTCCAGGCCGAAGCGGACTGAGCGAGAGAAAAAAGGAAAGTGAGAGGGCAGCGGCCGAGCTCTTCTTTGGCCCTCCGAGCACAGATCGCTCGGCTGAAACTGCTGACCAGTGAGCCCGCCTGGCCGCCTGATGATTGATGGGGCATTGTATCAATTCAAAAAGTAAAGCTCCGTATTCTCGCAGGTACTTTCGTTGGGGGCTTTATTTCTGTTAACGTGACCCCCAACGAAGCCTATCACTTGACAGCTTAATTAGATGAAGCTCTCCGAGGAAAACGGTTTAGCGACCACCGCTTCAGGTTGCGCTCGGGCTGCTCACAAGCCCATATTCCCAGGCATCGACAATCGGCCTCTGAGTCCGGCCAAAGTGAGCGAGAGGCATCCATCTGATTCTGGGCGGTCAGATTCACCACTTCAGCGAGCTTCCTTCCATCCCGGAAATTTTATTCTTCGGTCCCGGAACCAGCCACTGAACGTGTGTGGTCTTGATTTTCAATTGTTGACTGATTATTGATTATATTTGTGATTCATTCTAATCTATGAATGATTAATTGAGAATTAACTTTGATCAGTGCTAGTTTGACTGTGTGTGCGGGTTCTTCTATTATTGTTATTATTATAGGCAAGAGTTGTTGTGAGTTGAGTTTGACAATAGAAAGAGAAAAATACTTTACTCCATGCAGCAATGAGTGTTGTGTAGAAAGAAGCGCAAAAACCGATGGAATCTTTTTATATAGGGTGAGAAAAAAGAATTCTCTCTCTTAAAAAAGGGTGAAAAAGAAAAAACTGTCTGATTATGATTGTTAAATAAGAAATATGTCCTACTTATGTCAATTGAATCTACGGTCAGAATAGAAAAGCAGTAAAAAAACTAGATAGTCTGGTCAAATTTTACATAGAGAGAGAGAGAGAGAGAGAGAGAGAGAGAGAGAGAGAGAGAGAGAGAGAGAGAAACTTCAAATATCAAATAGTAAGTAAGAATTCATTGTCTAACATCAAGTATAAAGAAGGAGAAAGATGGATACTCAATGTGAAAGAAAGAAAGAGAGAGAGAGAGAGAGAGAGAGAGAGAGAGAGAGAGAGAGAGGAACTTCAAGCGTGGGATCCACTCTTCTTAAAGTCAAAAGAGCAGAGAAAAACTTGCAAGCATGGTAGGCAGTGTGTAATGTAAAAGTCAAAGAGAAATATTCTCTCAAAACCACAAGAAAAAATATCATTCTGAAGAGAGAGAGAGAGAGAGAGAGAGAG
>QZCP01000058.1:166995-271142 GCA_003956705.1 Brevipalpus yothersi
GAGAGAGAGAGAGAGAGAGAGAGAGAGAGAGAGAGAGAGAGAGAGAGAGAGAAAAGACTTTTGAAGAAGTGATAGTAGTAGGGAGGGAAGGAAGGAGGGTAGATACTAATGAATAGGATCAGCAACTCACAAAAAACATGGGATTGTGATCGATGAGAGTAAAAGTGGATTTCCATTGAGAATCTGATCAAAGAACGCAAGATTTCTTCCATTCTTTGTTGTATGAATGGGTATATTGAGCTATTTATGGTTCTGAAATATTTACCAACAGCCAAAAATCGACTCTATAATAAAATCGATTTATCTTTTACCAACAGGTTCTCACTTTTCGAAATGAAGTTCGTTCAGCCTACAGACACTGGTTATTATGAGTGTCGAGCGATGAATGTCGTAGCTCGAGAGCCCGCCATCGGCCGAACGAGAGTCATTGTAAGCCCAACTCCTATGGTATGGAATAATACTAGTAAAAATTCTGTTGATCGAGGAACCACCAGCACTACCAGTACTCAGACTGTCTCAACTGTCTCAACTGCATGGCACGCAAAGGGGAGACCCTGTCCGATAGCCACATTCTGCCTGAACGGTGGTACCTGCTCTTTCCATGAAAATGTTGGCGAACATGTATGCTTGTAAGTAAACATTTCCATCATTGTTCAAATGATGATCAAACAATGAGAGCACAGAAGATCAGAACATTCTGAGTTAGGTGAAGCTGCGAATATAGTCGATCCGAGAAGACTGATCCTTGACTTGAATTGAGTATCTCACTTCAAGGGCAAAGAGTTTGAAGAGTATCTTTTTCACAAATTCACTCAGTTGAATGAAATTGGCTTTTTCACCACAAAGTTCATGATATGAATAGAAAATTAATCAATTTGATGATGATCTAGAAAATTTAGATAGAAATTATAATAGTGAGTTCTTTGCTGTGCAACATGTGATAACTCAGCTAGAATTCTCCAGAACCTATACCTATCGAGCACTTCTCGTATATTTTGAGTCTATGAAAAGCTAGGAAGTGAAATATGACAATAATGGCTGAATGAAAAAGATTTGCATCAACAGTTCTAATTGAGTAGAAAAGACTAAGATAACTTTATCATTCTCTAACAACCTTTTCAGATGCGCTGAGGGACATAGGGGACAGCGATGTGAGAACAAAGATACCTTTTTACTCCCATGGAGTTTGTAGAGAAAAGTAAACTCAGATCATTTTTGATCAATTCCCTCCATGCCACCAAGAGTAATGACCCTCAATCGACCAGCAAAGATTCAGAATAGCTCCAAATTTGTTCAAACTCCCTAAACGGTCCCCTGATTGTCTTTACTTATGTCTGTTCATGCTTTTTCTCTAGACAGTACATTTTGAGACACGAAATTCACACCAACTTAATTTTTTCTTTCTTTAGATGCGCCGAAGGATACATAGGATTGAGATGCGATTTCAAAGACGTAAGAACAACCAATTCTTAGAGGAATGGGCGTTGATTCCGCAAGACAGTCTTCACGCCTCAGAGATGCTCACAATGCTCGCTCAGAGGTATGCTCAACGCCGCCTCCCAGTGGAAGATGCAAGATCACTAGCGCTTCGAGTTGAATCAAATTCCATGATTCGAATTGAACAACAGGCAATCCGATAATGTCTTACAATTCATACCGCTATGTTAGTCAATGGCCATGACTTGGGCGCATACACCACTTGGACCACGATCGAGATTGATACAGGGAAGCCTCTTGATCAACATTGGAGGCATCATGTATATCTGAGTTGCTGAACTTTTGTTCAAATGTGTAAATGCTACTGTAAATTAATTATGACAAATCTATTGACTTGGAATACATGTTTTAATGTAAACTTTATTGTTTCCGAACAAAAAAAAACCTATCCACGCTTAGCTGCAAGTCTTTTATCTCTCTCTTCTGCAACTGTGAGTCGGATACCACGACCTTTAGGTAGAGAAATGTATGGCTTGGTTCCCTTTCCTATCACGAAGATGTAGTTCAACCTAGAGAGATGAGTAGAAAATAATGTGTTAAAAGAGGTATCGATAAGAGATGGAAACAAAAAGCAGATGGCTCAGGAAGACTAATCGATCCCTATCATAGATTTCAAGATGAGCCGTGGCTAGTTACATCATGTCAAACGGTGATCAAGTACTAATCACATTCACTTACCGCGTCGCGAAGCCATGTCCTTTGGAATCTTTAACGTGAACTATGTCAAAGCTTCCTGGATGACGTTCTCTTGAGGTTATTACTCCAACACGACCCAAGTTGTGTCCACCAGTCACCATACAGAGATTTCCAGTTTCAAACTTAAGATAGTCTAATATCTTTCCTGTGGCTATGTCAACACGAACGGTGTCGTTTGGCTTTATCAGAGGATCAGGGTATCTAATTGTTCGTCCATCGTGGGTAACAAGGAACGGAACTCCTTTAGGTCCAGTTTGAACTCGTTTTACACGACACAACTTGTACTGTGAAAATGAAAAAGATGGTGAGACATTGGAGACACAATCAGCGGAAAGCCCAAACTCACAGTTGCTTCTTCTTGTCTAATTCTATGAAGTGCAAATCTTCCCTTGACATCATAGAGAATTCGATAATAATCCTTGGTTCGGTCAATTGTCAACACATCTGAAACGAGAAGAAAAGATGTTTCACATCTGGGTAATTCTTTCACAACGATTGATACTCAAGGGAAAGAGACCATGATCTGAGTTCTCTATTGGCCATCACTTTGAACGCGGTGCTGATGATCTAGACAAAGCGTCTTCGAGGAGGCTCCATAGAGTTTGATGAAGAAACAACTTACCCATGAAGCCAGCAGGGAAGTTTGTATCTGTACGAACTTTTCCATCAACTTTGATCGTTCTCTGCATAACAATCTTTGTAACTTCCGCTCCGGTTAGAGCAAACTTGAGACGATTTCGGAGAATTACAATCAGAGGAATAGATTCTCGCAATTTGTGGGGTCCGGTTGATGGACGTGGAGCAAAAACACCACCTAATTTATCCAACATCCATGCCTTTGGAGCGACCAAACGCTTAAGATGCTTCTTAAGACCACGAGCCTATATAAAACAAAGAATATACATGTCAAAATCAGGAAATTATTCACAAGCAAGCTTTAATCACAAACCATTTTTAATTAAGGCTATAACACAATTACAAATTTAATTTAATTTAACTACAAAAAGAGGACCAAAACAAACTGATGTTTGCCAAAGAATCAAAGCGGATCCGGAAATGAATACGGCTTCATGTTTGTTGTCATAGAGACGCGTGTTTGAATCATGTAGCGTCATCTATATGAAGCTCTCCTCTTCACTTGTTTACAAACATGTCAAGTTGACAATGTCAACATTAACGTTCTCGACGTTCTCGAGATTGTCACCGGTGTAAGATAATCATTTCATCAGCATCATAAAGTCATCATTAAATTATCATCTCTCAGATTTACATCTCAAAATCATCTATGTTTGTTACTTTCCAGTATTCTTTTTCAATCATCATCGATTCTAAGGTGAGTTGCTTACCATTCACTCTGTGTCTTGTCATGTGTTTGTGGTGAGATTGTGTCAGACTTGCATTAGCTTTTTAATGAAATTCCATCACATCTGAAATTTTTGTATCTCCCAAAATTGCTATCAGATAAATGGAATCAAAAGACATCAAACCTCTGCTCAATCATCCTAACCAAAGTGATTCCTCACATCATAAACCATCTAGCCCCTCATCACCTTCAGATTCAGATGTAATTTTTCTCTCAAGTGATGAGGAAATCGAAATTGATGGCTCCTTCCCACCAAAGCTTCGTGATGAGCAGAAAGAGGATTCTATCCTGCAATCTAAGATTGAAAAAGATATTGAAGAAGAGATAAAAAAATGGTAAGGTGCATACTCCAATATAATTTGAAGACTACTAATCGAATTTCACTTCTATTGACTGTATTTGTTTCAGCATGAATCCGTTGGATGATAAAATAGATAAATTAGATGAAAATTTCAAAGATCTCAACAAAAATTTGCAATCTCTAGGCTCAGAGTGCAAGAATGCTAACGAACGTATCCAGAAATATCCAATAGAGTAAGATGATGTTTGCTCATCGATCATCGTCGAGTTCTAACTTTGTTTTCAATTTTTCCACAGAGAAGAATGTATCAGTTCAAGTGCTTTCGAAGATCCAGACGATGAATTGTTATTCGTCAAAGGACCGTTCCATAGAATTGTCAGTATTTGCAATATTGAGAGACGTGTGAAGGGGGATATTCCCATTGATCCCAAGTTGCTATATGTTAAATTGGATTCATTCACTCGCTCATCAATCATTGATGACTCCGAAATTCAGATCTGCGCAGCAAAATCAGGAAAATCCAACCTCTTGAAAAAAATTCCACCGAAAGGCTTTATTCGTAAACAAGATTTACAGATCGAGGATATAGTAATCGTATGTTCCAACACCAGAGATATTCATTTTTCTCCCTGGAGAAGAGCCAAGATAAAAGCAATTCATGGGGGCTCATTTGTGGTCAAGTTTCTGAATGATGAATATTTACCTACTTCCTTTGTGAATGGAAAGCAGGTAGCTTATGATCAAAAGTCGGACGTTCTATTACCCAGAAAATCGAGAGTGGTTGCCCCTATTTCTGAGGACACTAATTTTGATGAATTCTATCCAGGACTTGTGGCTGAGGAACCTACAATTACAAATGACTCTCGCTATCTGGTCTTCTTCGATAATGGTTGCGCTCGCTATGTTGCCATAGAAAATGTTCATTTAGCTCATCACAAAGCTGTTAATTATTTGGAATGTGTGCCTCAAAAAATGCATCAATTTCTCCAACGATACTTCGAAAATTTTCCTGAGAGAAAAATGGTCAAATTTCAAATGGGGGATAAAATCAAAGTTTCGTTTGATGGAGCATGGGTTAAAGGTTGTGTGGAAATGATTGATTGTAATACAGTTCAAGTTCTCTTCAGAAATCTCAAAGTAAAACAGTGGCTCTATCGGGGCTCACCTCGGCTTCATCTTATATTTGAGCAGACTTCTCTTAAAACTGCTCATATAAAAAAATTAAGAGCAATCAGAAAGATAACTGATCAACGAGATGTGAAATTCGGAAAAACCAGACGTCCTTATGTCCAGTATACTCTTGCCGAAGAAGATGAAGAAGAAGATACCCCTTTTCATACAAAAGATAAAAACCTACATCGAGAGGTTCTTACAACAGATCAACCTACGAAAATTGTTTGGGTTCCGGGAATACCTGCTCGTAAATTCCGGCCCAAGCTCTACACTGCTCATTATTTTTGTAATTCTCTCTGTTTAAAAGATGTTGATGAAAAGTTAATTGAAGTAAGAGATGTGAATCCTTTCCAGTTGCCCATTCTCTATGGATGGGAGAGGGAAACCGTCAAATTTTCTGGTAAACTTGAGCGAATTCTTTATACGGCTCCCTGTGGCAGAAGGTTGCGCTCAATCGACGAAGTTTATTCTTATCTAACAGCTGTCAAGTCCGAACTCTCTATCGATCTCTTCTCTTTCAATCATAAATTGAAACTTTTCACCCCGAGAAATCTCAAATTGCTCCCTATAAAATCTTTTCAATTCACTCAGGACATCGCTAAAGGGACAGAAAGACATTCGATATCATGTATCAACTTCAGAAATCATACACCTATGCCTGTAGAATTTTCCTACAGCTCTGAGAGATTCTCAAGTCCTAATGTAAACCTCGATTTAGATCCAAGCTTCCTCACTTGTTGTGACTGTAAAGATAATTGTGCCAACAGTGAGCGATGTAGTTGTCAACAGCGAACGTTGATGACTTTCGCCGAATACTTTCCTGACCGACCTATATCGGTGTATGAGCACAGAAGACTTTCAGAAAGCATCATGACTGGTATCTGGGAATGTAATTCGCAATGTTCCTGCAACGAAAAGTGTCAAAATCGAGTTGTACAGAATGGAATAATGGTACAGCTTCAGATTTTTTACACTGGGCCTCAAAAAGGATGGGGAATAAGAACTCTTCATGATATTCCTCGTGGAACTTTTCTATGTGTCTATGCTGCACAAATACTGGATGGCAATCAAGATACAGATGAAAATGATGAGTACTTCGCCGATTTGGATTATCTTGAGTGTGTTGAAAGGCTGCAAAAACAAAAAGAAGGGTTCGAAGAAGCTCCAATCGAGACAATTTCCAGTGACGAAGCAGAAAATGATTCGAGTGGAAGCTCCTATGCCTCTGATTCTGAGAGAAGTTCTAAGAAATGTAGGAAAGAAGAACAGAGTAAGGGTAACTCTGATCGCGTTAATCGTCATCGGGGCTCTCAAAGCTCGAGACAGTTTCAATCTATCAGAGAATTTCATGATGAAACGGAGGCATACATATTGGATGCAAAATTCAAAGGAAATATAGGAAGGTTTATCAATCACAGTTGTGGTCCAAACTGTTTTGTGCAAAATGTCTTCATTGATTCTCATGACCTGCGATTCCCCTGGGTTGCTTTTTTCGCTGGAAGTTTTATTTCAGCATACGAAGAACTTACTTGGGATTATGGATATCAAGTCGACTCCATCCCTGGGAGAAAAGTCAAGTGCCATTGTGGATCGAGATATTGTAGAGGTCGACTTCTTTGAAGCTATTTTTATTTTCTTGAAGATTCGATTCGATAAAATATCATGAAAAAAGAGAATGATCTTTCTTGGAAAACTCATAATGGACCTCAAAAAAAGTTTTGATACTGCCAATCAGTCAATTTTGGACAATTTATTTTCAAGTTTTGTAGTAGCATCTGTAAAGTCAAATAATCTAATTCGATCATAAAAATGTAAATTAAAAGTTAAACATTCAAGCTGATATCTGATTGCAATTAAATGCTTATAGCTTATTTCTACATCATGAGTTTGATCACAAATTGGGTCTACCTGGGTAGTGTCAGGTGATTTCTCTCATACCTCAACTTTTATCGACAATCTATTTGCTAGTTTTGATTTCACTGTAAATAAGTAAGGCTTGGAGAGAAAATTCTCATCCTAGGCTCACCCACGATTCTATTGACTTAGCGTAAAATGTATCAAACTGATTCTTTATTCTTTACAATATGACAAAAAATGGGGAATGGAGATAGCTGTTCAAGCTCTAGCTTATTGGTTCAACGAATGCTTGAAAAATTGATCTGGCGCCGTAACCAAAATGACCTGCGATTTAATACCCTTAAGGTTTCCATAAAGAACTAAGAAAAGACGAGAGAGAATTAGAATTTTAAAATTAGAATTGGGAAATAGTGTTTTACCAGAGCTGATCCATGGTAGAACTATGATTGCAAGCTTGGCCAATATCCGAGGCTTGTTCAGATCCTAGCATACGCTGTATGCAGTATTTTGCATTTCCGGGATGAACTTCATAGCAAACAGCATACTTCAAATATTCTCGAATTACTGAATGAACATCCAAGAGTCCTTCAGGGCGAAATATTGAGCAATTGTTTTGTGCAGCTCGTGCAAGCATAACGGAAGAAGCTTGAGTAGATTCGGCGAACAAACTTATATCACCATAGGTCTGGATATCATCTGATCCCCCGCTGGAAAAGTTCATCTCAATATTAGTTGATGCTGTTTAAAAGAGAAAATCTTACCTAGCAATCACAGGTATCTTGAGAGATCGACTTATACACCTAATATAATCGTTTCTATTGCTATCTTGGTATCTTTCTTCTTTGGTTCGTGCATGGATTGCTAATGCCACAGCACCAGATGACTCGATTATCTTGGCAATTCCGATAGTTTCCTCCAGCTAGACAAGAAATCACTTAAAAACTCACTTTCAACGAAAATGAAAATTGTAAAACTCACACTAGGAAGCACTCTAATTTTGCATGTAACTGGAATTGTAAGATTTGAAGTGAGAGTTTGAAGTATTTCTTCGATTTTCCTAGGACATTTTAGCAAAGCAGCACCCATCCCACCTTTAACAGAGAAATCTTTCGGACATCCCATATTTATATCAATTCCAGAAACATCTGCTTCACTTATAGTAAAAAAAATCATAAAAAAAGTAAAGAAATTATCAATTTTTTTATCAAAAAACATCACAAATAGCCTTACACATTCTTAGCTGCCTTTAGACACCTCTCAGCATCACAGGTTCCAATTTGGAGTATTACTTTATTTTTTTCTTTATTACAGGTACGGAAAGCCACTTTTTCATCAGTATCAATAAAGTCAATTGTAGCTAATCGGTCTGAGGATTTTGAGATGGAAAGTCAATAAGTTCTGTTGGAGTAGCATCATTCATTGAGAATCGATTTCTTCTCTGGATCACAGGTTTAATTTATCCCGTTCACTTACCATTGATAACTCTTCTGCATTTCATCAATTTATAGTCAATTATCTCCTCTGAATAAACAAGATCGGCACCATAGTCAAGAGCTAATAAGCGCATCGGAATGGTTCCAATTCGGACCATAGGAGCGAGAATTATCTTATCTCTGTAACGTTGTTGATGGTTGTCTTTCATGTTGATACTTTGAAAAAGTTTGAAGATGAACAATGAGTGATGAAAAATTTACACATTCATTTGTTAAGTCGTTTAAGAGTAAGTTAAGTGGCTTTAGAACGAGGATAACATTCCACATCTCATCTTAGGCCATGGCATCGTTGATCTCAACATGTGGCAAACAAGTGACGAAATGCTTGCTGCAATGTAAACAATCGAAGAAGGGTAAGAAAAGGCGCCAAACTCTCCTCTATCCAAAAAAGTGAAGCATCTCAACTACATAACTGTACATCTATGAATCATCTTCACCCTATAACTTCATGATTAATTCAAAAGAAATTATTTTCTATAGCCAGTCAATTCAAAAGTGAGGATGATTCCATTTTTGCTTGCTGATATTTTCTTTTTTCGAAGAAAAGAATGACTCGTTCATAGAGCAATAAGAAAATTCATTCCATTTCATTAAAACATAAATATATCACATGTTCGATCAGAACTGATGCTTGATCAATCATCAATCTAAGGCTTGAGGTAAGGTGTGTATAAGATTGGTAAAAAATTTTACATCATCTGGATTACGCAACATACCAAGATGGCTTGTGTTCAATAATTTAAAATAAAAGCGATATTCAGGATGAGAAAACCACTTTAGACAGCCAACAGCTGATTCTATGTTAACAAAGCCATCTCCTTCAGAGAAATTAGTATGTCTCTTAATATTGTTGCGAGGAACAAAAAAATCTTTGTCGGAAAAAAATGTCACGCTCCTTGGAGTGTTGAAGCCTACGCCTGGAACACAATAAATATCAACTTCTGGATGAAGAAATGGATCCATCAGATCCCGAGTGTCTTTCCACATGTCCAGAGCTTTAAGGTTACCAATCTTCTCGAAAAACTTATCCATGTTCAAAGCGGTGTATTCGTTCGAAGGGGTATGAATGAAAACATCATTATCCCATGTACGTTCATGGGGAAGTAGGAATGCGAGTGAAGGAAAAGTTCTTTCAACGACACGAAATTCGGGCAAAAGATCTGCTGGAAAATCATCCTGATAGAGATAATCGTACATGTGTTTGAAATTTCCACCCCATGGAGATCCAGCAAAAATTATTGCACGAATGAATCGTTTCTTCCAGGTTAAACTTTGCTTACGAAGGAAAATGTACGCAAAGTTACCTCCCATCGAATGTCCAAATAAAATGACTTGTTTCCCACCATTTTTGAGATATGCATCTTGAACCAAGGATTTCAACTTATGGAAAATTTCCTCTTGCTCATCTGTTTAGTGTATAAACTATTTGTTAGACATTTGATGATAAATTAAATCTTTTTTCTCTTACTAGGAGCTTTTCGCCAATCATAGGGTGCACCAAAAATTGTTTTCCCTCTCGAATATCCAATTTTTTCCAGAGACTCAATTATATTGATGTAATATTCAGCTATGAAAGAATGAAAATTTATTGTACAACCGAAAATCATGAAAAGGTAAAGTTCTACTGTTTTTGGAAGCTCAAAAAGTCGTATCATCAAAACGATGAGAAACACATTCATCTTGAGAGATTATCGACCAGTTGTTCATGATCAATGATGAATAAAGTACACTAATATCACTCACCTGGTTTCGCATGGAAAGGAAATGGTGTTATATACTCAATAGCTGCAGTGTCACCCATCGATGGTACAATCACCTGAACTCCAGAAGGGCTCTTGGTTTTTCGAGTTTTTTGATCATATTCCAGGGACATAAAATGAAGCCAACAAACTTTTCTCGTCGGCGAGAAGGCCTGATAAGCATCCAGCCACAAACTTCTAGGAGTATAGAGATTTCTTTGACAGAAGAATGGAGCATTATTCATTTTGTAAAGCTTATATTTGAGCTGGGTGCCCATGTAGCCTGCAACTAAAAACAAATCACAGTCAGAAGAGAGGTCATCAAAAACTTCTAGAATATCTTACGAAAAATCACCGGATGAATGGATACTTCTGCTAGTATTAGGGAGCAAGAAAGAAGAATCACCAATTCTTTAGAGAAGGGAAAAGCCATCATAAGCATTTAGAACGTCCACTGACGGAAGCACGATCATTGTTCTCAAGCTGGTTAGTGTCGAGCCAAGTTCACATTCAGAGCGAACCATTTATCGAGTGATCGGAAGCTTTCATTATGAGATTGAATGTCGACGGATGGATAGCAATCCTCATAAATGACTCCAATAATTGGAATGCTTTTTGAGCTCAACTACAATCATTATGCCAATTGGTCGGACAAAAACTGAAGCATATAGGAGATATGATCAGCTTAGTTTGTTACAAGAGTCTAAAAATTCTGTGCCTGAATCAATCTCTAATCTGAAGTGAGCATATTTTTTAATTCGATATGATTTACTTAGGAAAACTCCTCAAAAATGAAATGTAATAGCGTACTATGTGAGCTTATTCAACAATATGTTGTAGAAATTTATAAAAAAGTTGAATGATTAATCAATCAATCTAACTTGGAGTCAAACACCGTAGAGAAGGTATTTCTACTTGATTCCAAAAAGAAAGAAATAAAAAAATTTCTATCCAGCGATATAAATGAAGTTTCTCAATGGAATATTGTTAGTAATTCATCAAATACCCTGAATCTGATCGGCAAACAACTGATTTGTGTCTCAAGCACGCTCAACAATTTGATGAAATTAGATTTGATCACTGATCTTTTCAGGTGTCGGAGTGATCACTATTTAACGAAAAAAGGGTGCCTATCATCGTGACTATAAAAAAATCGCAAAAACGGAAAAAGGTGTTTTTTTCAGAGCCAAGTGAATCAGAATGACCTAATATTCGCATCGTTCGATTTGAATGATCAAGTGTATTATCCGATTAGATCGAGTAGAAGCACTTTTTTCGTGAAATCTGATGAAAAAAATCTGTTCAGAAATATTTGAGAGGAGCAGATTGACCGCGAGCAAGCATCAAGAGCTCGACCTAAGCATTCGAAGCCCTGCAGTCATTTACAAGCATCTTCTTCCTCCATCATTTGCAAAGTCGATCAATTTTCCGTCTTTCTGTTCGTTCTATCTCAGAAAGCAATTAATTTGAAGAAATGGTCGAATCACTTTACTTCATAAGGCAGTTTGAATCAACTTATACACCATCGACTGGTTTTCCCAAGGTTTTATGTAAATTAAATATCTTTATTTTATACACAGAGATACTCGCACTAGTATCGAACAAATAATAAAAATGAATACACTCGAAACTCTGAACTTGAACTAAAAGCTTAGAATGGAAAGTAAAGAGAAATATTCAAAAATGTAGCATGCTTCGAAGATTGTGGAAAAAATAAAAAGGGAATGAAACTTGAGTTAGTTTCGTCTCCTTCTAACTTTTGATATTCGCCATGCATTCGGCTCCTCATATTTATTATACAAAGGCTCAAGTCTGAGTTGCTTCTTTTGTTTGCTTAATTTCGTAGGATCAGAGAATCTGAAAAATGATGGAGCGTATTCCACAAGCCATTTAGGATCTATCGTAGTGACTTCTCGCATGTATTCTTTAGTTGTCAACACCAACTCATGATAAACAACCCACTCGGGTTGACGATTGAAAAGAGCACTGGAAGGATGAATATATACAACTTGATTATCAACCAGGGTACGATAACCTTCCTGAGGATCTTTTTTGGCAGCATTGCGAAAGAATCCACTGCAAATTGCCTTCTGAATGTATGCAGTACTCTTTCCACATGAAAGGACATCCAGTTTATGACGATCCATGATTCCAAGAAGCTGTTTTCGAACATCTTGAGCTCTCTTCAAAGTGCGAACTTGAACAAAGTTATCGAAAGCCCAGGTATTTGAAAACTTGCTGTTTTTCCAAGAGTTATATACAGTTAGCAGAGTGCAATGGTCACCTTCCAATTGATTAAATTTGGCTTTTTTTGAGTCCGCTACTGCTTGTTTGTCCTTTGGTCGATAGAAAACGTTTTGCACGGATAGCATTGAAACAATTGTGAGAATTTCGTCGCTACACTTCAGATGAACAGACATTATCAACATTTTAGAGAGCATAGGCTCCAAAGGAAATTCTGCCATTCTTCTACCAAGTTTTGTCAGCAATCCCTCATCATCGAGAGCACTCAGGGAATGAAGCTGTTCTAACGCCATGATGAGAGTCTCAGTCGGTGGAGCATCCATGAAGTCAAAAGATAAGAGATCATTGATTCCCATTGCCTTGAGTTGCAAAACTGTAGCTGCCAAATTAGTTCGCTGTATTTCAGGTACCGGAGTAGCTAACATTTCATCTCTGTAGGCTCTTTCTGTGTACAATCTGTAACATTTACCCGGCCCAGTTCGACCAGCACGACCTGCTCGCTGTTTGGCTTGCGCTTGAGAGATTGGAGTGACAACTAGTGCATCCATTCCAGTCTTCGGATTATAAACATTTTGTTTCACAAAGCCTGGATCAATTACATAAAAAATACCATCGATTGTGAGAGAAGTTTCGGCAATATTTGTAGCTATGATGCATTTTCTAGATCCTGGTTCAGCAGGCTCAAAAATTCTCGATTGCATTTCACTAGGCAAGGCTGAATAAACAGGTAAGATAATCAGATTTGGAACTTCCGGACCCAATGATTTCATTCGCTCAAAGAGAGTTTCGCACCCAGTATCGATTTCCTCCTGACCAGTGAGAAAAAGAAGTATATCGCCAGGAGGCTCGGTGAGATGAATTTGCATCACGGTGATGAGAGATGCATCCAGATAATCTGTTTCTGGTTCTTTGGTATACAGAATCTCAACAGGATATGAGCGACCAGGGATCCTGAAAATAGGAGCTTCATAGAAGTAAGAGGAAAACTTGACCGCATCCAATGTAGCTGAGGTCACTATCAACTTTAACTCTGGTCTTTTCTTCACAGCTGATTTCAAGAGTCCAAAAAGGACATCTGTATGAATAGTTCGCTCATGAGCTTCGTCCAACATTATAACGGAGTAGCTCTTGAGGTCAGGATCGATGAGGCACTCTCTCAAGAGCATACCATCAGTCATGTACTTAATAATAGTCTCTGGTGCAGTACAATCTTCGAAACGAATGGTATAACCAACTTGTTCACCAAGCAAACAGCCGAACTCTTCAGCAACTCTTTTAGCAACAGACATAGCGGCAACTCGTCTTGGTTGAGTACAACCAATCTTTCCGTTATTGGTGTATCCTGCGTCAGCGAGATACTGAGTCATCTGAGTGGTTTTACCGCTGCCAGTTTCTCCAATGACGATCAGAATTTGATTATCATGAACAGCCTGGATGAGGTCATCCTTCAACTTGAAAATTGGCAAACTTTGACGCTGTTCAACAATCGAAAGTTGAGTTTTACGGCCATATGAGCCTTTGTTTCCACCTGTAATATGTTTTTTCCATTCCGGCATCTCAGCTGAGCCCCAGTTCCTTTGGTTAGTTGTTGAGCTTTTATCCTGTGATTCAGGCATAGGATCGATCCATCTCCTATCCATACTTGAAGGTTCTCCATTTATTTCTGCTTCTCTCTGTTGCTGTCTTTCTTCTCGTCTCTCTTTTGCAAGAGCTGATTGCATCATTGCTGCTTGAGCAAGAGATCCATCAGGATTTTTAACAATCCTAACAGGGCTAAGATCCATTACTGATGCTCTCCCATGACCTTTGAGGAAGGGTAGCTCATCTTCAACGATTTCAATCTCAATATCTTGATCATCTTCTTCCTCCGGTTTCGGCAGCAGACCAGTTTCTTCGTCAAATTCAGGTAGAGCCGATTTATCGATGACTTTTGCTTTAATCATCTGTGTTATTTCCCATCTTTCAGGAGAAGAAATTCTCTGTACAATTCTACGTCTACTGTCTGATTCATCCTCATTGAATTCAATATTCAAAGGGAGAGAAGGTAAATCTGGGTTTCGAGAAATTGGGTCTTCCCTTTCCATCTGTGTCTTAGGTTTTGTGGTCTCTGGATTCAAATCAGCTCCAGTTAGCTGGTCGACATCCTTCATGGAAAGACTAGTTTTCTGACCAGTGAAGGAAAGAACTTTCACCTTCACTTTCTGACCCAAACTGACAACTTGATTAGGATCTGAGACAAAACCTTTGCGGGTCATATTGGAACAATGGAGCAGACCATCCCATCTTTTCTGAAGCCCTTCAAGAGTCACGAAACATCCATAGGTTTTGATTGAAGCTACCTTTCCATCATAAATTTTACCAGGAATAGGCTCCAGAGGAGGTTTTTCATGTTTGACAGATCTTGATCCACCTTTAGGAGAAATACTAGAAGATTTTCTATGCCGATGTTTCTCATCTCGAGAATCTTTCCTCCTTCTCTTCGAATGATGAGGGCTCCTGCTTCGGCTTCGATAACGGCTTCTATCATGACCACGGCTGCGACTCCTACTGCGATTTCTTCGGCTACTTTTCTTTCGGTCTCTCCTATGATCAGATGAAGAATGATGAGAATGACGGTCCTTATGCTTATCTTTGTGTTCAGTTTTTTTCGATCTTTCTTCTTGAATTACTTCCTTTTGATCTTCAGAGTCGGAACTCTCTGTCTTTTTTCTTAGATCGTCTTCTGATTTCAGATCTGAATCACTGGTTGGAGCAAGATGAATTCCTTCGAATTTTCTTTGATACTCATCTTTAGGTGGAAGCATTTGTTTCACTAGTCTGAAGAGACTTTGGACCAGAGAATCAGGTAGATCAGCATCGATCTCTTTCTCTTGGAGAAGACTCTGAAACTTATCTAAATTTGGACTTTCTTCGATCAAAGAAATAATAAATTCAGCCGCAGTCTTATCCTGCCATCCGAGATGGTTTTGCATCTCTGACAAGACTTTTGAGACCACGGAGAGATATTCTAGTTCCCTCAAAGGGTCCATCACTTTTTAAATAACAACAATAATTAAAATAATCAGAGAAAAACTTTCCACAGAACATCAATCTTTCAAAACACGGCTCATGTTAGTAAACATAACACTAACTGACTGCGCCGCCTCCAAAAACACATGCACATTCCGAGCAGTATGAGTGAAGTGACGATGATGATGAATTTTTCTATTAATTATGAATTTGTGATAATTTCTAAGTAATAAAGTGATTAAGTAGTGAAAGCTGTGGGATCCCCAAAGGAAGTGAAATAGTTTAAATTGTTGTCCTGACTGAAAAAGTCAAATAGACTGAGAAAGTCTCGGTTGACTGAAAAAGTCACCATGCTATCCAAGGTTAAAGCTCCTACGAGAACGGAGTTGACTATCAAACTGCTTAATTGTAGGAAAAATAAGGAAGCCACGAAGAAAGCCATCGGAGAGATGGATGACAAAACGATCCTTATACTCAATGAGCCAAATTTTGAGGAAAGAGCTATCATGAACCTGGAGATTGATGGCAAGGGTGTATTTCTTGGACATCATTCAAAAAACCTAGTGATTATTACTAGAGAGTTTAATGAGCTTATATGAAGATGATTAATGAAGGTAAGTTAGCAACGGTTAGATAAAATGGTAATATGTGTGTCTCTGTTTCGGCGAGTGCACATTAATTCATCCGCTGGAAAAATTTTTCTGGTCACTCCTCTCTCTCTCCCCTCTCTCGTTTCCATCAACTCAAATTCTGAGATCTGAAGGAATTGCGTTTGTGAAGAAAAAATGATCCATTAGAAGACCAAGCATAAACCTAAGAGAGAGAACAAGATTAAAACTTTATTTTCCCTTTAACTTCCCCCTATTTACCCTAAACTATCAGGGTGGCAAATAAGTTCTTAGACTCGGCATGATAGAATTGAGCTGGAGTTATAATTTTTTGCAGCAAGTAGATCTATTGTCTATGAAACATGAAAAAATTTTTCAGCCGTTTAGAACCTTGAATTTCTCAGATATAAATTCGATAATTTTCAGGCCAAAATTGCCGATATAGCTCAAGAAAAGATTGATTTTTGTATTATCTACTGGAATTTTTTCGAGATTCCTGATATTATTTGAAAGTTTATAGTCAAATGAATCGAAAAATAAAAATTCAGTGCAGAATATCAATAAGAACCTGAGATATGAGAATTCGTTCGAATTCGACCAAAAATGTAATTGCACATGCGCTCAGGTCAAAAAGACATTGATTAGATTTTCGAGCTTAACTCAGAACTTATCCATTTCAAAACGTTGAAAATTCATTTGATCACTTAAAAAAGTTCATTCTATAGCTGGGATGAATTCTGTGATCAAAAGTCGCTTGAGTGCTGAGAAATTCGGAATCAAAGTTAGACCGAATCTTAAAATGTCTCGAAAAATGACAAGTGGCCAAAAAAGTTCTTTCCGGAGGTTCAGAATGGATTTTTTTACCATGAAAATCAATCAAATTTGAAGAAAACTCATCATCACTGATGATTTCTCCAGAAAAATTTAATGAAAATGCTCCTTCTCTTTTTACCAATAGTTTGAATCAAGCATACTATTTTTTTCGTTGAGCATATTGTCGATTTTTCATCGAACTAGGTCTGGTTCAACTAGTTTAACTTTTTTTGTGGTCATTATTTTTCCCCTCTTTTTTCAGATTCTTCATTTGAATCATTCCTCTCCATGCACAAGAAAAATCAGAACTCTAACTTAATTTTATCATGCCGTATCTAAAAACTTATTTGCCACCCTGATAACAAAATGGGATCCCCAAAGCTATAGTGTGACAGAAGGCTAACGCCATATGGTCTGCTATACGCCACTTTATCCCGTGTCCCCATCCCTCTAACATTTCTGCCTCCCTCCCCACCCTCCTTTTCCTTAACTATCACTAGTATAGTTTACACATTTGAACAATCTCGAACATCTCTAACGGAGCAAGTGATGGGGCTGATCGAGTTCTAAACTGTCCACAGCATCCATTTGAACCCATTTTCCAGATAGAACCCAATCGATGTTGATATGATTTATAATCAATGTACTTCCTCAATTTCTCAGCATTAACACTTGAATTGATTAAATTGTGATCATCATGTTCTTAATGAGTGTGTTTTCTAAACAGTGCGTACCGTGATACAAATTTCAGTAATTTACAGTTGTAGTCAGTTTCTTTTATCGTTCTGCAGTTTATTTTCCCAGAGAATTTGCCTCTAACCACTCGATATTGTCCTGAATATCTCAATATCTCAATAACTACCTCAGATATAGATTTTCTGTCCATCAGACGAGTGATCCGATCATTTATGCTAGCTTAGATAGAAGTCCTTAGTCGAAACTTGGTGGACAAGACTCTACCCGTCGATGAGGTCAGGTGATTCCCAGCCTCTCAAAAAGATAGTTTTCACGGAATCTCGTACAAGATAAAAATTCGAATAAGCCAAGCAACCAAAAGACAAGTAAAATCATCGTAAATACTCAATAGAACATTTTAATTTCTGGACGAAAGTGATAAAACATTGGATCAGAAAGCTTGCTCGAGTTGAAGTAGCGGCCACATGAGAGGTATTAATAAGGAACATGAGCCACAAGTGTAAATATTTAGCGTAAATAAGGAGTTTATATTTATGGTAGTATTTTTCTAATCAATTTCTTGTTGACCCTGAATACGTCAGTATTCAAAATGTTCCAGAAAGATGGATTAAAAGGATCACATCTTTTCGGAAAGAGGTCAAAATTTAGAGAAAATTCTCTAACAAATGCTGATAACATGCTAGTATAAAGATTCCATGATTGCCGATATTCAATAAACATTGCATCAAAACAGAAGATATAAATATGATAATATGAGGTATGAATGAGATCTCTGTTTTGTTAGAAGCATAAATCTCGCTTTTTTCTCCTTGACAAAAAAATGAGAAGCAAATTATTCGAGGATTACGAGAAAATTTTTGCTGAAACTGATGCTTAGAAGCATCAAGATGAGGATATCTGGCATTCAAGGAAAAAGGAGTAAATCAAACACAGAATCTTGAACTTTTCGAAAAATTCCACGATAACTGTAGCTTGATGTTACGAATGGATATTATGAATCTTCTGCGCTAAATGAGCACAGCGATAATTTCGCTTCTAACTAATGCTGATCTGAGTAACTGAACAATTTTAACCATTAATTAAAAATTTTGCACGCTTTGGGATAGATTTGAGGTAAGAACAGTAGAAGTAGAGTGAAGAACCATCCTTCATCATAAAGATTGAGCAAATGGCCTTAAAAAGCTTTTGCATTAATTCGAATCATAGAATTCGGGAAATTTTGTCGAAAATTTTCCATAAAAAGAGGGAAAATCAAATATTGGAGCTACTATTTGTATCTTCCTCTATCTGTGATGCTGAGGTGATCGAACTCGAATCACTTGCACTTCCGGCCTTTGCTGATATCATCTTTTGGCGACAAGAGCAAGGGGCAAGTAGTTTCGGGTATATTAGCACTTCGTTGTCCGGGCCTTTAAAAATGATTCCACAACAAATCTTTTCTCTACAGTCGATAAGATGAAGGTGATGGGAAAATTGATGATTCCAATCGAAAACATGGAATAAAAAGATAATAAAAATTAGTTTTGTGGAAGGATAGCAAAATTTCACTGAACACTGACCTTCTCCAAAAAGACATGTCTAAAAAGGATGATATTTTTGAGACAGCATTGGCAGTTTTGTTGCGCTTTGTCAAAGGTGACTTATTTGTACTCTTATTAGCATTTTTTGAGTTGTGTCTGGTTCTCAGTCTCTTCTTGGAGGCCGGAGCATCTCTATCGTTCTCGAAGTCAGAAAGATATTCATCTCGTTCCTCGTCAATCTCCTCTAATTCTTCCTCCAAATCGGACGAATCGCTCGGCGTTGGGGTTGAGGTTCTGCTTTCCACAGATTCAACATAGCCGTCATCATCTGAAGGCCGCGAAAAAGTGGTGATAAACAAAATCATTAAATCCATGCAAATAGAGAATTCGCAAGCATAAGCGAAGGGAAAAAACCTTGAATACATTCAGAGAGAGTAAATTACTCGAAAAGGTAATCTCATAAATTAGGGGTAAAGTTGAATTCATGACCGCTGGGTGAAAGCAGAGAAGCAAGGAAGCATAGAAAGAGAGAGAAAACAGTTACAGGTAGAGGGGGGAGATAGAAATAGAAAGATAAAGAGAGAGAGAGAGAGAGAGAGAGAGAGAGAGAGAGAGAGAGAGAGAGAGATGCAGGATGCAGGTTACGAGGCTCCAGCGCAACGCGGAACAGAAAAGAAGATCCCAAAATAAAATGCACATAACATGCAGTCAGGAAGAGGGAGAATTGATGGGGAGAGGATACAAGAGGAGAAGAGCGAAGCCAACAATGTTGAGGTAGTATGAAGGGTCAAAATGGATTCATTGGGATGGCAAGTGATAGTGATTAGATCGCAATTCGGAGAAAGAGAGAGAGAGAGAGCAAGAGAGAGGAATGTTTTTGGGCACAAGGTTTCCACTATTCTCAAGGCTCTAGGTCACAGCAAGTGGATAAGTTAAAATTCCATCTACATACTTGGCAGGTTAGGTAAATTATTTTTGATCGAGGACTTGATTTTCTTTGGTTTCTGATGCTTCTTGTGACTATGAGAGCCAGATTGGGCGATGGATGTTGTACTATTATTATTAAGTTTATTTGAAGTAAACTTGAGAGACTTTGTACCAGGACCTGCTCGCGCGTCAACGACGTGTCGCCAATTGCGAGAAGTTCCAGGAGGCAGCTTTTTCCACCTTTTCACCAGTAAAACACATGCATTGCATATTTCTCCCGATCTTTTTTCGGTGATGCAAAAACATTTCTCGAATTCTGATTCATACTTTTTGCTATCAGTAAAACGAGAGCTGGACGATTTGGCTTTGCAAATGCAACACCCAGATATTGAGCGATAAATTTTGGGTTTGTGGAAGCTGAACATGATTATAACAGGGTCACGAGTGAGGTTAATATACAAGTGAGGAAGGAATATATCACATAAAATACTAGGAGTTTGCCACTTTTCGATGATCAACAAGGTTCATTAATCATATAGAACCTTCATATCATAGTTTTGATTGCACAGGAATTGATTATACTTGAATCAATTATCATCCGAACGAAATCATTTCAGGATAGCCTTGAAAAGAGCCTTGATGGAAAATGAAAAATATGGGTCTGTAGCAGTTGGCCTTTACAGAAAAGTATCAATTCCTTTTATGTACATGTGAAGATGAATGAAAGTGGCTTGATCACGGTCCTACAAAAGGAAAGCTATTAGTAAATTTAGACGACACCATAATAAAATTAGACGTTCTCTGGACGTGCTTAAAACTGAATGACACCATTTATGAAGACTGTTTACTTGGCACTGCGCTCGGCGGGGAGAAAACAAGCTTTCAAATCAAAGCGAGAAGCAAAACCACCTCCAAGCCTCAAATTCCTTGAGCTTTTCCTCATAAAATGACTTACCAAAATTTGCCCTTCCATTGTTTAATCATTGTTAACATCTCTCAATAAAACACACATTCACACACACAAAAAACAACGGAATTTTCTCAACTGTGAGGCGCTCTATTTCGCAACATTAAATGAAACTAACTGTTGACCTGAACAATGTCACGACTGGTGTCACGAACGAGGAGCAGAGCACAACCAGGACCAGATCAGTGGCCAAATAATCGGGTTTGTTTACTACTTTTTGGGCCAAAATTTTTTCTCCTTTTAATTACCTGTACATGGAGACAATTTTCCGCTTTATCGAAATGGTCAGGTGAAAGTTACAAGGTGACACCCGATGTGATTCTCGATAGATTTAAGAAGGCCAGTCTTCAACCCAATTCACGTAGAAATCAGAGGAAATAAGGCAATGTTGATGTTTTTTCGATTCACTTTTATCGAGTCAACACTTCAATGATGCGAAGTTGAGAAGGAAATGCTGTTGTTGTTTTGATGAAAAACAGAGGACAAGAGGAGAGCAAGAGAGAGAGAGAGAGAGAAAGAGAGAGAAAGAGAGAGAGAGAGAAAGAGAAAGATTACTATTTCACAATGTTCAAGAACAGGAGAGAAATGTTGATGTCACAAGTTGGTTCAAGACCGATTTGCTTCGAGGTGACTCTATCAGCTCGATCAGATTTGATCAGATTTGATCAGCTCGATAATCAAGTCGAGGGAAATTATCATGGAGCTTCACTGAGTGAGAGAATAAGGAAGAAAAGGAAAAACGCTCACTCAGCTCATGACATACCAACCAAAACATTCTGGTGTTTGACCTAGTTTCACTCGCGTACTAATGCTGTTTTATTGATCGAGTGAGCTTGTCCGAGGGTTGAGCTTGCTGGCATTGACTAATTCAGTCAAACTGTTTCTAATCAAGCTAATTCAAGAAAAATGCTCTAGTTCATCTCGATCTGAATTCCCAAATCTAAGTAAGATTATGCCCAAAATTTTTCAATGGGATTTCCACCATGAAAAATGTAAAACTTCCCAAATAAAAACATGGCTCTTCCTGCTTACGGAGATTGCTTTTGTTTTCGTCATCAATCTCATTCTCGAGGTCATGGAAAGTGGTTCTTTTGAAGATTGCTGCATTCTTCTCGTTTTGCTCAATGCTGAAGCTTGACTTATGTCTTCATTGTTACACAGTTACATTTAGCTTGAAGATGAGAAAATGGATCGAGAATCCATTCAATTCTTATGCTCAAATCTGGTACGACTTTTAGCATCAGAATGCCAGGAATGAAAATCACAGTAACCAAGAAGCGTAAGTAACAGTTGAACTGTCAAGATTTTAAAGGTCAAGGGCTAGGTGAGAGAGCTTGTATTACGCAAGAATAGGAATAAATTTTGCAAGTTGTGAAAACAAGAACGAAGTTTCATTCCACATCGAGGTCTAGCAAGAGATATGGGCAAAAATTCACATGTCTAAAGTGAGGAGAGCGTTTGAAGTGACTTTCGAAGCTATAAAGTTTCGCTAAACTCTGAGAGTGAAAGGAAGATATTTGATACTTATCATGACACTGGTGATTATTTTCATCATTTCCTTGACAGATCTCGAGTGAGATGAAGTTGATTTTAAATGATTCAACTTATAGTCTTTAAATCGAACAGCTTTTTAATTTTCAACAGAATATATTTTTGCCCATCTTCGACATCACTGGAGGACATTCCCTACAATGACAACAAATTAGAAAATGGATCAAAATTCAGTTCGAGCATTGAAATTTGCTACGATTCGTCGAGGTTTCATTTTTTTACGAGGTTTAACTTCCTCAGGTTGCTTGGTTGATTCATTGAATAACCAATTTTCCGGTGGACGAGGCAAATCATTGCTGGGGGCTTTGAGTATTCTTTGGTTGTGAGATCTTGTCTTTGAACGTCTTTCGACTAGAGTGACTACGATTTGGCTTGGGCCTGAGATCAAACGGAACACGTTAGGTAGTAAGGATAACAAATGGATCAAATTTTCAGCTCCATAGACTCTCGGATTAATCGAGTAATTATACTGAGTCTGGTAAAGATGAGACAATCGATCGAGAGAGACAAATGCTCCTGGTTGATTTCTGATTATACGTGTTATACGACTAGCCAAAGTTTTGATCCTCTGTTCTTTGCTTAATTTGATTATTTTCTCATCATTTGCCTTACTGTCTTCAAGCTCGATTATCTCTGGACACAGAGATTCGAATAACTCGATGAGCTTAGAGAATCCATAATCAGATACCTTACATTGTCGATTGAAATAATGATGAAAAGTTGGAATAAACTTTGAAAATGGAAGAGAAAAACAAGGAGTCGATTGTAATAGCTTGATAATATCTTTAAGTAGATACTTTGTACGCTCTTTTTCTTCTGCGGTTCGCTCCTTACGTGGAATTTCTACCACAATGTCATCGACATCACTATTATCCTCAGGATAGGTAATAGACACAGTACCTTCCCATATGTCTGACATGATATCAGTGATGCAACATATACCATAATTTTGGATATGAAAAGGTTTGTTGAGAACTTTTTCATACAATGTGGAAAATTGCCCAAGAATGATTCGCTTGTTTACTTGAGCTTTGAGAACACGTATGAGATCTGACGCAAATCTTTTGGTTTGCTCACGATGAGTCAGTGTGAGGGTGCGTCTTGTTCCACAGCCCATGATTTGAACCACATTTGGAATGGCTTCAAGTAATTCAATCAACTTTGTGAACCCATATTGATAGACACAGCACTGTCTACCGAAGTGATTATGGTAAGCGGGAACAAACTTGGAGAAAGGGATGATGGATAGCGGTTGACTTTTCAATAGATCTCTAACTTCCCGACCAAATTGCTGCAATAATTTAGCTCTTGACTCGCATGGCGAATTCACATCATTCTCAATTTGTTGAGAGATTGGCTCTTGATCCAATTTGTTGGCTGACCAGCGTAAATATTTGCATGACATGTCTGAGAAATAAGTTATTTCTATACCAGGGATGCATGATATGAGATGCTCCAACGGTACAAGCGGACTGGCCTCATCGGTGTCGAAGCACTCATTGAAATGACTTTCGTAACAATGCATTAAATTTGATAGAGGTAAACATCCTGAATGTGAATCGAGCAGTGCATGTAGCCGTGGGGCCAGTGATCTGAGGCCAATATTTACGGATGGAAGACACAGAGTATCATCATCGTCCACCCACTCGTGTTGATCATGATTTTGATAACTTGTGCGAGGATGCAGTGGGCAGTGGGAATATTTACGGCTTTCCGAGACAATCACCTTGTATCTTTGGCCAGAGAATTCAGTACCCAGATCCTGTGATGTCAAGGGCAATGGCTTCCAGAATCCCATCTTTGCCTATGACCTCAAAAAAACCTCTACACCTGTATGTCCCAGCTTGCCTCTCCTCTGGCCAATACACCAACTCAAAAATGTGTCTCTCAATCCCAAGTACCATAGGAGGAGTATTACACACATACACACACACCGGGCGAACAGAGTAGGATGATGATGATGGAGAAGGAAGCGTGAATATTTCTACCAGACAATGACCTGCAAGGCGAGGGAAGCAGTGGTAACGAATCAATATGATTAAAGAGGCCGAAAACAAAAGAAAGAGAGCTCACCTACGGATTAAATTGGTCACTTGATTAGAGTTGGTTAAAAGTTGATTAAACCATGCGGCAAGAGGAGAGAGGCAAAGAGAGGCAGAGAGGTGAGAGAGAAAAAAAGAAAGAAAGAAAGAGAGAGAAAAAAGGTGAATGTTGCCCACTAGAGTGTGCAAGAGATTGAGAGATGAGAGTAGAAAAGGCGCCAAAATTCAAGAAAAGTCTGGAAACTTCGTTCGTTTTCCTTCACTTTCTACAAGCTTGTAGTAGTGTTGAGTGAGCAAGTGAGTGAGACAGTGTTGGGTATATAAGCATCGAATGCTCGCTGTAACGGTACTGATTTGAAATTGAAAAGTTCTGAAAAAGCTTTCAATTGTGCTCTCAAAACTTACCAAATTTTACCAAATCTTCTCTCAAACATTTCTCTTGTGAATTATTATTATTGTTCCATTTGTTGTTCATTTGTTCTAGTGTAAATTGTCAAAATGCCTAAAGCCCCTGCAATCGGTATTGATCTTGGTACTACTTACTCTTGTGTTGGTGTGTTCCAGCATGGTAAAGTTGAGATAATCGCCAATGACCAAGGAAATCGTACAACACCTAGTTATGTCGCCTTCACCGACACCGAGCGACTGATTGGCGATGCTGCCAAAAATCAAGTGGCTATGAATCCATCCAACACCGTTTTCGATGCCAAACGTTTGATTGGACGCAAGTTCGACGATCCCACCATCCAGGCTGATATGAAGCATTGGCCTTTCAAAGTGACCAATAATGGTGGAAAGCCAAAGGTTCAAGTGGAATTTAAGGGTGAGAATAAGAGTTTCTTCCCTGAAGAAATTTCGTCAATGGTTCTCACCAAAATGAAGGAAACTGCTGAAGCTTACCTTGGACAAAAAGTGACTGATGCAGTAATTACCGTTCCTGCTTACTTCAACGACAGCCAGAGACAAGCTACCAAAGATGCCGGAACAATTGCTGGTCTCAATGTGATGCGAATCATCAATGAGCCCACAGCTGCTGCTATCGCTTATGGTCTCGACAAAAAAGGTAAAGGTGAGCGAAACATTCTCATCTTCGATCTTGGTGGTGGAACTTTCGATGTGTCCATCCTCACCATTGATGACGGTATCTTTGAGGTTAAATCAACCGCTGGTGACACTCATCTTGGTGGTGAAGATTTTGACAACCGTATGGTAAATCATTTCGCTGAGGAATTCAAGCGAAAGTTTAAGAAGGATCTCACTCAAAACAAGAGAGCTCTTCGTCGCTTGCGAACCGCTTGCGAGCGAGCAAAGAGAACATTGTCCTCATCAACTCAAGCTTCAATTGAAATAGATTCTCTCCACGAAGGTTTAGATTTCTATTCAAGCATCACTCGAGCTCGATTCGAAGAGCTCTGTTCCGATCTGTTCCGATCAACACTCGAACCAGTCGAAAAAGCCCTTCGTGACGCCAAGATGGACAAAGGTTCAATCCATGAAATTGTGCTCGTTGGTGGTTCAACTCGCATTCCTAAAGTCCAGAAACTTCTCCAAGACTTCTTCAATGGTAAAGAATTGAACAAGAGTATCAATCCTGACGAAGCCGTTGCTTATGGTGCCGCTGTTCAAGCTGCTATTCTAAATGGTGACAAGGATGAAACAGTGAAAGATCTGCTACTTCTCGACGTTACACCTCTCTCACTTGGAATTGAAACCGCTGGGGGTGTGATGACCACTTTGATCAAGAGGAACACAACCATTCCCACCAAGCATTCTCAGATCTTCACCACCTATGCCGATAATCAGCCTGGTGTACTCATTCAGGTCTTCGAAGGTGAGAGAGCTATGACCAAAGACAATCATATTCTCGGCAAATTCGATCTCTCTGGTATCCCACCCGCGCCAAGAGGAGTTCCTCAAATCGAAGTCACATTTGATATCGATGCTAATGGTATTCTGAATGTCTCTGCTGTTGACAAGAGTACTGGCCGTGAAAACAAGATCACCATAACCAATGATAAAGGCCGCCTGTCCAAGGATGACATCGAAAGAATGGTCCAAGAGGCTGAGAAATATCGTGATGATGATGAAAAACAGAAAGAACGTATCTCAGCTAAAAACTCCCTCGAAAGCTATTGCTTCAACCTCAAGCAAACCATCGACGAACCAAATCTCAAAGACAAGATCTCTTCTGAAGACCGTCAAAAAGTTCTGGATAAGGTGGATGAGGTTCTCAAATGGATCGACTCGAACTGTCTAGCTGAGAAAGATGAATTCGAATTCAAGCAAAAAGAATTACAAGAGGTAGCTGCTCCAATAATGACAAAACTCTACCAATCTGGTGCCAATGCTGGATCTGGTAACATGCCCGGCAATAATCCTAGAGACTATTCTTGCGGCGGTGCCTCTGGTGCTGGCAATAACTCAGGATCTGGTCCAACGATCGAAGAAGTGTTCTAAGACAACTTTCTCTGATGATCAGCTGAAAGAACTCAGTCATACTTTGTTCATATTTATTTCTCACATTTCTTAGTCAACGGCTTCATGTTATACTATGTATGCAGACTTATCTCTTACTTATGTAAAAAATAAAAAATAAAATTATTATTGTCACCATTAAATTTATTTGTCTCAATGTATATGATCGCGCAATCTTACATTATTGCGAGATATTTATAGCTCGAACGGGTGAGTTGATAGAGTGAGAGAAAGAGAGAGAGAGAGAGAGAGAGAGAGAGAGAGAGAGAGAGAGAGAGAGAGAGAGAGGGCTTCCAAATATTCTGAATAGGTGAGTGACTTGTAATTGAGCTCTTGCTTACTAATATCATGATTTTTTCCCTTCTTTTTAACTGAATATTTTTAAAATTCATTCCAGTCACAATTATGGATTTTCAGACAGCACTGTCAGGATTTAGAGTACTCCAAAACTTCAGGAGATCTCTTCTCTCTCTCTCTCTCTCTCTCTCTCTCTCTCTCTCTCTCTCTCTTTCTCTGATGGGAAAAATGAAATCTTGAAATGAGAATCTGAATAATTGAATCTCGGGTGAATCATATCCAACCCTAATCTCCAGTTGTTAAGGAGATTACTGGGGAGTAATGACTCTAAACCAATGGAGAGAAATGACTCGTAAGAATTCATTTTTGAGGAGGATCGAGATTTATGATCATTTTCAAGCTATTCCTATTAGAATCATTGAGTTGGTAGAAAACACGATATCTCAAACTCTTTGCCATGATAGATTCCATCGACGAGAGAAAAAACTCATTCCGAATCTCAATATAGTTGCATCAACTTGACCAAATGAAATTTCCAGCAGATAAATACGATGCAGCAAAAAAAATGATATCACGTTTTTAATTATCATAGTTTAATGGCCAATCAGATGCTTGAGACCGGGTGGACTTGATGCAACTGCCCATATTAGTCGAGCTAGCCTATTAGTGGTCAATGGATCGGCCACATGCTTCAATGTACAATTGCCATCATTCATATCCAATTGCAAAGCGAGTCCATCCTCCAGAAGGGTGCTGAAGCCACAGTAAGAAACTCTGTGAAGAATGAGACACAATTAAGTAAATTCAGTTCTCGAAGTAGCATTATACTTACGAATCCCCATCGCTAGTTGTCAATACGATCTTATCGATTCCCCAAAAATCTTTCCCACTGTAGATCCATCCACGATACTTACTGTACTTGATTATAACACTCGTGATATTTCGAACCAAAGGATGGGCAACTACCAGTCCCTGGATTATGTCTTCGCTCTGGATTTGATCAGATTCACCAGTAAGCTGGAAAGTCTCATTATGTGTGAGGGTCAGAAAGGTAAGTTCCAGTTTACCCCATGTTGAGCTTTGACCACTACTACTGACTATCTGAACTTTGAATTGATTAGCTGTGGGAAGAGAATTTGCAGATCAAGATGAGCAGGATAAACAGTCAACATGTGGAAAACTGACCGCAAAAAGGTTCACTGTCTCGAGTTACTAGATACATCTTTCCACGGCCTGCCGATGTATCTGAATAATAGCCCATGTCACTGCAATTTGTTCCATTTTGTCCACAATCAAAACACTCTCCTCGCAAATATTTTTGGTAGCTGTCACATTTGAATGCCCGGAAGACACAAGTTCGGACCACTGAATCGATAAAAAATCGAAAAGCGCGACGATGATGACATAAACTTTGCCATCGTCCATAAAAAATATCGTTGATAGCACCAACAAAAACGGAAGAACATCCAACTTGATTCCTTCCACCGTTGGGATAATAGTCAACATGGCCCATTGGCTCCTGAGATGTTAAAAATGTTAAAAATTCACATGAATAATCGTTAGAAAATTTTCAGAGCTCCAACGAACAAGTGACTGAGGTGTGAGAATGCTAATGTGCATGTACATCCTGATTATTACTCACCCAAGAACCAAGACCACCTCGTAGGAAACTGTCACCATTAGAATGTATAACATCCACAAACTGAGCATCTTCCGGGCCCAAACGAACTTTCTCTCCATAACCTTCAAATAGAGGAGATGCTGGATCTAGGCCAGTTATTCGACTGATGTTTTTTATCTCTGCTCCAGCGAAACCAGCGATATGGGCACCCAAAGAAAAGCCGATCAAATGAAAGTCACTACTCTGAAGTTTTTTCTCATCCATCAGCCATCTTATCAGAAGTGCAATCTGTTTGCCAACTAATTGAGTGTTGGCTGCTGCTTGGACATAGTTTGGAAGGGCAGCTCCATTGCCCCAGTCCACGACGATTACATTCACATCTCCCTACAAAATTTGAAGCAAATAAGATCAGCCATCTCAAAATTTATATGAAACTTTTGAAATTTGTCTGAATTCCTTACCGCAAAAAGTAAGGCTTCCGTCATTTGGATAACCCATGAGTTACGACCTGTGCTTCCGAAGCCATGTATGACAATTTTCACGGCATTTTTTTGATTAAAATTTGACATAGACAGGGCAGTGCTATTGTTTAGGCCAACGATAGTTCCTGTCATGGGATTCTTACGGGTATAAAGAGTGAAAGTGGTATTGATAGTCTCTGGTGGAGCCGGCAGAGTGTCCAAATAGTCAAATGGACCTTCATCTCGGAAGCAGCCAACATTCCGGTAGCATACGATTTCTTCGTCCCTATAGGAATAAAAATTCAACAGCTTGTAAAAAACGACTAAATACGAAATCCGAGACATTCAAAGAATGAAAACTGAATTTTTCAAAAATTCCAAACATTAGATTAAAGTACATTCAGTGTTGATCTCGAATCACGGTGATTCTATATGCTATGGAAAAACGAGAGAAAATAGAAGGCTGTAGGTGATTCTATGGTTATACATAGTGGTGAAAGTTTGAGAGAACTTTTGATGAAAGATAGAGGCGAAAATTGAGAGTGAGCGTAACTAATTAGGCTAAATTTTCCGAAGCAACAAGCAGTCTGTTCATCACCTCTTGTTGACATGCTTGTTTTTGGATAACGAGTGATTGTTCTCACTTGCTAACTCTACTGGACATTATGAAGAGTTCAACGCTTATGTCAGAATGGTCAGTATAGAGGTTCTTTTTTGTGATCGTCAGCAAGCAGCTCGAACGAAAGATTGGGCAAGAATTGGCTTAGAAAGTGGAAAAAATCTCCATCAATATTCACTGACCGAAGATGATGCTATAGCTAAAAATAGGCATTCTTATTTTGTTTGCTATAATAGTCTGTGTTAAATTGATGTAGGCTATAAAATTTTTGATTAATGTGTATGGTGCTATTGTCCTCATCCACCATCAGTTATCTACGTGAATCAAATAGATTAGCACCAACGGGGGAGTAATTTAGCCAAAAATCGAATAGTCCTAAAATTTTAAGCCTCTTGATGTGTGAGATTCATTTTTCCACTCTCCTCACTTCCAGTTCCAAAAACAGCTCCTATTAATCTGATTCAGCAGCCAGTAACGGCAGCATGCTGCATGCGAAACCAACAATATTAGTCTCATTTTCCCCTGAAATCGAAAGTTTGCATCATTATCAGTAAATAAAAAAATAGTAAGCGACTGAACTAATGGGCAATCATTTAGCGCTTCTGGTACTAGGAAGCATAAAACATTCAATCCATTAAACTGAATTTATGAGGACATAATCTTCAGCCATATTCCTTCCGCTTCCGAAAACCTGCTGAATATTGAAAATATTTTATAGGAACCAAGTTTAGGGACATAGCTGAAAAGCTTACAATTTGCCGATACTTCCCTCAAATTCTTGAATTTTAGAACTTAGAACTTGAGATGAGTTTTTCGTAGAGAGGTGAGAAAATTAGTTGAGGAAATTGAATCTCAACCTTGAAATGTTCAAGGATCAATTCCTGTTGAAAGAGTTTGCTGAAAGAGAATTGAAATTCAATCTACCTAACGGTGCGAGAATCAGAATGTTTCTACTCGATAATATTGTGTAATTACCAACGTAAAGATGTATACCACAAGCGAGAGAAGCAAGAGCGACAAAAAAGTCTGCATGAACTCATAAGGCAAAGATGATGGATAAATAACATGAAACTTGATCACGATCAATAGAAATTTTCTCAATTCTAGCGAAAATCTCTCTGTTTCGAACGAAACGGAAGATTTTTTGTTTGGGATTGTTGAGCTCACAAAACAACCCAAATCAAGCAGCACATCGAGATCGCTCTATCAGTCGGGCATGAGTTGGAGAGTCAAGATCAGCATCATGTCCCTCTACTCATGTATTCGATTGTATTGACTCAATCAGTAGAGAAAAAAAGCGAAGAAATGAGTGGAACGTCTGTTCTCAATGGACAGGCTGAAGTAAAATTTATCGGCCATTCATGTTGACTTGTTACGCTGACATTCCGGTTTCAACCAACCGTATTTCTGCTTTGTTTCTCTCATCTTTTGTCTCTTCGCGAGGCTTACCGAACCCTCGATTTCATGATGCGGGCCATGATCAACTTTTCTATCGTTGATTGTGGATCAAGTTTAAATAGCTTCTCAACATCATCCACAAGCTCAATCGGAGCCAAACAGAAAGACAATAGGAGGACCAAAGCGTCTCTCTCTTGAGACAAGCTTACAGCATGCTACGGTCACTGCGAACTGCTAAACAGCTCGAGCTCAAGAGGATCGAAAAAGTACCGTATCGAACGATATTTTCGCCAAATTTTCAAGCTCGCCTTTTTTTCTCTTCTCAATTCGAGGTGAAGATCGAGTGAAAGAAAAATTATCGCTTCTCAGTGACTTGATGCATGAAGTTCTATCAAAAATCAGCTACCTTTTCATTTGAGCATTCTCGAGAGAGTAGTCAGTGGATAATCGAAAGAGAGAGAGAGAGAGAGAGAGAGAGAGAGAAGATTCATCCAGAGTTTAGTTTCCTCTAACAAGAACTTTTATAACTTATATGCACTGAAATTAAGATATGGATACTCTATCGTAGCTCCTGAGAACGATATTTTGCGATGAAGGGCAAACAGATTTCACATACAGATCGAAGATGCTCAGAATTTCGACAAGGAATAACAATCTGAAGGTAGCTTTCTTGAAGAGAGTTGATCACAGATGGAATTGATTCACTTCTTCTTTCAAAGTTTTTTAGCACCTCTCGATGACAGAAATCCTTTGTTTCACACAAAACCTGATAGTTCGTTAGATGGTCAACATGTAATTGGTATGGTATTGCATTTCTTACCGTTTTATCCGACGTCTGTTGACAGCAGCTTGAGATCGACGAGAGACCAGATTATACTTGAAACTTCTACGAAGCTTGGCTAGCTTTATCTGATTCCATTTCGCAAGTGAAGATTTGATCGCTGATATAATGGCAAAATCTCTCAATGGATTCCTCTCCTCTGCATCCAGGTCTGTCAATACTGATAATAAGCCACTTGTGAGCTGCAAATGGAATGAAAAGCCTAGCAGAGCAATCAATATTGTTGCCATCTAATTGTTGAGCATAATATGCGATCGGAATACATGATAAGCGGAACGAAAGTCACACGAAATCGAAAAAGAAGCGGACACAGTTAAGATGGACAGCGGCAGAGAATACTCCGCTCGCATCTTCGGGTGAAGAAACCGATCAAAAAGCTTTGCATCCTGATTCATAACACCCCATCCGCCTCATCATCTGCTCCCACCTTCGCCATCCCCATGCCACCCCTTTGCTATCCTTCGGCCGTCCCACCACCTCCTTCTTCCTTGCTCTCGTGTACAATCCTCTCCAACTTCTCATCTCAACGATCGGCGCTCGACTTTGACGTCCCGCTCCGCTACGCGTGCATCTACTCTCCGAAGCGAGCCCAAAATAGAGAGAAACAACGAATCAATGAAAGAGAGAAACGAAGAGAGAGAGAGAGAGAGAGAGAGAGAGAGAGAGAGAGAGAGAGAGAGAAATATTAAGACAATAGTGAGACAAACTGTGAGACGTTCATTTATAATATAATGTGTTTTGACAATTTTAAGTGAGTGTATTACAAAAAACATTTTGGCAAAATAGAGCTAAAAACTTAGGCTCGAGGGGCCATTGATTATTGGGGATTTGACTTTGGCCCCTCGGCACCAGCCTCAGCACCAGCACCTTCACCGCTATGTTGAGCTCCAGCCTCAGCCTCACCAGTCACCCAGTGATGGCCGAGAAGATCATTAATTGATCCTCGTTCGGAAACTTCTTTGCACAGACAGCGGCCGAGAAAACATTCTAGCTCTTCAGAGATCTTGGCATCCGATCTTCGTAGATGACTTTTGAGAACTTGGTTGTGGTCCTTGGTCTTATTGTCAAAAGCATGCTTTTTTGTTAACAAATTGACTATGGCTACACCGAGAGCCCAAACATCGGCAGCATGAGCATCATATTCGCCTTTGATAACTTCAGGAGCATAGTGATGGTGGTAATCCTTTTCCTTCTCGGCAAGAATAGGTTGCATATTGTCCGGGTGCCAAGTGAGCATAGAATATGTGAAACCGGTGAGTTTGACCACTTTATCGGTTGTCAGAGCCATGTTTGCCGGTGTTAATGTGCGATGCCCAATTCCAGATTCGTACATGTAGCTCATCGCAGCGAGAACATTCAGGATCCATGGCTTCATTTCGTCTTCGGTAGATCTTTTCTTCTTGCACAAAGCCTCGAGATCACCAGTCAAGGGCTCACAGAATATATAAATTTTCTCTTTTGTCATAAAAATGTCCATAATTTTCGTAATATTGTCCCAAGGTTGATCGGCAATGTACCTGAGAATATTGACCGATTTTTCCAGCGCTTTTTTCCTTTTCAGTTCCAAATTAGCTATGGTTCCCACTTTAACAGCCATCTCTTCACCATTTGCATTTTTTGCTTTGTAAAAGGTGCCGAACTTGCCACCACCAAGTTTTTGATCACGAAATATCTTGTAATTCAAACGCGATGAGAGATACTCTTCGTCATTTATCTTTTTGGCTCCAGAATTTTGCATGATCGATCTCACTCGAGCTGAGAGCTCATTTGGATCCCGGTCCATAACGGCCTCTTGGGCTTCCCCTTCAGCCATTTTGTTCAGCAATTGATAAATATAAAAGTACTTGAACTAGTGGTCGAATCAGAATATTGAACAAATTCGAGCGACTTAATCCCAAAAATTATGCCTTACAATTAGTCTTCAGTTTAACAATATTGATGAACTCTACACAACAATGACTTGAATCATGGATTGTTGAAAGTTTGCTCAATAATTTGCAAACATGCCAGCTATACCAGATACTCATGTAGTCAATCAATGTTGATGTTGAATATACGTTTTTCGAAATGAGAATTAGTTTTCGTTAGTGCATCTTCTACCAAGTTGATTGCGAACAAAATTTTAAATCAATTTTCCCTCGTCCTTGTCCAATATTCAGAGACTGTATCCAAAGTTCTTGCTTTCTCATCTTGCAATTTACTTGCTAGGGATGAGACTTTGATTGGAAGCGTGAAACACCTTGAATAGGTGGGAATATTTTTTGGATAAGACTTTATCCTTTCAGAATAATAATTTGTTTGAAAGAAAATTGGCAATTTTTATTTTTCTGGTTCATCAAATCATTCTGGCACAATGAGGTGTAAAAATCTTTTCGCAGAGGTGTCAATCCTTAATCCTATACAATCTTTCACATTGAAGAAAGATAAAAATTACCAGATGCATAGACCATTGTAAAACTATATTACAATAAACCAAAAATGATTCATTAGGGAAGCAATGTTACAGGAAATCAAAGGAAAGAAATATTACGATTGCAACATAAACTTGGGGGAGATTTCCAATTATAAAAATAAGCTTTTTTGAGCATAATTTCGGTTTTGCACAGACGTCCAGTTTGAGCTAGATTGTCATACAGTTCGGACATTTTTTCTGCTTTCCTATGAGGATGAGTTATCAAAAATTCATTGGAACACCCTCGAGATTTGTATTCTGTATCAAACCTTGGTTCATGGACCCGATTTATATTCAATGGTGATAACCAAGAGCCTATGGTAACATCTTCGCTCTGATAGGGCTGGAGAAGATGAGCATTTGTAACGATGTATTTAACAAGAGATGAAGATAAAACGTATCCAGCTCCAAGAGCGTAGGGTAAATATTTATCACAGAGAAACCAATTTTCTTCTGCCCACTTGCCTTGCTTCTTAATGGGAGCTCTACCATCAAAGTAGCCCCAATATAAACGATCATCAGAGTCATATTTGCTCTTTAACTCATTATACAATTGATCAATTCTAACGAAAGAGTCATCGTCCACTTTAAGCAGGAAACGATAATTCTTTCTCGTTTGAGACCAACGGAAAAAATCCAACACTTTCTTGTTCAATGCATTGTAAGAGTCAGAAACATGAGGTAATATTAACAAATCTCCATTTTTCTCTTGTTCACTTTTCAACTCAGCCAGCGTCGTAGAACTGATCTCTGGTCCTAGGCCACCGAGAGCGAAATAGTACTTAATTGAGTTATTGCCTACAAGCTTTAACCAAGTGTTTCGAATGGCATCTCGACGATTTCTAGACTTGGTACTGCTGGTGATGAGTGTAAGTAAATAGACTTGAGAGTTACTAGAAGGCGAAACGTGTGGAGAAAGTGATGGTGAAGATGAAATGAATGAGGAATCAATTTGCGGCTCATCGATTTGCTTGGGCAAAGACTTTGGATGATCGTTTTCGGGGCTATCTTTAGAAGAATATTGATCAGCATATTCCCATGCTATGACTGGAGGTAATCGTTTATCACCATTGGAAGCATTGAGTTCATCGAACGAATCACTATTGGATTTTTGAGCGCAACCAACAACATTGCCCACGTTGGATGCTCTGTCGCTACTACTGTTGGGTGTATCGATGGCAAACATAAGGCCAAACATGAAGCCGGAAGAGAAAAGTACCAAACCGGCGAAGATGACCAGTGCTCGCGATGAGTGTAGTCTAACAAGTCTCTTGAACAATAACCAATGATCAGATGAATTAGGTTTCACGATGAACTGCATCGAGATGAGAACAAAAAGCAACCCTCAAGAAGCAAAACACTGCCAGAAGTGGCTCCAATATCACCAAGCTGTACCAACTCACAGCATCTTGCTTTCCCTAGATGGTGGTTAGGACATTGCACTTTATGGATGGACAATTATTGGAAGCCTGTTGGTGATAAGTTTCACTTAAATAAATGGACAATATTCCACAGATTAGAATAGGCCGGCATTTGATATTGATTGATGAAAGATATCGAAATCACAACATCACACATCATACATGTAGTGAGAGCAGCGGTTTCCCTTGAACATACATACTTACATACATCGCGCATGCTGCAGGCTGCAGCACATCAAGCATCAGCAAGGCCTTGCAACTTACAGCACAAGTTGCGGCGTTTCTCGAAGGGATCAAAAATCAAAATAAAATTGTTTGCCATACATTTACAGGCTTTCTATCAGCCATGATCCATTTTAAAACCTGTGAGCAACTACCTTGTTAATAATAACTGTTTTGACCAATAATTGGTCAAAATTCATTTCTGTGTGCCTCTTCTATCTCTCTATCTCTCTATCTCTCAACGTATTCACTTACCCACACACACCTACTTGACCAAGCTAGCTTGATTGTGAGTATCAACATTGGTTCATATTTATCACTTATCTATTTCCTTCTTCTTCTTCTTCTTCTTCTTGTGCCTATTTCTTTGCCTTCTTACATGTTCACCTTGTAGACCACCGCTGCCACTGCCCATGGCTTCATCTTTGAAAGATATTTTCCAGAGATTTAGTGATCTATTTTGGTCTGAAACCATTTGGTTGCCGCCAAACGTAACATGGCGTACATATGAAGAGCGAGCTGGTGGTATTGAATACGCCCAGTTCAATGATATTTATTACTCTCTACTTACCGCAATTGTTATTACGGCAGTTCGTTTCACCCTTGAACGATTTTTGTTTATGCCTATTGGCCGTAAGCTTGGTATAAAAGATAATCGAGTATATTCCGTACCACACCATCCAATTCTAGAGGAATTTTTTCTAAATTCAAAAAAAATAAGCAGAGATCAGCTCGCCGGTCTGGCACATCGTACTGATCTCAGCGAGCGAGATGTCGAAAAGTGGTTCATCAAAAGGAAGAAAATCAATAGGCCTAGTAATTTAGTACGTTTTAGTGAGCTAGCATGGAGATGTCTATTTTATACTTTCATATTCTCCTTCGGACTTTGGGCCTTATATGATAAACCATGGACTTGGGACTCATCCTATTGTTTTATCGATTATCCTCATCATTCTGTTTCACCAGAAATCTGGTGGTACTACAACATCGAACTTGGTTTCTATTTGTCCTTGATAGTATCACAATTTTTTGATGTTAAACTCAAGGATTTTTGGCAAATGTTCACTCATCATGCCGTCACTGTTTTGCTACTATGGTTTTCATGGGCAGGTAATTTGCATCGTATCGGTTCTCTGGTCCTTATCATTCACGATTTTGCTGACATTCCATTGGAAGGAGCTAAATTAACCCGCTATCTTAAAACACCTCGCTTAGCAAATGTCGTTCTCACGATATTCGTCATATGCTGGATCTACTCTCGCCTTGGTCTTCTACCCTTTAGAGTCATTTATTATTCAGCGTATTACACATTATCTATGTTTCCTATGTTTCCAGCATACTACATATTTAATTGTCTACTTGCAATTCTTCAATTGCTCCATATCATATGGACATGGCTAATCTTGCGAATCGCTTATAATGCAATATTTATAGGTGGTGTCAGGGATCTTCGCGAAAGTGATGATGAGGACGATTCTGATTCAGAGTGATAAGATAAAACTCTTCTCAAGTGCATCTCATCCACCAATCTTTTTCTATCCTATTCACCTCAATCGATATTATGTGATGAAAACACCTTCGAATATCGGCTTTATAAATATTTTTAGTTTGTTAATTTAGATGTGTAGCTTTTCACTTGCAGATATCATCAAGTGAATCCGGTCCAGATACCTGGACTCAGGTACTGTGTATGAACCACATGATGCGGTTCGCATCAAAACAAAAATAACTCAATCCATCGCTGATTGTGAGTGAAAAAAAATCAAATAAAATGTTTCCAAGAATTTTTTCTTCATTATTCAAACTTTTCTATTAGTCTGTGGAGTCCAATTGGATCACATCAACTTACCCTTAATGGCAGGAAGTTTCTCAATCGGTCAGCGAGTTGAGTTGATTGATAAAAAGTTGCTTGGAAAAATTGCCTACATTGGGCCGGTTGATCCTCATCCAGGCAACTATTATGGTGTTATATTAGATGAACCCAAAGGAAAGAACAATGGTTCTTACAAAGATCGAACTTATTTCAGTTGTGCTGAAAATCATGGTATCTTTGTGCGAAAGAATCAAATTAATCCTGTTAAGGAGGATGAGCTTCCTACGGTGGAAGAAGGGTATGTTAATTGTTATCATTTGCCACTTAGAAGAGTTGACATTAATCAAATCGTGTCTTGATTCAGGACAAGCTCATTGGTATCCTCTGTAAATACTAACATATCTTCTCCTGATGATCCACCCAATGTCGAAAAGGATACAGTCGCTTCTGAGAAGCAGGGTGGAGATCAAGCAGCCATCATTATGGATTTGAGTGAAAAATTGCAAACATTAAAAATCAAGCGGCAAGAAGATAAAATAAAGCTCAAAGAAATGGAGAAGCTCAAAATCCAAAACCAACAATTGACAGAGTTTAAAAGACAGATTTTGGAATCACAAGCTGAACTACAAAAACAATTGACTCAAGCGAAGCGAGAAGCAGAGGATGCAATCCAAGAGAAACTCAGACATGCCGATGAGATGAAAGATCTTGCTGAAACTGCCGAAATTGCAACACTAGACAAGGAAATGGCCGAAGAAAAGTATGAACAGATTTCCAAAGAATTTGAGAGCCTCAAAGAAAGACTCGAGGAGGTTACCGTCGATTTTGAGCTTTTAAAGAATGAAGTCGAGTTGAAAGGTGGTGAAGATGTGGCAAACAGCTATGAAGTCAAGAAGCTACAGCAACAAAATGCTCGTTACAATGAAGCCATCATGAAACTACGGGATCTTTCTGCTGTTGATAAACTTGAGATTGTCAAGCTCAACAAGAAAGGGGATGAAATGCACAAGGAGATCTTGAAATTGATGGAGTTCAAGACCAAAAATGAGGAAAGAGTTAAAACATTGGAAGAGAATGTCTGTGAGCTGAAAGAACAGTTGGATGATGCTCTAGGATCTCAAGAAATGGTGGAAATCTTGACCGAAAAGAATCTTGAATTGGAAGAAAAGGTAAAAAATCTACAGGAAGAGATAGATGATCTTGAAAAGATCACCGAAATAAATGAGCAGCTACAAGAAGGTGCCAGAGAATCTGAGCTGGAGTTACGAGAAGAACTCGATCTTGCTCGAAATAAAATCAACACACTGACCAAGAAACTAGCAGATAATCAAGAGGTTATAGCTAACTATGAGTCTACCGTTCATAAATTCCGTGATCTCGTTAAGAACTTAAGGGAAGAGAATGAGAACCTAAATCGAGACTATAATATAACCAAAGCCAAGACTCATGAACAGAAAGTGGAGAATATCGAATTCAAAATGCGATTTGCTGAGTCCAAAGCCTTCGCTCAGAATATTGAAGGAGATCTACGTTTACTGGAAATTGATCAATATCGTAGGCAGATTGAACTGCTACTCAAGTTTTTACCACGTAGTTTTTTCACCGATGGCTCAGATAATGATGCTGTTCAAGTCATCCTTTTGGTTCACAGAATGATTGAAAAGTGTGCCATTATTGGTCATCAGTTGTCAGATAAATTCACCCCAGTTGAACAGGATGCATTCAAAAAAGTTGATCGTGAATCTGTGATACGAAAAACCAGTGAGCTTTTCCGACAGCAAGAGTTTTCCAGTCGACTCGGATTCTTCCTTAACTCGATGCAGACCATACTGAACCTTTATATCGATGCTCTTAAATCTTGTCCAGTTGATATATATCTCAAGATTGCTTCCCTTTACGGAGAAGTGAGAGTTCATGAAAAAGTGATCGACAATTATATTGAGCTCTTGAAGAAAGATCAATTGGACGAAACAGTAGTCTTGGATAGTGTCGAGAAAGTGGTCAACTATTTCCTCACTCTTTATAACATTCATCTTGCAGACACAAGAGTCAGTGACTGTCGCCAGCTTCTATCCCATTTTGTGACAATCATGAAATGTGGACTGGATTCTTTATTCATCAACTTGATGATGGTTGAAAAGAGTATTGATGATGGCCTAAGTGAAGAAGAGCCTATTGCAATCATCCATACTTATTCTAGTGACATTCAAGAATTTTGCAAAAAAATTCGTCGCCAGCTATCTGCTGATGTTTCAAGTCTTGATCTCAGCTCTCAACTCGAGAACGAGGTGTGGGACTGCATCTGTCAAATGATCAAAGTAGTTTCTGCTACCAACATCATCAAACAAACTCTTCTTGATGCAGCCTCATCACGCTCAACTGAAGAGTTGCATCTATTCAAAAGTTTACCAGAAGTAGAAGCTCTAATTACCCAAACCGGTGGATTCAAATTTTTGGCAGCTTCATTGAATGCTATCATGGGAGTTTGTAGCCAATTATCGACCGGTCTTCAGCAAGGAGATTTCGATGGAGAAGTGAAGCGTGTTGATGAGCCTGTCCATAAAGCTGATCATGAAGATCCTCTGGAGATACGTGCAAAAACGATGATCGATCAAAGTGAAAAATTAGTAGAATATAAATCTCGAATAGAGACGAAAGAAAATGAAATCAGTGAGTTGAAGAAGGCGTTGAAGTTGAAAATATCTGAATCTAGTGAAATGCAGATCCGTAAGGATATAGCTGAAAAGAAACTCCTCTCTTCGAATAAAAGCTCTGAAGAACGGATCGCAAAGCTTCAAGTAGAAATAGAAGAATTACAAGAGATCATAAAGAAGAAAGAGAAGGAGTATGAGGAGACCTTGAATCATTTCCAAGCTGATATTGATAGTCTTCAGACAGAAAAAATAGAGTTAAAAGAAAAGGTGAAAGTCTTGTCTAAACGTAATCTTTTTGAAGGTCTCACCAAAACCACAACATCTCCATCTTCAACTACCAGATTCGAAATCTCATCTTCAGCCATATCTGCTCTTGAAACTAGTTATATGCAACAGCTTTGTGCATTACGCAATGCTTTACGAATTATCAAAGAGGAAAATATAAATTTAAAATCTAGAATTGAGGAGAAGCATCTTAAAGTCGATAATATGAGATTCGTACGGAAGCTAGAGCATATTAAACCAATATGGCTCAACCGACTGGAGCAGAGAGGACTTCTACCTCTGTTTGATGATGACCAAGAGTTTACTTGTCACAGAGAAAAGTTAACATCTCTTTTCGCTAAACAAGAGAATTTGGTTAAAGAAACAGAAACTCTCAAAAATAATCTTAGAATGCGATTGATTCGTCAAAAAATTTTCACCACTGATAGACCTTTTAGAGATCAACTGATAGAGGATAGGATTGAAAGAAGAAAGGCTCTTGCTAGTTTTGAAGAGTTATCTCAAAAATTTGTTGATTTCAATGCTTATAAAAAGTCAATTTCTTTATTTTGATAGCAACTCTCTTGATATTTATAGCCTCTACTCAAATTCATTGTTTGAATAAATCAAAGTATTTTTTTAAATTTCTCAACCTTATTGGATCACCTTCCTTTCTTCTTTTTCGAATAAAAAATTTCATTCAAGATGAGTATACATTCATGGAGTAAAATTTTTCTTGATATGCCGCTGACTCACAGACCTATTGTATTAAAATATTTATATAGTCATAGTTATATATTGATTGAGTTAGGGGATGAAATCCGAAAACGAGATGACCAATGTTCGACTGATTATTGAGGAAATTGGATTGGGGCTGCAATGATTTCCAACTACAAGCCAGTGAGAGTCGATTTTCAGTTTGGACATTCTTCCCGGAGAAGCTTCACATAATCGCTTTCAAGAGGTCTATGGATCGATAGAGTTTCAATTGCTTCCTCCAAGTCAAACCAATTCCTCTGACGACCTTAGAAAACGATCAAAAAGATACTATTTCAATCCTTACGTTTTATCAAGAAACTGATGCTCTTTTTAAATCAAACTCACCTATTGTTTCTGCATCTTCCCATTCAGATAATTCTTCTGAAACCATGAAAATGAATACATCAGTTCGATGCTTTCGCTCATGATTCTGAAAAAGAGTGCTAAATGAACCAATCGTTTCTATAGTTTGAAATCTGCACAATACTTGGGGAATAATAAATTGAAAGAAAGGAATATTAACTTCTTCCATTCATTCTCATTTCTTATTCCCATTCTTGAATCACCAAGATCGAAGCAAAATTTACCTCAAAAGTTCCATGATGGCGAACAATATCCCCTCTCACTCCGGCCTCTTCCATCACCTCTCGTATTGCGGCCTCGCGAGAAGTTTCAGATGGTTCTAAGCCTCCACCAGGAACTACCCATCGATTTTGAGATGAGCTACTGGTCACCAAGAGAATCTGTTAGGGTGATTGAGTCATATAATAATGAAAATACAATAATGAAAATCGACAAAGTGCAGCGAACGAGTCTGCAAGGGGAAATGTTCCACAGAAAGTTGATTCGCATGTGTGATTAAGCTAAAATTTTTCTCGTTGCAAATAAAGAAGGAAAATAAATTCTAACAGTCTGATAAAAATTGTGGTCGATCTGAGGTTTGATGGAATGTTTCTCATCTATAATAACTTCCATGCAAGATTTGAAATTGTAGAAGCTTTCTGGCTGGAGGAGGGAAAAAGAATGACTCTCATGTTGTCCTCTGAGCTGATTCAGTCCATCATCCAGGGTGATCATGTATTCAAGATCAGGTAACAACGATTAATTTAAATATGACCAATGATAGGAAAGGCTGCTTACCTTCTTTTGATCGTCATCTTTCACACATATGCAAGCAGCCCTTCTACGATAGCCATCTTTATCATAGATTCTTGTCTGGATTTTGTTTTTAACCATCGATTTGTTGATGATGCTCAAGGGTCGATGAAGTCAATACTGGATGGTTTGACAATTATCGAATCGAATTAATCGAAAAATTTAATGAGAAATGATCACCACGGTACTTTCAAAGACTCAGATGATGATGAGAATGATGGATAATTAAAGGCTTGAACAAGATGACAAATTCACAGTCAATCAAGGTGCTTTTAAAAAAAGTCATTTTGATTCAGAAAAAAGGATAAAATTCGGAATTTCAACACCACGGTGAATTTTACGAACCATAATTTGCTCTCGAAAGGGTACTGGCTGCATAACGGACCCAAGCAATGTGCACTGGAAGTTATGGTCAAGATAGATGTCAAAAATATTCAACAAGGTCTTGAGGTCGTAGAATGATGAAATGAGGGCCAGCATACTTGTGACGCCCTGAGAACAATTAGACTTCATTTTGCAGACAATACATTAACCCCTTGATGTATGCATCAATGATACTAGTAGTAGCACATGGAATTTTGACTTGAACGATCGTCCCTCTTTTCAATCTTTTTCACAGTTCAATCGAATATGATCAGAAGAGAACTTGTAATGAGAACGAATCTGTTGAAAACACGAACAGAGGATAAGAAGGAGGACATTAGGACTAGACAGAGTGCGTGCATGTCGAATGTTTCCATCAACATGTAGTAGTTGGAACAAGATAGAGAAACAGGCAAACGAAATGAACTATGATGGCAACTTTTCTGAAAATAAAATGGATATTTCGAGCAAAATGTCTCCAGCTCCAATAATCTATCCTGTTGTGAATCAAAAAGAAAGATAAAGAGCAATATGGGCGATGGCTCGATACCAAAAAACAATCAAACTGATAAAATGAGCTTTTCAGATTCGAAAGGCTCAAATTTTTTTCTCCAACCAATGAAAGAGAGGGCTAAAATAATCTTCTGAACCCTGTTTGGAAAAAATTAATTTCCTGGATAAACTTCCTCTGAACTTGAGTTACAAAAGGAGATATCCACAAATTATTACTCAGTGAATGATTTTTCAGCAATTCGTAAGAGCCATTTTAATTAAAAGTTTGATAAACCTCCGAAAGGGCATAGATTTTAAGTTTTAATATTGATTACGATTGATTTAAATCCTAAATATAAATCGGAAGGTCTTCATCTGCGTGAATTTTTATCGAAATCTGAGATTGCTGTGGAAAATGCACCTCCTTTTTTCACGCTTAAATGGTAAAAGATTGCAACCAGTTTCTTTATAAAATCAGGAAAATAAAGGTTAATTTCCATGCAACAAATGATATAACCCTGGACAATAGTTCTACCACCTACAAAACATATTCTAGTTCGAATCAATTGATGTAAAGCAAAGAGTATTAGTTTCTACTCTTTGATGCAAAGTAAGCAAGGTTCTAATACTGATTATTTCATTTGAATATGATAGGTCTGTTCTCGAGCCGATCATAGGAAGAAAATTTCTCATTTCGAGATCGTTTTCCAGAGATATCATTCTAATTCGAATAGAAATATGTTTCAAAAAGTGTCGGGTGAAAAAGATTCAAAAATTGAGTTGAGTTGATCAGTTCATTTGAATAACTTTTGATCATAAATAGCTACAAACCATCTTAAATCAACATAATTTAATCGGCTTGTTTTATCGTCCGTAGAAAATCTGGAAAAAACTATCAGAAACGTCTGAGGAATGAATCGGTAACTGTTTCACTAATTCAATTGTTTATTCCACATTTTTAATGATCCAACAGATTTTAATGATCAAGTCTCTTTGTTTTTTATGAACTACGATAACTTTATCGAAGACTATGGCTCAAAAGTTTTGTGGAAAAATTCGGTAACATTTCAACAGCGTTCCACTGTGGCATTCAAAACCATTTCAGTTTATGATAAATCTAGGCTTCAAAATTTTCATCATTAAACTATCCTAAGCCGATCAGTATTAAAGAGCAAATGTACCGTATATTCTCAATCGAATTAGATTTTTCGTTCTCAATACTTGTATCTTGAATATCATTTATACCGCCAGAAAGAGTGAAAATTTGAACATAAACTTTCTCTCATTGAATTTCAACTCGGTTTTTGAAGATTAAAGATCGCCAAGAAACGAGAAATTCTATCCCGATGGTCAGGATTGACATTGGACATTGATTGATCTGGATCAATGTGAGAAGAGTTTGGTGGAAGAATTTACGGTTTTTGTATTGTTTGAGTTTGGCGCAAAACTTTGTACTGTTACTAGTGACTGTAGTGACTTGCCTTGACGTCAAACTGGTTTGCTTGGCAGTCTTTGATTGCATGCATAAACTGTACTGTAAACTTGTAGATTGCCTTGATCGAGGTTGATCATCAAAACACGAGGAATGATTTAATACTTTATTGACTTTTAACTACTATTTTAGATTAAAATTTTTTCTCTCCATTGTGAAACTATGGCTGCCTACGTGGAACAATTAGATTTGCAAGTTCAAGGATTGCTCACTCAAGAAAATTTGGGCCCAGTTCTCAATCTACTCAATTCTGTGGAAAAAATCACCAAAGTGGACAAGAAATGGATCATCAGGGGTAAATCTTGTTCCATAATCAATTTCCATTGTTTTGTTTCGTTGAAAAATTTGCCATCAACCTTGCTTATATACATATTCATCTTTAAGATATTTTCAAACACACAAATGATTTTTTGAACCATCATTGCATCTCAATTTTTGTTTCTCCATTTTTCTCGTTCTCCAGGCTTTCTCGGCTTCTTAGCTGTTTACCTTATTTTTGGTCATGCAGCCAGTCTCCTCAGTAATCTTCTGGGATTTGCTTATCCATGCTATGCTTCGTGAGTTATTTTGCCTCAAAAATCAAGATAATTGACTTGAAGATTGTTGTTGAGATTTTACATGAGTCCTAAGTTTGTTCCAAAGAGTATTTCAACTCGCTGGTTTGCTCATCCTCAAGCAATAATCTGGGTGTGATTCGTTTTTCATTGAATTTCTCTCTCACCTTTGGTCCTCAGGCTGAATGCTTTGGAAACCGCTGATGCTGACGACGATCGTAAATGGCTGACCTATTGGGTGGTTTTCGCATCCTTTTCTCTGGTTGAATTCTTCTCTGATCAGATATTTTCCTGGTTCCCATTCTATTATCTGGCCAAAGTGAGATAGTCCCTTAGCCTTCTTTGCATAAGAATGAAATCTCATGAATGTTCTTCCAGGTCGTTTTCCTTGTTTGGTGTTTCCTACCGATTAAGAAAAATGGTTCCCAAGTAATTTATCAACGATTCATTAGACCATTCTACCTGAGGAAGAAAAGTGAGATCGATGCAACCGTTGAAAAAGTGGTCAAAAACATTGCTGGTAATATTTTTCTCTCATTCCTTCATCTGATGATAATCTACTCTCTGTCGTTATCATATTACAGATGGCTAGAATTTCATCTTTTGTCTAGCTTTGCTTTTCTCAACACTATTTTAGGCAATTCCTAGTTTCATAGAAAAACACAGTTATTGATTCATTTTAACCGATTTGACTTGGCAAAAACGAACCCGTTCAGATTGTTCTCGAATCCGTATTCTCAAAATTTTAGCGATTTCGAAAGTCCTTGAAGGGTAGCACATCTAATTGTACCTAGCAGCAAAAGCCTCTCAAGACTGCTCTAATTGAATTTCTCTTCTTTCAGGTGATATGACATCCAAGCAGAAATGAAGATTTGGTTACCTTATGGAGAGTTCCTACTGAAACTTCTCTGGAGTTATTGTCTCAATAATTTTTGATTATTTTCTTAAGCCCAAACTTACGTTAGATGAAAATAAAATTTGTTTAGAAAATTTATTCTCCAAGTTGAAGCATATGCACCTGAATTCTGAATAAATTCATCAAGGAAATTCAATACAAGTCGAAATGATAGTTCTTCAGAATCCTTATCGGCAATAGTCTGGGTCATAAATTCTATTCGCACTTGGAAAATTCTTGAAAGCGAATTTTTCTTCAAATCAAGGAAGTATGATAGACTATGTAGACTTTATTTACCAATTCAGCCATCTATTGGTCCATTCGATGTAAATTTGGGAACTTGACTATAGTTTTCTAATAAACTACAATTGTCCATCGTGTAATAATCTATGTTTTCATTTAATTGAGGACAAACAACTGAGCAGCATCACTATAATTGCTTGAAACTTGTTTCTATCCAGTGATGACGAATTCTTTCAGAATGGTTATTCATTCCGTCATCCAGCATTTCCTCCTTGATGATCCATGATCTCATTCAACCGGAAATGAGCAATCACTAGTCCTTCGTTTATTTTTTATTGGAGTTAAAGCTATAAAGCTAGGATAAAGAGGGTACAATCTACTCAGTTAACCAGATGTCATTCATACACTACTGTCCAGAGAGTATTGAGTTCTCTCAATAATCTCTGCTACTGTCTGAACTGTTCGAATACCTATGATAAGTGATGATTTTACTTGTATTGCATAAAACTTTTGAGATATTTGAAAAGATTCTTGGAGCTGAAAACTGGAGATATTCTCTAAGCCAATGAAAACCGATTAATGGGGTAGAAAGTTCCTAAAGTATGCATAGGAGTAGACAGTTTTCTTGATAATTTCTGAGATGGGAAACATTTCTCAAGAAACTCTACACTGAAGGAGAGCTATACACTCCAGGTAGTTGAGAATGTAAATAGAAAATCAGTGATGATGTGAAGAATTCGCATAGACAAAACGTGATTAATAGTCATCTAATTTGAGTTTCTTGAGATATTCAAATCATAATCGGATCGGTAGTTTATATCAAATCTTTCAAGGACTTAATCAGAAAGCCATTGGCAGTTAATTGAGGTACATGTACATGTACTTTAGTTATCATGTTCCATCATTGAACCCCACCTCTTTTAGACTTTCATAGAAAACAGGGGATGGATTTCAATAACTTAGAAATTCTGCTGATATGCCTGGAGACAGAAGAAACAATTCATCATGCTTATTTGCTTTCACTCTCGAAAATATTGGAACCTTAGAACACTATTTCTAATCTGCAAATCTAAATTTGCTTTGTGACGATGGTCGTTCGCCTTTCGATGATGATTCGTTATCCTTTCGATGCGCTCGAACTTTATTACTCAATATGAATGAACTTGTATCATATTTTTGATGGGTCCAGTGAACACAATTCGAGTTGATTAAAAGTGTCGTGAAAATGGGAAAGTTACCAGTGAAATGCCTCAAAATTTTCACCACTCAGTCGAAGTTGAATGAAAGATATCGGCTCATTAAGAAAGATTTACTCAAATTTTTCCATTTGAATAATGAGAGAAAGTTGAATATGCATTTTTTTTGGGAGAGAGAGAGAGAAAGAATGAGAGAGTGTGTTGACAGTTTTGTTCTTCAGTAAGTCAGATCATCATCAGGAGAGCTTGGATGATTCTCACTAATTTGGTTCTCATGAATTGGAACAAACCAATTGATGTAGCAAATTTCGTGTAGAACCATAAACCGAGAAAAATTGTCATCAGGATTAAAATGATCGCAGATTCGTGTCTAAGATTAACCTTTTACTCCTCATCTCTCTCTCTCAACGAACTCGAATATATAGTTTACTCAGTTTGTTTTAACATGTAGTTTGTGTTTTTCCGATGTTCCGGTATAATAATCATAAAACATATATATTGCATGTGGAAAGATTTTCGTGTGAATCAAGAAGTGTATTCAATCATCTTGAGTGCCTAAATATCAATGGACAGGTAAGAACATGCCAAACTTTTTTCACTCTAATACGAAGATTTGTCGGGCATGATAAGTTGATACAGGAAGAAACTCTGATGAACGGACATTTTAGTGAGGAACAAAATTTAACACGAAATTTCTTTGTTTCTTGACACCCTTATCTAAAGAATCATGAACATCTAGTTCAGGATGGAAATCAGAGTGGGCAAATATTGTTTCACTAAAATGGTTGGCTAATTGAGATAATCTGTACTCTCTCATCCTTTCTCGTCCAACAATAGTTCGTTCCACCAACTTTTCACATACATCAAGTTGAAACGGTTGATGGTCGAGGCTCGTCGTTGAAATCGAGTTTATCCAAGATCCGTCTTCAGAATAATTCAATTGTTATATCGTCAAAGTGTTCGAAAATCAAGTCTCAACTAGTTTTTGAATTTTTTATCCTGATGAATTTTTCATGTGCTTATACATTTGTTCCATTTATTGCTGATTCTCCTTATTCACATTGGTTTTGTTTCGATTGTAGAGATTGCCAAGAGGTATTAGGAAAAATTCATCGCTCTCACCTTGGGATCCTGGTTACAATCAAACCCTTCGTGATTGCTTGAAGAAATCTTCGGCTTAATAAGTTTCAAGTCATGTAGAAAGATTCTCCAATGGCAACAAGTTAAGATTCAACGACATTGAATATCCGAAAGTTTTGCTAAAAATTCCTCCAAGGAATCAGCATTTTCAATCCACATCGAGCTGAAATTTCGAGCTGAAACAAAATTATGACTTTTTCCGACCAATGTTTGCCTCTAGTATTTCTATTAGTGATTCTGGTGGGCCAATCCAATGTTCATGGTGGAAAGATGCAAGATGATGACACAATTATAATAGATGATTCGAACAAGTCAGGTTGTTCTTGTGGAGGTGGAACTGTGGTTATCGATACAGGTAAAATGAAGAAAAAAGGTGGTGGACCTATTGTAGTCTCTCGCAGTGATATGGATGAAAAGTGTTGTCGTCGTTCCGATTCTAAGCCTCCTCCACCATCCCCTGTACCCAGATTTTATCCTTTTCCAGTCATGGTTCCATCACCAATTTTTCTGATGAGACCGCCATTGCTTCCTCCTCCACCTCCACCACCTATTCACCGTTACTTGCCAAAACCTCAGATCAACTACCACATTTATCAGCCACCTATAGCTTTCTCCAACTATCAACCCCAGCAAATGCCAACTTTACCTCATATTCCACCTAATAACATTTACCAGGCAGCTCATCACCCATTTCCTCCTGATCCTGAACCAGAACAAAGTCCACTACCAGTTTATGAGACAGATTTCAGCGGCGAAAATCAAGTTGATCAACATTCGAGCTCGCTTCTTCCTCCATGGACCAAAAGTGTGGACGACCCGAGCTTTTCGGACGAATTTTTCAGCTCGCCAATGTGGCCCAATATGATGGACTCCAATACTAGATCTTCTTCGTGGAGTGATATAGACGAAAAAAATTTCGAAAAGTCCATGCTCTCAGATTTTTCTGAACTCTTATCGGATCAACCTGAGTTGGTTAATGATAATGAGAATGACAAATGAGCAGTCTTCATGAGTAGTATTCAAAAAGTTTTTCCAATTTGTGGATTGAGTTGCAGAAAATCTGCTCATTGAAGGTTTCAATTATCATCTGTCAACAGCTAATAATGAAGGCAAATTTCAGAATAATAACTCATGTATGATAATTGACAGCCCGATTGATGAACGTAAATCCTCATCGTTGAGTTGAAGGAATGAGTTTTTGGCTATTTACGGCCAATGATCTAATTTTCCGCATGACCAAGAATGATGAGGGATCGAGGATAGCTCAAAGCCATGTGCATAGCTGTTGGCTTCCAAATTGACAGTTTTCCACAAAAAAATATTTTATATCATAATTATCAATTGAGTATGGCATACAAATATGTATATTTTAAGATGAATGAACCATAATGTTGGTTGAATGTTGTTTTCGATTTGTATAGACTCAACCTGAAAATTTATATTTCTTCTAATGGTAGAGAGAAGAGTGTTCCAAAAAAGGAAAGCAAAAAACAAGCATATGATGCAGATGCCTTTGAGATGAAATAAAATCACGTTCAAGTCTGATCAAAAAACTGCTTAGAATATTTTCGTAACAGTACATGAATTATCTCAGGGGTTGTTGACCTTCTGGCCAGCACTAGAAACAGAATCATTGGCATCAAGTTGATCTTGCTGTAATGGACGATTCTCGTCTCGGTATGTATCATCTGGCTTTTTTGACTTTAATTTCATCAAGTAAGGTCTTATTAAGACATCATTATATAGGAACATTCCAATAACCAAAAGTCCAAAACCTCCAGCTTGCATTAGATCAATTTTCTCCCAAGCAAGTGAAACTCCGATAACTTTGATCACAAAAGTTCTGATGGAATCGAGCACAGTTCTAGTTGTAGCGGATATTTCTTTGGTGACCGACACGCCGGCAAAGTTGAAAAAAGCTATTGATACGATAGTTCCTAGAATAGATGAGAAAGTTATTATTAATCCTTCACTTGAGAAACTCTTAATCTATATCAATATTTCCAGAGAGAAGTTTCAACCTGTCACGTTGCCAAGGTAGAAACACATGATATGTTAGCTCAAGATAAGTTTGAAATATTGATCACATGCTCTCTTTTTCCTTTGCTTCTGGAAGATATGCTGAGTGTGAACAAGATTTGTGAGATTTATGGATGAGAGCTTCAATTTTTTCGAGCATCCATTGGATCACAAAAATCTCAGAAATTCGAACTCATGAATTTTCGATCCATAATTTTTCGATGATTCACCCAAATTTAACAGAAAATGATCTGATAATGACTACAAATGTACGCGATAATCTCCTTTATCTAGCATATTTCATTTCACATTCTCTTTCTCATACTTTTGATTGCAAGCGTGTCTGATTACATTTTGTCTATGAGTGCTATCAATCACTATCAAGCTATTCAGAAACCCTGACAAAGGAATGAGTGGAGGAAAAGCGAGAATGTGTGATGAGGCACAAAACCAACCACGACGAGTAAGGTGAAAATTTCATCAGATTAATTTTATCTCTCACTTTTTATCGCATAATTTCTCCGACTTTCCATGCATCTTCTTTCTCCTCATCGTTCAAACTCTTCATCATTGAGCAAAGTGATCAGGAGGAAACTTTCACATTGGTGTAACGATAATGAGCAATATCAGCAGAGCTTAGATTACACCGTACTTACCGAGGAAACCAAGTGAAACTTGCCAGCTGTTTTTGATTTGAAAAAAAGCATCCACCGCATCTTCTATCTGTCCATATGGGTTAGTGAAAATTCCTTGACCTACATAAATGAAGTACATTGGAATCAAGAGCATCACAGTGGCTAGAAAGCCAAAGAGTCCCTCCCATCCAACCGCTTGCAGTGGTGAAACTTCCTGACTATTGACAAACTTTTCTTCCAGTACCATCTGAACGGCTGTCACTATCTGAGCGAGAATTATCAGGATATCCCCGATAATTATGTGCTTAGCGTCTTTAGTCTCTCCCGAAGATATCATGTCAGCGACTCCGACAACAGTGAGACCAGCGATAACGAATAAGATGCCTAGATATTCGTACATTTTCAGCTTACGATTGAGGAAAATAATGGACAGGATTCCAGTGAATATGATAAGAGAGCCTCTGAGCATTTGGAATGATGATGCATAAGTGAGACCAAGTCCAACGTACATGGTGGAAGTGGCCAGCATATCACAGATCGCTGGTAGAGCAAAAACTGAGCGCTTAAAAGATCGATTCCCTCTGACTGATGGTGGGAGTTGATCGTCGGTGTAATCTTTTCTCTTATAGTGACAGTAGAGGAGCTTGAACGCCAGAAGACAACTTAATTCACCCAAAAACATTCCAGCTGCTTGGACATAAGGATGGTTGAAAGGTCTCTTGACCCCATCTCGTCCTGGAGACTCTGATCGATCGGCCCACCTAATTGGAATGAAGAACGTGATAAAACATGATCATCAAATATCCGAAAATGTGAGCTTTTTGGGTGAGCAAGAGGGTCGAGTTTAGCATGAATCTCTCACTAATTGTCGATTGTCACTTCATACTTCCATCGACAAGCTCTAGAAATTGAGAGATGGAAACACACACACATACAGAGATAGAGCATAAAGTCATCCACAGAAAGCGGAAGTTGGAAGTAATTGTTTCCTGAGGAAAATTGATCAAATCTTACTTGGTAGCGAGAGTGTTGATGGATCCAGTGGCTACCATCACAATAGCCAGAAATACTTGGTAAGATGTGAAAGCCATGGCACTAGATGTGGACTGATGAGGCACAATGTTTGGTGGACGAGCAGAATGAACAAGTGTGGAAAGAGGCTAGGAAGAAACGCAAGCGAACTTGTAACTTTAGTTGAAAGTTGATTGACGGGAGGAGAACAGTTTAATCAGTTGATCAGGAGCACAAACTGCATTAGACGATCAGTGGGATCAGCACGCATAAAGAGGGCAAAACGCTACGCCCCATGGCATCTCACTTTTCCTTGGCTTTAATCGCACCCCATCGAATTCACTTGATATCAAATAAAACCGGTGAAGCCGTTGTTCGCATCAGACAATCAGCAGTGATCCTCGAAGGCTGATTCACATTCACACTCATGTACACACACATACACAACGCATACAACACTCACTCCTCTGGCTCAGCAGAATAATTTTTTGCTTCTTTCATGCAATTCATCGAGATCATATCCGCTGGGATTGAGGCGTGAAGGACCCTCTTAAGAGGTCTAGATTGCTGATGGTAATGATGATCATGTACCTCATATTCACTTCATTTCGCTATTTTGTTGTTGGTGGACAAGAAAAAAAGATGCTCAATTGTAACACACAGTCTGAATGAGTAACAGTTAGAGCTACAAAAGCGAGAATTAGTCACTCTTACGGGCACGGCTTACGGTTTGGGAATTGCAAAAACTGACATCTCGGTTTCTCAGTTCTGAGTTCTTGGCGTTTTGCGAGTTTGTGAATTTCGGTACTCTCTGACCCCAGGCTAAAAGGTGGGTTGCTCGGAATTTCTTTGTTATATTAGCTGGTATGGAGAGAGAGAGAGAGAGAGAGAAAAAGTTCCCAAGACTTGATCAGGTCGGCTCTCTGGTGATTACTTGTTGCATACTTGTCAGTCTCTTCGACTGATGATAAGAATGGAGGTCGACTGGGGTAAATGTAATGTAAGTAAAGAGAGTTGCAAAGTAATCTTTAAGAATAAGCTTCTATTATCAGTTTTCCTGAGAGTTTTTTTATCACCATTAGAGTTTTACCTGAATCAACTGTCAAATCTCATGAAAAACTCATTTTTTTCTCCAACACGAATATTGCACGTGATGTCAGAGGTCATGAACCAAAGAGAAACTTACTCTTTGTCATGAACTGAGTTGATCAGTTCTAAATAGCAATCATAGCTGCTAATGCTGCTTTGATTGCTCTATTACATGAATGATGTACCCAGTTAATTTTTGGATTGTAACTCATTCATCTTGACGTTTCACACTTCTCATCTGATTGCTTGACACAAGAATGGGCATGAAATGATCACATGAGAGCACTTCCGAGACAAAGCCCCAAACATATTTATACCATAATGTTCACTCATCGAGTAGAAGATCGTTTATTGTATGCGAATTCATCTCTCATTCATGGGGAATTCGATTATTTTCGCCGGCTATATCCCTGATTGACAAGACATGATTTCAAAGATACTTTTATTCAGTGATGAGCAAAGCATTGGTGTATTCTCTCATTTATTGCCAATCATGAGCCAGTTAGAAAAGAAAATTTGACCAATTGAGATGTTCCAATTGCCATTAACTAACTATGTGGCTTTGGAGTTTTCCAATAATCCATGATACAATCAATGAGATGAATCATGAACTTCAAAAACTGGGGAAAACTTTTCGAGTTTATACTCCTTTGGAAGCAGGAAATTGATCGATCAACTTTTATGCATTTTCTTGGTAGTTGAGGAGCTGATTTTGTTGGCGGTCGTAGTGGTAAAGGTAGTGGAATAAGATTGATTAGTTCCTGGATGGACAATTTTTTTTATATAATCTAAAATTTTCACATCAGCCATAATTGACATATGATCTACCCCTTTGAAGTTGTGATGATGAACAGGTTGCTTTTGCTTGTCAACCCATCTCATACAACCCTCCAAGCTCCTCAAATTAACAGTCCCATCTCCCTCCCCGAATTTAACTTTAGCACCATGATCAGGAAAATCCTTCTCTTTATATTCTAAATATTCCATTGTGTTGACTCCAGAACCGTGGAGACAGTGAATTTCTACATTAGGAGTTGGAAGGTCACTCATCAAATCTTTGGTATCCAACCACATTTCATATCCAATATTGTAATCTAGATCATGGAAGAACTCCTTGTAATTGCCTACTGTATAATTTTTACCTCCCACATGTCTGATTAGGGTTTCATTGTCATCCCAGAAGCTTGCACGCGGAAGTAGAAAAGTCATACTAGGAAAAGTTCGCTCATCTTTTCGAACTTTCAGTTCAGGTATCACGATTACTCCCAAATTATCACCGGAAGCGAATGCTTTCATAGCCTTCACTGCTCCTCCCCATGGTCCAGCAAGAGCGATAACACTTTTGATATATTTGTCCTTCCATTCCTGAGGATGCTTTGTGAGTAGATAAAGCGTCAGTGGACATCCCATTGAGTGACAAATGATGACAGTTGGGAGTGCATTGTTTGAGCGATATGAATTCTCAATCAGATGCGTCAGATTCGTTAGATAATCTCCCAATTCGACTAGAAGAATGTGAAATGGTAAAAGTCATTCAGTCTCGTATTAATTCAGTAAATTATCAGTCTAGGGGGCTTATCATTACTTTGAAGCATTGAAAATTCTTCGAAATCGTTCGCAAAAACTTACGAGGTGATTTTCGAAAATCATAAGGTGCTCCCATGAGGGTAGTGTTACGACTGTATCCCATTTTGACGAACATTTCTACTAAAATATTGAAATATCCTGTAACACCATAGCGTGCAGGGTCAAGATACTCAATCGTGTCTGTAGTTCCAAAGCCTGGTATACGTGTTTCGACTCCAGGAGAGTTGCTGGTTTTTCGAGTAACATTATCGTAGACTAGTCTCATGTTATCGGCGAAACAGTCAACAGCATATGGAACGAGATCAGAAATTGCGAGCCAAAGTGTGAAAAAATCTAACGATTTGGCCTCACAAAAATAATGAACTGTCTCCGTTTTGTTGAGCTTGGCTTCGATCTGACTTCCACCATCACCAGGAACTGTAGATTGTTAGAACAAAGTGATGAAGCTTAGAAGAGTATTTTTTTGTCACTCTCGATATTCCAAACTCATTTTGAAGAACTGAATTTGAGCGATAAAATGAGTTGATAGGATTGGAAACTGGAAGTATGCACCATTTATAGCAGAATAGGTGAGAAGTGCAATTCCTCAAAGAAGGAAAGCGCTCCGAGTCAACTCAGCTCAAAGCAGTGCCTTTCGGCATCACTCTCGATACATTCTTACATCTATCTATACTAAAATTCTAATCCTCTCAGGACATTAATATTAATTGTTATTCGAGGAAAAATTCAAAAGATGCGTTCCTCATCGTAAGAACTTTTCTTTGATCATCTCGAACAACTCTAACAATCTTAGCTGAGGTAGCAAATGGTTGATATCTGGACAGAATTCGAAGGTAATAATGGTCAAGAGGGAAATAATGTTCCAAACTTACTTAGTACAACAGGATAGTTCAGTTCTCCCGGGCCATGGTGATGAGCTTCATAATGGAATGATTCAGAGAGCAAGAATCCTAAGCTTAGTAAAGTGAAAACCACGGCAACTGGATTTTCAGCACTGTGGAAACTCATGATAAACTGATTTTTGAGATTGCAACGCAACAATGAAGTAGCAATTTAAAAAACACTAATTGAGCGATAGTCTTTTACATCTAAATAAAGAATAAATAAGCATTTGAGCTATGTAAATATTGTCGATATGAAGTCAAACGCGGAGTTTTATCTCTCTGCTCAAGGGTTATTGTCTTATCTATTGATTTGTTTGATTGGATGCTCTCGTAGTTTCAGAAACAAAGATCCTTAGACTAAGAAGAGATACTCAAATTAGAAATTAGAAAAACTCATCACTGAAGAATGTTTTGATAATCCTCACCGATTGCTACAAGTTCCTTGAATTTTTCAGTGTTACAGCTCTTTCCATCTTCTTTATATCGTTTTGAGAGAAAATCAAATGTTGATGACGATGATACAAATGCCTGCTTATCTCCCGAAACAATTCTCGTTTACTTAACTTAATGATACCACAGAGAATCGTACGATATTGTTAAGGAATTATCACCTCACGTTTGGATAGACATAGCTGAGATGAGCATGCGACTTTTATTGTTTACTGATTAAATCATTGATGAATATGACATCAGTTAATCAATGAATTGGTGTACTCTCCGATGTCTGGATTCGATCAATGGATTCAAATTTAATTTGATATTCTAATCGTTCCACGTATTTCCGACATTTTTCTTTCATTTTTTTCTACATGTATAATCTGAATAATTTTAGCGCCACAAGGAGCTTGTGTGAACAAATTGGAACTTATTACTTCAAGCTTTGGCAATTCCATATTTGCTCATTAAAAAAGTTGATGAATGAAAGATCTCGATGATTATTCATCATGAAGGAGTGAGAAGAATTTTTAATGAAAATAAAGTGAAGTGGATTGTCTGGTTGAGAGTGGATCCCATGCTAGGGGTTGAGGTATGGACCAACCTATCATTATTATTACTTGTCAGTATCAGACACTAGTCAAGATAAAAAAATACAAATAAATGACATTCGTTTTTCTTTTGTGATTATCCATTAGAGGGGAAAAATTCCTTGATCAGATAGAGGAAAGAAATAGATTTACAAAGCCGAGAAGAAATGTTGTAGCATGCGTTAGGTCCTTCCAGTTACCTCCTGGGTGATAAGTAATTAGACAGAGTAATCATGAAATTAGTAGCTGATAGATTCGAATGATCGGACTTCTCAGCTGAACAGCTTTACACTCACTTTGTCGACACACTCGAGATCAGAACGAAGCTGTTGTTGCAGCTGCTGTAGTTGGCCCACCGTTAAATTTTCCAATTCTGCTGATGATGTGAGATATCGTAAGATGGAGCTTCCACTTCTTTCTTTACGTAAATTGTTTATCGTGATCAAGGCCTTTATCATTTAGAATCACAAAGAAAACATATTATCATTGATAATCAGTTGATTACTATCAGCGAAGATAAATTAGTCTATTTACCTCATCTCTTTGTTGCTCAGCAAGCTTTTCACGTCGTTTTGCCTCCTCGGCCTCTCTTTTCCACACTTCGCAAGCCTATGAATCACAAAGAGAATAAAGGAAGAAGAATTAAAGAAGCTCATGATTGGAAGAATGATGAATGAAGGCATAGATTGGATAAAATATGAAGAGATGTCTTCAAAATCTCCTGGAAAATAGATGGAAAGTCGAGGCTATGGAAAAAAACCGAGAATCCATAGCACTCGATTGTGGAATAGAAATTGATAGATTTTGAGAGAAAGTCACGAACCGTTCTCGCTTGATAGAGACTTTCCTCCCAACTTTTTAATTTGGCTTTGGTAAGACTGAGTTCATCTCGCAACCTTTGCATTTCCAACATAGATGCGGCGGCTTGGACTACAGCATTTGAGGCATTCCCTGTCGATTGTGCATTAACAGAAGATGGAGATAACTTCGGTACTGAAGCAAAATCGTATATGCTAGACGTATTGGACGAAGGAACACCATGTCCCGCATTAATCGATGTGTTTCGAGTGTAAGGTGAAACAGAAAAATGGGCACCAGCAGAATGCGCCCCCAAAGAAGTGAGAGGTGATGCGTTCATAGGTGGTGATGATAAATTCGCAATGGGCCGATGACCTTCCAGTCTAGCGCCTACATCAAAAAAGAGGGAAAAATAGATTAGAGTCAAGTCATGAGCATGGAAGAGGGAAGTACAGATTGTGCAATAATTACCAGGAATGTTTACAGGAGCAGTAGATCCAAGTAAAGGTGCTCGCTGACCAGGACTTCGTCCAAGAACACAATTCGTAGACACAGAGTTACTATCGACGGGATCTGATAAACTATTGTTGATCACACTCTGAGTGGTTGGCCCGAGTTCTCGCTCGAGGGAAGCTTCGAGATGAATATCATCTAGACTGAGATCCTCTACGGCTAAGCCTAAACACGATTCAACAGTGTCTGCTGTGGTTGGATATCCAGGGGCTCCGAAAAGGCTCCCACTCTCCCGATTAGTTAAACTACCGAATAAACCAGAGCCATTTCCACTAGTGAATAGTGAAGTCGAAGGTGTTGATAATTTCCGACCAGGATGAGAGCTGTCCATGAGAATATCTTGTTTCTGAGTTTCTTCAACATTTTTGAAAAAAGAAGATAAGAGACTCTCGCTGAAACTGTTCGTAGAAGTTGGCATACTGGCAGCATTTGTGTTGGATGATGAATATGACCGCGGTCTAGCAATTGGACCAGGATTCGAGGATGAGGATTGTCCAGAGATGGTTGAATTTGCTGAAACACAGCTATTTGTGGCATTGATTTGAGAATTTTCTTTACCAGTGTTTCCGGTTCCTAATGTGCTACTAATTGTGGGAGTTTGTTCATGAAGAAAAAGCTGAGACTGAAGAGAAGGCCCAGAACCAAAGTGGGGTGGATCAAAACCTGTTTTGAAGTGATCAGGGAGCGAAGAGGCGATACTCGAAGTCGCTTGAATTTTGGATGAATTATTGTTGGGCCTAGAAATGGCTATGGACATGGCATTTGGCTGAGAGAAATCACCGTCACCGACATTTGATGTCGTAGTTGTACTTGTTGTTGAAGCAACAGAAGTGTGCAAAGTTGAATTTGAGTCCACCTAGAGCAAGAGGAGAGAGAAGACAAATAAAGTTGAATGAACCGTTACTCTCAAAAATAGGAGAGAAAGGTACAGCCGAGTTCATCTTTCGACCATAATCGGGACCATCAATATGGTTAGGGAAATGGTAAAGATATAGACAGGAATTTGAACATTCTCATCGATAGATCAACTCACTTGACTTTTTGGGACATTATTTTCAGTTGGTTCACCGTTATTCGAGGAAGTGTTTTGAGAAGGGAGAGCACTTGAAAGTATTGATGCTAAGTCGGTACTCGTATCCATATTCAAATCTCTGACTGCCGAAATTTCCTCTGTGAAGAGAAGTTTTGTAAGGATTTTTTTGGGAAAAGGGTGTGTTTGACTTACTCTCAACATGGGCAAATGCACAGAAAGGTCCTCGTGGACAATAATTAGTCTGTTGCATGTCATTACATTTGGTTGATTTGTAAATTTCCGGGTGGAACTGTTGTTCCGTTCTGGTGTGACAATAAGGACACGAATCGCCAGCATCACAATTGGTGGGATCACCCCATTCATCGCCTTGTTTGACATTTGGACAAGGAGTTGATCGATATTTATACTTTTTGGGCGACCTTCGCCGATCTTTGTTATTGTGATATTGTGGGCAAGCATATCTAAGCAAAATAATTGAGAATAAATGAGAGGAAATTACAGGCATATCCAATCGATTCATACCCTTGTCTGCACAGTCTTGGAGGTCTTTTACATATTTCTGTTTTATAATTGGCCAAAACATAGGTCGTGTCTTGCCAACGAGGATCATCATTGAGGGCATTTCGTTCCTTATCTAAGGAATTGGGTCCCATCAGAGAGTTTAAGTTGGAACTGTTGTCACCCGAAAAAGATCCAGAGACAGCATCATTTGAGAAGCCTATTGATGTACCCAATTCCATGGCTTGAATTTCTTTGATGTCATAGACAGGGTTTCGGAGATCATGAACTCCATGGGCGAAAGCACAATGGGGACCGTTCTTGACACAGTAGCCCCTACTGTCAGTATCATAAACACATATACCTGTTTTATAATACCTCAAATGATATCTTCTTTCAGTGTCACCTGCTGTTCGATGTAAATATTGACAATCATCCCCTTCTTGACATATACCAGACGTTTCATCATATTTTGTGCAATAAATGTCTGGAGAATAATTAAAGCAACCATCGCGCTTACGGACAGGTCGCCTACGTCTCTGATTCATGAAGTGCCAATTAAAGCAAGTAAATGGCTTGTGTTGGGTACATTTGTGTTGCAGAAACAGCTTACATTGGTCGCACCTAAATTCTTTCAGATAAGTATAGTGATGTGGTTTCTCTGTTTGTGTTGCAAGCAAATTATTTGCTGCCACTGGCACACTTTCTTTCGTCTCAGTCATCACACTCGAATGATGCAATATTGATGACACACTGAGAAAATATGGGTAACACAAATTATGAAGAAATGTTAATTAATTTAGGAGGTTATCTTCCACATAAACATATTTTTGCACGGGAAGAGTGACAATAAGTGAAATACATCATGTTTCCATACAATAGCTGTGATTTATGGCTTGCACTCAAGATCATCAGCTAGGACATCTCATCAATATGGTTGAAGAAAATTGGGAGCAAAATATTATCAGAACAAACGACAAAGACGAAAACATCGAAATGATTAAACACACACACAAACCAAATTAAATCAATTGTCAAAAAATCACTCTCTTTCTTCTCTTTCTCTTACTCTTTCCCTTTCTCTTTCTCTTTCTTTCTCTCTCTCACAAGGGCTGTGTTGATGCTTTTTTTCACTCACTATTTGGCCAATAGAAGGCGCTTTTTTACTCCTTCAACTTCGCGAAGTTGAAGGTTCGAATTTTATTCTCATCGAAAGAACTTTCCATTCCAATTGTGAAAATAAATATTTCGAAAATCAATTAAGACGATAATTTTTCTCCTTCGATCATCAAAAATATCCTCATTTCAAATGATGAGAGACAATTTTTTGTCCACTGATGACATGGGCTGAATTCATTAGCGCCACCATTTCTATGGTTTTCATGGCCACAGAAAAGGCAGAAGGAAGGGATCGTAAAAGAGGGAAAGAAAAAATCTCGCGATCATTTTTCGAAAACATCTCTCAGGCGCACGTATTTTTTTCTCTCTCTCTTCTCTCTCTCCTCTCACTTTGAAAGACTTGAAAGAGACTCCTTTCAGTAACAATCTGTCCCTCTGAGCTGTTCACCTTGTGAAAAAATCCAAAATATCGACATTGCGAACGTAATTTAGAGAGAGAGAGCAACGGGACTGGTATTTGTGAGTGCTTCCTGTTGGATTTAACCGTTTTATCGTGTCCCAGTGAAGGAAATCATCTCTCTTAATCAATGCTCCATAATAATCACTCATGTGTGTAACCTTTTATTCGCTGGTAATATGGGAATGATTTGAGAGGAAATTTGGCCTTTAATCAATCTACTCATCAGCTGGTGAAATATTTTTCTCCAATATTTTGTCTATAAATTAGCAAATATTCGAGTGTACTGATAGAAAGAGAAAGAGATTGAAAGAAGCTGTGAGGAAAAGAGCGCGGATTCATCTCTCACATCTTTTCTCATGTCTTTCTTTTGTAAAATTTCCATCACTTCGTTCGTCTTTGCTCTGCTCGCAATTCCAACTTTTTTCTTTCTTCCTCAACTTATTCAGTATGTGATCAATAAGGTATGTACAAATTTCGTTGATACTGTTTCGATTCTCTCCCTCTCTCTCATTCCTCGTGTTTCATCCTCAGAAAATTCAGCTATCAGAAGGATCTATTCTATATCCTATTTGGAAAGATCCACCGATAGAGATATATCAGAGCTTTTATTTCTTCAATGTGACCAATCATTATCAAATCCAAAAGCATGGTGCCAAACCTCAGCTGGAAGAAATCGGGCCATTTACTTACAAAATCAATATTGACAAAGTGATTTTGAAAAAGGATCGCCATGATTTAATATGCTTCCGAGAAATTCGATCTTACCATTTCATTCGCAATCTATCAGTTGCTGATGATTCCATACAAATAACAACCCTCAATGCACCGCTTATCATAGCTTTGGATGTTCTTGAAAATTTGCCTCATTTGATCGCTGAAATCTTAAAGACGATTTATCATGGCTTTTTTGTAACAAAATCTGTGAGAGAGTTGACTTTTGCTGGCTATCGAGATCGTCTTATGGACTTTTCGAAATTTGTGATCCCAAAAGCTAAGGATAGATACAAAGGAAAGTTTGGCTATCTTGTTGGCTTCAACAGCTCTGATGATGGTGTTTATTGTGTAAATAATGGGATAAATAATATAATGAAAATTAATTTGATTGAATCAGTCGATGGAAATGATTCGCTGAATCTTTGGCCTGGTAATTCCTGCAACTCTTTCAATTCCAGCACTCGAGGTGAAGTTTCGCCACCAATGAGAGAGGGTCCTAGAAAATCCATCCAAATTTTCGTCCCTTTTTTCTGTCGAAAGTTCGATCTCAACTATCAAAAGACACACCGGATAAGCTCTGATTTGCAAACATTCAAATACTATCTCGATCCACTCAACTTTGCCAATTCTTCCATTTACCCGCCAAATTTGTGCTATGACCAGAAAGAAGAAAGCCCTCCAACCGATGTAAGCCAACTTCCCTCTGGTGTTTTTGACATCAGCCCGTGTCAGTATGGCTGCCCATTATACATCTCGAAGCCTCATTTTCTCGGGGCAGATTCCTTCTACTTGTCAAAGGTTGAAGGATTGCAGCCAAATGTCACTCGACACGAGAGTTGGATTGAAGTTGAGCCTGTTTCTGGCACATCAGCACAAGTGACTATGCGCTTCCAAGCCAGTCTCCGAACTTCGAAAAAGCATGATCTCCTCCAATCATACCAAATACCCCACATGATCTTCCCTGTTTTCTGGATGGAACTATCCTATCTTATCGATAAAAATCTCCGTCAAGAACTTTTCATTGCCAATGAGACTTTTAACCTATTACCATCTGCGTTATTCATCTCTCTTGTGTCTTTCTCAATTCTACTTATTCTGCTCGCGTTTCTCAAGCTGTTCCGATCAAGTGAAGAGGGAGCAATGCTTGGATTCAAGAAAACTCTCCTCTTTTGGCGACAAACAGAGGTAAATTTCGCATTTTATCAACCGTTTGAAAGAGGATGTATTATTTTTCTTTCGATTTTCTTTCCATAGACTGATCAACAGCTTTTGGTCGAACCGGATGGCGATGAGAATATGACGACAGAGGAAAACGATGCTGTTATTCCCATTCCTCAAGCCGATGGAGAACATTCAGATGAGCAACTATCCAATCGCGCCCAATAAACTAGTCTTTCCAGTTAGCCTCTACTCACGAGTGATGAAATCTTCAAAACAACAAAATAAACATGTTGATGAAAGAGAAGAAGATGTAACAGTATACCTACGGGGTGGAGTGATTTTAATTTAAAGAATCGTTCAATTTAAATATAAAAAAAATTTCTACATGCAGACAAAATTTACATGCAGCAGTTTTGTGCCTTTACCGCCCAACTCGTTCTGCCAATTTGTATTGATTTGATAGTCGTGGAAAGGAGATAATTAGAGCACTTGAATAGTTTGATATCTTAAAATCATCAAGATAAGTTTCTATAGATCATCTTGGAATCGATGGATAACTCAGTTGATAACTCATTGAGCGTGAGCTGCCGGCATTGATAAAATAGCTTCGTCCTCCTCATCGTCGTTCTTGAAGCCAAAGCATTCAGCTAAATCTTTTTGTTTCTGCGACTCACGCATAGCCCTTGCATCATCAGGAATTGCTATCGCTGTTTGATCCAGAATGATTGTGCCATCTTGGTCCAAGTCAACATGGGAAGTCTGTGAATTGGTATCTTCATTAGTCTGAATAACCTCAAATACAACTAAATGTTCCCCTGATAGGGTCTGTTGAGTTTGAGGGCTCAAAGTGACTTGTAAAATTTGTGGATCCAAAGACTCTTCGTCAATATTAGTCACTATCAATTGTGAATTTTCATCGATCAGCTGGTGAATATCGCTCAATTGGATACTTCCATCCTCCAGATAAGCTTCGTCTTTTTGGGCATCAGGATCATGGACAGCTAAATGGCGCATCAGATTTCCTTTGTGTCTAAAAGCCTTGGCGCAGTGGGGACATTCATGTGTTTTTTCTTTTGGTTGAGGGGGAATATATTCAGGATTGTGGTACAAATTTTGATGTCTCTTCAAAAGTTGCTTCTGTCTGAATGATTGATCACACTGATCGCACCTGGTAACAAGAATCAAAACTTGAGGCTATGATAGGAGAGAGTGTCTAGAATTACTTACTCGTATGGTTTTTGGTCGGTGTGAATCAACATATGAGACTCAAGGTGACGAGCTGATACGGTGGCATAGTGACACAGGTCACATTTGAAGCATTTCTCGCCTTCATGACTTTTTAGATGAAGCTACAAAGAGAGTGTAGATTCAAATTAGGCTCGTATTAGTGTCTAAGAAAATTTGAGCTCACTTTAAAAGAATAGCGGTCAGCAAAAGATTGATCACATCTTTTGCAAGTCAAAGGTTTGTCGCTAGTATGAAGTTTTTGAACATGAATTCTCAAGTCCGTTTTTCGGCCACAAGTTGTTGGGCACTGGTCACACTGGAACATAGATTCAAAGCAACAAGTTAATAAAGCTGGGATAAAGCTGAAGCGGGGAAAGCTTACCTTGAACACAGGCTTGTTGCCACTATGAATAAGCTTGTGCGCTTTAAGAGAGTTACTCTGGGTGAATCTGGCTTTACAGACATCACATTCATATGGCTTCTCGCCGGTATGAATTCGAAGATGTCTTTTCAATTTGTATGTATCAGGACTTGCATAAGTGCAGTGCTGACATTGATACGGTCGTTCTCCTGTATGACACCTCATGTGGCGTTTCAATTTGGAGAGCTCAACGCTAGCATAATCGCATTCATTACATCTATGAGGCTTTTCGTGGGTATGTCGATAACGTACATGTCGTACCAGTTCACCTAGAAATAGTAATGAGTATACGATTAGCGTTGAAAGAAAATTGCTTCCCAAAGAAGTAAAAACTCACCTGAAGTAGTGAACGCGGCATCGCAATATTTACAACCATGAGGCCGAACTCCTGTGTGAGTATTAACATGATTTTGGAGAGAAGCGATTGTTTTGAATCCTCTCTCACAAATCCCACATTTATGAGGTCTTTCCTCACTGTGAGATTTCATGTGCCTCGATAAAAGATATCGCTTATTGCTAGTGTAATTGCAATAATTACACATATGCTGGTTAGGGTTTACGGGTGTTGAAGGTGTGACAGCTTTGGATTTCTTTGTACTTGTACCTCCACTTCTTTTGGGTCTTTTGGGCTTTGGTGTAGCTATGAATGATCGGAAAAGAATCGATGAGCAAACGGGTTTTGAGAGAAGACTTAGAACCGAAAATCATCCAATCTGTTTCGAACATACCTAAGACTGGTTTCAATTCACCAGAATCCGCGGGAACCTCCTGGGTTTCATTTTCTAATATATCCTCTTCGGCCTCTTCCTCCTCGATATTGCCAGAAATAGGAGGGTTAGCTTCAGGGGAAAGAAAGAAAGAGAGAGAGAGAGAGACAGGAGAAAGAGAGTGAGTAAGTGAGTGAGAAAGAGCAATCAAACGATAAGACAGAATGAGATTATCAGTACGCTGTCTCACCTTCCTCGAAATCATAGACCGATATATCATTTGGTTTTTCGATTTCTAGTCTTTCTTGCTTGACTCTAGACAATGGTTCAGTCTCTTCTACTATTTCTGTCCGAGATTCTGGTGGAAAAGAGAGCAGATATTAGAACCAACGGCGAGGGGGTAGATATTGGGGCCTGGTATGGAAGCCTAGATGCCTGAAACTAACCAGATTCGGGTGTACGGGACAGCGTTAGGGAGGCTTGAGTACCAGTAACCAGTGAAGCGGTGGATACATCAGTCGGTGAGCCAGTGTTTGGTTGTTGGACGATGAGCACATAACCGCCATCGGTCGCAGGATAAAGAGCGAATGTGGGAAGATTAGGATCCCCATCGGTTGCGGCAGTTACCACTGTGGATCCTGGTGAGCCACCATCGTTTGTACCCAGAACCTTAATCGAAGAGAAGCAGTGACTTTCAACGGCGGAATGGAATAATCAGAAGAAGAGGGCATCAAATGGGATCCCTCTGATGACAAGAAACAGAACATAAGCTTACATACCTGACTTGCATCGATTGTGAAGTAGGTTTGAGTTTGAGGCGTTGCAGTCGCCGAGACGGTTTGATCACCGATTTCTTTCTGGAAGTTCTGGAGATAATTGTGGATCTCGTTGATGTTCTCCACAGATTCATTTGTGGCAATAACAATATTACCACCATTAAGATCTTCCGAATTGGCCATCATTTACTGATCACAAAACAACGATCACAAAAAAGGAGAAGAAAGTGGCTTGATGATGAGCAAAGGAAAATGGCGTCTTGATGCACGCGCAGAAGAAGCTTGTAGCCTCTGTGAGAAAGGCTCGCGCTCATTTTGACTTCCCGCGCTTAATCTACGCCTTCCATAGGCCTATCCTCTCCTTTGCCATCCTCTTTTCGGCCCAATCTTGACCACCCATCAGCTGCCCTTTCAACCCCACAAGCCTACCAATCACTGGGATGGCTACAAATTGATGGACAACATGTCCAACCACTCGTCTGATTACTTAGCCAATAGTGTACACCTTCAATTTCATCAAGCTTAAGATGGATAGCATGTTTGGCTACTGAACGGCTCTAGGAATCGTTTTCAAGGTTATTATTGGGCTCAAAATAGGCTCATTCTCGAATCAGGACGAGTGTCCAATGACTGAGATGATTATTTGCACATCAATTACAATTAATGTGCAATAAGGTACATGTGTAATCATTACACTGTAATCATGATGATGATGGAAAAAATTGATGCAACAATTTTCATGAATAGAAACTAGATGGCAGAGTTAAGCTGTCCTGATTAAAAAATTTTAAGAATGCTAAAAATGCACCCCCACGCCATACTTGCATAATATAATATAATATTCACAATTTTCAATGAATATTATTCATCGAACTAACAAGTGAGAATCTTGAGAAAGACTCTTGAAAAGCGGCAAGCCAGCACTTGTTATCTTTTTATCTCTCTTGAATAAATGTTTTTCCCTATCCAAATAGCAGGATAGCAAGGGTTCCAAACCAAAGGTCCGCATCAATAGGTGGGGACGATCAGAGTTTCTCACAATTTACTGCAGGAAGCGGCGATGAAGATTCTTATTCTTCATGGAAGAATGAGTTCTTGTGATTTTCATAGGAATGTGAATGTCCAGAGCTTATGGGGTACCAATTTTCTCAAGCTTTGAGTTTTGATTCAGAATATAAGTATGCTTGAGTACCTTTAGACTGCTGGCGAAAAGTTGAGAATTTTTTCATAGTTTTATCTCTACAATTCTGAGAGAGAGATGAGCTGATGGAGAGTCAAGAAAATATTAGGAATTTCTCGGTGTGAATTTCTGACTCATTATCAGATAGAGGGTATCGAGATTTTCTAAAAGATTAATATTCAGTGAAATGAAATTTTTCTTTTTATTCTCTCTATTTAAAAAAATGAATCGATTATCGTGATTTCGATTTAATGAAATTCGACATCTTCGACAAAGGATAAATTCAGCACAATCCGTAAGGGTTCGAATTCACATCTTGATGGAACTTCCAAATGCTATCCACTCGAGGAAATTCACAGAAAAACGAAAATACTCATAATTAAAGCTCCTGTCATCGAGCGGAAAAGTGAAGGTAGATTTAGTTGAGCCACTCGATTCTTATTTTGATGTTCAGATCTCGCTGAGGTATCCGATGAGCTTGTCTTCTTAGCTTTGGCTCGCTTCGATCGAGAATTTGGAATTAGGTTTTTGTATGTCACAGGAGCAACTGGACTCGTCAAATAAGATGATTCCAATGAAGATTTATTGAGGATTTGCGAGGCTGTAGAGCTAGATGGAAAAGCATGAAAATTGCAAATCAAAATGGATATGATGAAAAAAGTTAGGATAAGTTGTGAAGAACTCAGCTCGTGTTGCATACTGGATCAGTTAGCAATAATCAGTTGAGGGGTCACATTGATGGGCAAATTCAATTGGATCGAGAAAAGTCTTGAACAGATGGATTTGAAAACTTTTTCTATATTTGAGAAAAATTTAAATAATAGTGAGTAGAAAATTATCGCTCTGATGTCAGAAGAGTTGAACGCTAAACTTGATAAAAAACTCATCGAAAGATTGTGGACTAAAGTTCTTTTACGATAGATCCTCTATATGGGAATTGAGATTCGAAGTAGACATTTGAATGATGATTTCACTCACTTCTAACCTTTTCGCTCCCATGAGCCTCTATATCTCTCCATAATTTATAGTGCAACCATAAGGGTGGTCAGTGGTAGTCACTGAAGACTCTGCAATGAAATCGATTTCTAGCCCACAGGAACCCAAATTTCAGGTTGAAGGAATCGCTTCATGGATATCCAGACTCTGCTTGAACCTTGCTCTATCTAATAGTTTTACTTCTCTCTCTCTCTCTCATCAACATTAGTCTCTCATGCAATTGCTATCTACGAAAACGTGACCCAAAGGCTTAACTGTAGTCCAGTGAAGAGAATACTACTCACCAGTCGAGTTAGAGCGTTAAATATCCATGATCTGATCTATGACACCAATAATTATTTTGATCAAAAGACACAATGAATTGAATGCACAGTCATTTTGAATGCAAATCAGAGCGGGTTGAGAGTGGGTTCTCATTTATATTTCCATTGGATGAATCTTTTTCCTCTACTTTTCCTCCCTTTGATCAATTGACATTAGATCAAGCTCATGGACAGTGTAGAGAAATCAGGAAATTATAACCAAGATGTACCTTGTATGCATGGTAGATCATTTCATTTCTACCTCCATTGAAAATCTTATCTCTTGTAGCCATGAAGAAAGTTCGCATTTGTTTTAACTCTTTTCCATCCTTCGATTTTCTTCCCATACTTGCTGCTCTCGAGAGATTAGTTGTAGCTGAATCTCTTTCAGATCTTTCAAAAGTCTGCGAATTTTGTTCACGAAACTTGATTCGAAAGTCCAGAGGTATCAACAGATATACGAGCGCTATTCGAGAGTGCTACCGAGAAAGTTTCGCTATTATTCCAATTCCTGGAGCAAATTTTTCAGTTGCTCAAATCAACAGACAAATGAAGGAGAATGGAGAGAGGATAAAGTGGATCTCGAACTTATGAGTGGAACATACATGTATCGTCAAATGAGTATGAAAAAGAGGTAGAGTGATCAAATCTCGAAGCTTTGTACGAAACATGCATCAATTATTCGATTCACTCAGTTCACAACTAACAAAATGCTCAAGTTAATAAGGCCCAATAAACAACTTTTCGTTTCAAATCGTTTTGAGGCATGATTTTTGTTTCGAGAAAGCGATCGTTGACGAGAATCCAATTTTGCACCTGGAAGTTTTGGAGATCTTATGGTTCGAATTAATGTTGAGACTGGTCTATCTGATCCTATTGAATCACTGTTGGCGTATGCAACCTTTAGAGAAGACGGTAGCAAAGTTTCCAGAGGAAGAGAGTGATGGGAGGAGGTGGGTGGTGGAGGAGGAGGAGGAGATGATTTGCATACCAATGCGCACAGAATGAATGTCAATAAAAAATCAATATAGAATGGTTTAGAAAGCATGTCGTAGAATGTTGATGCAAACTTTTTAGTTGCAAGTTGATTTCCAAGTTCTTTGTGAAAAATTTTCACGATATCACTTGAGCTTAGAGATCTCAACCCAGAGCACTCTCCGAATCTTTTTTCCCCCGATTTGACGGATACTGCAATATTCGTCCAAGTAAATCGAAAATGAAAGGCTATTTTCTCAGGTGATTAGTTGGTGAGAGTCATAAAATTACTCATCTAGAACCAAGCTCGATGTTTGCTCATTCGATTGAACTCTTCAGTGACATCTGTGAACTTGACGATATAGTTTCACTTATCGACCCCTTTCTTTCATGATTTTTGATTTTTATCTAACTACTAGACTGTATGATGCACACAACTAACCCCTCAACGATGCCTACCATAATGAGATCGAAATAATGAACAGTATAAGAAGAGAAGAGAAAACGTTAAGATTCACTCGTTTAGCTTTTGCCGCGCTCAATCGTCTTATCATTACAACTTATCTCTTTCGTCTGTTTGAATTTTTCAGCCAAATTGGATAGCCGAGGTACCTTAGTAATCCTCCTTACAAGCCAATAAATGACAGATTCAAAATTGCTTAGAATATATTCAATCAGCCATTTGATTCCCTTTATCTGGGCTCGAATTTCTCTGATCAAAGTTGACACTGTTCACAAGTGTGAACAGCGAGAAGCTAGTTTCGAATCAATTTTCAAAGTCACTGTGGAGAGATATCCTTTGGGTTTCTCTTTATTATAGTGTTCAATTGATATTATTTTCTCATCAAATTTAAATCAATATTGGAAGAAGAATGAGGTGCCAAAATGATGAAATCGTTATTACATCATTGAAATGTAAGGGATGCGAAAGATGAAAACCAGATGGCGGAGAGGTTTGCAGTGAGTCAAAAATGCTAAAAATGCTTCATTTTCAGTGCACTTTACTTTGTGTACATAGTGCATCATCAAGCGTGATTAAAGTGATTAATTTTAGATCATATGCCGACATCAAGCTTTGCCGGATCTAAAAAAATCTAAATAGGTTTTGTCTAAATCAAGTCTATATCAATTGCAAGCAATCAGCCTCTGTGTGTGTCTCCATTTGTGAGTAGCCGACAAGTGACCAAAGACTTTTTTTGTAGTTAATCATCGTCTGCCTGTCATTGTTGTTCTTTTTGTGATCCTCAAGAAAAGTTGTCTTGCTTAAGTTTCAAGTTTATATTGGAAAATGGTTATCGAAGTGGAAGCTAAACATCTTACTTTAAACAACAACTGCAGTATCCTGATTAATGACTCGCAGCGCGAATATTTGACACCTATCAGAGTGGAATGCCCAAAACATGAGGCTGACAATGTTTATCTGACCACCAACAGTGATTTCAGTAAGGTTGAAAGAGTGGTGGACTATGTTTGGCCGTCAAGTCTGGGTAAAGTTAATTGGCTTGCTGTTCATCGATCTAAACCTTACATTGCCTATGTTGTGCAACCAGACTACAATGAAGCTATTCGAAATAGGAAAATGATTGAAGAATTTGATCCAAAAAAACAAGTGGTCAGGATTCATAATTATCATAATCAAAAGAGAGGCTTAGTGAAGCCTAGTTTCTCTGCCTCCATAACAGACCTGGCTTTCGCTTATATCTCCATAAATGCCGGTCATGAGAATAGACTTGCCATTGTAGATAAAGGTGCGAACATTCAGATTCATGAATTCATCGCTTCTGATGATCAGTCTAAGAGTATCACCACCATGAAGCTACTAGAGATTACAGCTGAAGAAAAATTTTTCTACCAAGAAGTGAGATTATCATGGTGTCCTGGTCATATTTTGGAGAGAGATGAAGGAGATGATGAGGATATTGAGGATCTCGGTATGAACCTTGGTGTTTCATTTGACAATAATGCTGAGATCTATGCAGCTGGTCACATCATTCGAAATGGAATTCGACATCTTTCCAAAGAAGAGCTAGATTTTGCATCTTCAGAGCGAAAAATCATCAAAGATCCAGGAGACGAGAATGTTATTTCATTGGCCCTCTCAAATGATTTGACAACAGTTTGTACTGCCTCGAGAGACAATCGAATACGATTCTATGAGATATCGGAAACTTCTGTTCGTCAAGTTCACAATTGGGAGCCTAAGATGAGGGCAGGAGATAATTTGAGCTGTATATTTTTCCTTGATGATTTTAACGAGCTTCTTGAAAATCAAGACAGTCACTTTTGGGGACATGTATTAATTGGAACAGTCCAAGGTGATCTAACGATATGGAATTTGAATAGTTGGAAGCCGATTCAAAAAGTTTCTCTCACTTGTTCTGATGATAATGAATCCTCAAAATTTGAGTATAGAATTGATGTTACCTCTCACATTCTTGTGGCCGTGCATGGGGAATCAGCTTTTTTGGCTCAGTTAGATTTTTCCGAGATGGATGAGATCCGTTCAAAAGACTCATATCCACAAGCAGCAGGAGGTGATGATGGAAAGACCATTCTTCCCGTTAAAGAACCTCGAATCAAGAAAATTACTCGCTTCCAGTTATATAACCCAATTTTGTCTTTTCATGTTAAGCGATCAAGTCTCAGTGAAGTTGAGATATTTTGGATGACTCAAAAGTCATTGGAAAAATGTGTGATCAATACTGACAATCTTGTTGTTGAAGAAAAGACATCCAACATGTTCCTTTCATTTGGTGATCTCTCACAAATGGCTAAAGATTATGATGATAAGAGAATGATCTATCAGCCACATAGTGCCAATGGGGCAGAAAGGGATCAAAGTCATAGAATTTCTATGAAAGATTTCGAATCTCCACCAGTCACTCTTGCTGATATCTTTAACACCACTTCCAGACAACATGGATCATCAGTTTGCCTTGCCTCTTCAACAAATCCTAGTGGTGAGGTCAAAACTGTCTCATCTCTAATAGATGTTTCAATTTCTCACCGTCCCTCTTCACCTACAAGTCGAGAAGTAGCAAACTACCTTAGTAAAGAAGTGGACAAATTAGCTAAAAACTTTAGAGAAACTACATTCCTTCAATCTAGCCAAATCGAACCTCATCTTAAAAATCTTTTAACGGAAAGTATGATGAGAGACTTTGAATCAAACATCACCTCTTCACTCAATGAAAAAGTCGAAAGTCTTAAAAAGGACATTGCGAAAGTTAACACTGACATTCTATCACTACGAACGGAAATGAAGGATCCATCACAGTTGAAAAATAGCACTAAAATCATTGATGATTTGATCAAAAAGTTAATGAGCCAGATGAATCAAGCTTTCGCAAAAGGATTAGGAGAGTTTTTGTTACAGATAAAAGGCGAAGTTGCTGAAATATCGAATACGGTTAACTTATCTCAAGCCTCGTTCTTATCTCAAATTAATTCTATGAACAAACAGATTAAACAATGTGAGAATCAAATACAAGATCTGTGTAAGCAGACCAGTGAATGCTCTAAGCGACAGCAAGAGATTGTTACCCAGCTACAAATTCAACATCAAGAAATTCAAGCTGCAGCAGCAGTTGCAGCAGCAGCAGCATCTTCTCCAGCTAATTCTCTTCGAGATCGTCAACTTCTCCGTCTTTCATTTAATACACCTCCTCCTGGTGATGCCAACAGATCGTTATGGATGATGAATCCCGATTATGAGGAGGAGAGAAGAAGAAAAGCTGAAGAGGAGAAGGCCAAAAAGTTGAATCAAATATGGACCAAGATTAAAAGTGAAAACCCAAAATTAGTCATGGAAGCTATTAGCTCAGCGTTTGAACTGAAAGATCAATCACTCATAAAAGAAATATGTGAATATTATCATAAAACAAAGGGTGCTGCTTACCTTATGAATCTTATTGACAAGGATCAAGCCATACTTCTCTCATTCTTAAGTAACTTTGCCTCGTCCGACTTGAGAGAAGATTGGAAGATCTCTTTTATCACTAAAATCCTTCCCCAACTCGACATCAAGTCTCCGTTGGTAAAAGACTGGTTTCCACGTTTTGATACCAAATTAATAAGTCGTTTACAAGAGGCAGAACAAACATTCGGTGATTCCATGCCTGATATCACCTTGGTTCTTCGCATTTTGGAACTCTACAGAATTCAGTGTAAATGAAACTGAAATATCCCATCATCTAACCCATTTTCCCATTTTCCTTTTTCCCTTTTCTCTCCCTCTTCTATGCTTATCTTTCACCCTAATTTTGACTCATTTGTGAAAATAAATCCCACAAGATCGATTCAAAGCTTTTGTTTTTTAGACCAAATAAAACTATTCTATTAGTATGTCGCGAGCAAGAAAACGCATTGATAAAGTGAAATAAAGTCTTTATATTCCTCTCTATACACTTTATTCGTTTTGGATTTGGCAGAGTTACATGTAGTTGATCAAATCTTGCCTTTTTTCACCAGTTTTTCATCGCTTGTAGCTTATCTCAATCGGTCATTAGGCTTTCCTCTTGACATCTATTATTTTCAGTCTCTGCTAGAGAGGTTATTTGAGCAACAAGATCTGGGAATCCAGATGTATCCGGACTACTGGCTTTCGAGTGTGAGTCTGCAACTTCCACCCCAACTAAGGCTAAATCACCTGCAAGAATGAGAGAAAAGTTTTAATCATCACAAATGAATCCACATGACAATGCAAACGCAAATCTCAGAACACATCTTAACGAAAGAAGTTCACTCACGACGTATTTTCTTGATCGTATTGGAAATCGAATTCAAAGTAGATTTGATCTCGTTCAATCTTCTTTGGCTTAAAGAAGACATATTGAAGTGATGGTCAAAAATTAAAGTTGATCCCGAAAATGGTAACCAAAATTAATGAGCAAATTTTCCAGAATCAAAAAAATTTTTTCACTTTAAAAACTTGGCAAATAAGATGCATGAAGGAGGTGGAAAATCGGAATCGAAAAGAAATGGAAAAGAAATGGAAAAGAATAGAATAGAAAATGGGGGAGGGGGAGGGGGAAGAGAGTGTGCATTTTTGTGTACTTGTGTATGCAAAGAGTAATCAACAAGGTAAGAGCTCTAGTTTTTAGTTTTTAGAGCAAGAAAACCAGCCAACTAGTGACTAACAATTGTATTCTGATAATTTTTGGCCACGATACCAGAGACAAAAAACTGGTCAAAGAGTTTGATAGATGAAAATTTTCATCTATCAGTCGTGATAAAGTGGCCAAAAATTTCATTTTACCATTAAGTAAAGAGTAGAACTACTCTTTGTGTGTGTCTGTGTCTGTGGCACAGATAAAAAAGTAGTCCGGCAGTGTGGCATCCCTAGCAGCTAGCAGCTTGAGAGCGGCTAGTAAGAGCAGTGTTACAAGAGCTTGCAACCTTCGCTCTTGAGGTCTTCTCAACATTAAAGGCCTGTGTTCTTCCTCTTCACCTTCTTCTTTTTTTCCTCTCTCTCTCTCTTTCCCTTTCTCTCTCTTTTGTGCCTCTTCTCAGCCAAATTTTACCTCAATCATTGGATTACCTTTCCCCATCTATTATCATGTGTGCTGATTTGTTGATTCGATTAAGGTTTGCATTTAAACTCTATTCACCATGGAATATCGTGAAAGCATGTGGATAACTCATCACAAAAAGACGGGCAACCATGATGTTTTCCAGCAAGTTCCACCCTCAAGCTACAAGTGTCATCATCATCGATGTAAATCGTTAGACATCACCAGCATGAGATTTACTCTCATTGAGAAAAGTGTTCAAGTGGACAGCTAGTTCACTTTGTGGAGATGAGTGGTACACTTGAATTCATGTAAAGTTTTGTTTCGGATAGAAAACAAACGCGAGAGCTCGAAATAAAGTTCCCATGGATTCCAGGGGAGAAGAGTGGCCAAAAGAAGGGGTCAAATTGTGGCCAAAAAAATTGTGATCAAATTGTGGATTGAGCTGTGGAGAAAGCAAGTGCCAGTGTGCTAGTGATGGAATTTGGTGGACAAGTTGAATTGTTCATTTATTCGATTGATGATGGCAGAATGGTGGAATGGTGGAACCTGCGAACGAATGTGATGGTGATGAATGAATCCTGAGCGGGAGAGGATGGCGCCTGCTCTTTTGATGATTAAAGACGGTGGTTTGGAAGCTGGTTGGAGAGATTGTAGAGACTACTCTACTACTCTCATGCTCAGCACTCACAAAACATTGGAAAACAGTGTGTGTGGAATTGCTCAGTGAATTAATGCCGAGCTGAGGATCGGCTGGATCATCATCACCACTCGAAGACCGAGAAAGGAATCCATCAGTCCAATCTCATCCGTAAGTAAGCTCTTCTAACCACTGTTCGTTAACATCCACTCATTCCGTGTGCGACTTTCGCGTTCCTCCTCTCTCGTCGAGAGCGAACTGAATTTTTGCATCTTGTCATCTGTGAATTTGCTAATTTCGCCGGTGTCCACTTTCCATTGGATATTTTTTTCCTCTCAGGTGAGTTTTGGTTCCCATCATATCATCTCGTTTCATGTGTCTCAGTCAGTGTTTTGGTGTGTTCGTGAGTACAGCTTTTTCCAATTCGACGAGTTCGTTTTGTGGTCAGTTTCACTTCGTTCCTCACTCCTCATGGGGTCCTAGGAGCCCAAAAATGGTGTCATGATCTGGCTTCCTAGTGTAATGGGTGCCGTTCAATGGTCACTTTTGGGATAGATACATGCAAAAGGGGCTAGAAATGGTGCATAGCTTGAGCCTAGCTGCGAGTTCATTCGCCTCTACCTTCAGGTTCATTGATGGTTCAATGACTCCCCTCACAGCAGCCGAGTCAATGAACTCTCCTATCTCCCGGCCTCACTTCCTCTCTCTTTCTCTTTCTTTCTCTCTCTTTTCTCTCTCTTCTCTCTCTCTCTCTTTCTTTCTCTTTCTCTTTCCCCTGTCTCTCTACATCACTCATTCTCTTTTGCCTTTCTCTTTCTTGCCTCCTCCTTCTCTTATTTTCGCTTATTTATCATCTCTTCCTTGTTTTCCTTCTCCCCCCGTGCGGTGTCCGGAGGGTTGATCGTCATTCGGCAAAGTTTCACTCTCAACTCTTCCGCGTTTTAAAAATAGCCCAAATCAGGTCACTAAATCTAAATTTGCACCACCCTGTAGGTGAAAAATCTCCAAAATCTCTTCAAAATGGACATCCAATTCGGCTCCTGAAAGTGAGAGCCGAAAGCGAGAGTGGTCATCATCAAATTCGGAGAAGTAACATACGTGGCTTGGCTTACCTGCCAGTTCGCTTAGACATGATGAGCCTGTAGCCTGGCCTGGCCTCGCCTGATGCGTTGCGTTGCTTTGCCACAAGATGTTCGTCAGGAGAATAGCCCACTAGATGTCCGCTCCAGAACAGGGTCCCTCAGAAAACAGGCCATACCAGACTGCTGAGCCTATTGCAGCCTACCAGTCGATCTCCATCAAGAAGAACCGTTAGCAAAAGCTATAGCTTGAGCAAGTGAACGATCATGAGAGCAGAGAGAGTCAAGTCAAGTGGAGTTGCATTCCCCAGTATTAGCAAAAGCCCTCACATCCAGCTCAACGATGAGAGAGCGAATATTTTTTCACCATTGTCCATGAGGTCATGAGGGCTCCTTCTATTTCATTCTTCTAATTGTCCTGCTACAGGTGTATCAGAATGTGAGATAAGAGAAGCTATCTCGTGATCATTATCGATAGGCAAAAGACCTAATCAGTGATTTATGATTCATAGAATTTTGACATTTTCCAAATAGGAGTGCATATACTCATGCACAGGTCGAAGAGCGTAAAAAAGGCCAACAAACTTTGAAAGATATGACTCTCGATGTGCAATCACCTCGAAGAGCTTGAATGAATGAAGCTACATTCAACTCCATTCAATTCAAGCGAGTTCCCATACTACTGAAGGAGTAGAGAGAGACAGGCAAAGAGAGAGAGAGAGAGAGTTGACAGTCTGTCGATGGCGCTACAGTCTTTCAGGACCGATGACCGCTAGCTTACGATAGTTTCTCAAATGTTCTCTGATCGAATTAAGAAATCCAAGTGGAAGCCTCTCAGATTCATCTGGTGGGTCACCTACAAGATATTCCTTTCAATTTTCTCACGAAAAAATGGAAAATTTGTGGGATAAATTCAAACACGCGTGATAGTACGGCGAGTATTCATATATACAGAATAGTACATGTGTATTTATGGAAAAAATTTTATTTGTGATTTTGAGCTTTTTGAAGGCTACGTGCTGTGAAATCACAGATAAGTTGCAGCTTCGTAAGTCTGTTGATATAACAGGAAAGTTTCAGTCAGAGGATCTTGTCTCGGTGACTTTAAAAAATTTTATTTGCGATTTTGAGCTTTTTTAGGGCTCCTTCTGTGAAATCACAGATAAGTTGGAGTTTTATGAGTCTGTTAGTGTAACAGAAAGCTTTTTTGAGAAAAGTTTCAGAACGAATTTAATTTAATTTTTTAAGCTTTGTGACTCACAGAAAAGTTACTTGGAATACAGAAAAATTCCAAGTACAGTTGCCAGGTACTCACGCTGTCATCTGGTGGCTCAATTGATAACCTCTGATCGCTCTGTTTTTCTGTAAGCCAGATGGCAGCTTACATCTCGTCTTACGTCGTCTTGACTTATAATATTTGAATTCATAACTCTAGTTCAACGATACAGCATCAACTTCCTTACGAAAGAAATGATGATGAGAATGATGGTTTCCGGAAAACTCTCCAAAAAGGTTTCCAAAAAGTTTCAATCAATGCTATAGTTTCATAGATGTTAGCTGAGAATGAAAATATTTCAATGTTAATTCTAGCTGCATTCTCAACAGAGATGAATCTTACGAGGCCCATTGGGAAACCTCGAGAGTGTAGAGATCAATGAATTGAGTCCTCAAAAATAGCTCTCCCTCTTAAAATTCTCGAAATTCCTCTAACTGCTGAAAGATATTGTGACTCACAGATTTTGAAAATTTTCTCTCCCACATCTATGGATTTTGATGTTTCTTCTCTACAGAAACATGAAATATTTTGATCCACTTCTAAGCTTGATTAACAAAACATCAATATCAAAGAGAGAATCATCTCACTGCCTGAATTAGAGAGTGTATGAACGAACGTCCTACATGGATTACATTTTGATGGCTTATGAAAATATTTAGCCTCAATTTTCAGCCCTGTTTTCTAATCTACAGCTTCTTCTATGCTGGATGATAACAGAAAGCTGTCCACCTAATCTGAGGACTTTCCTACTACATCTAGTCATGACTTCTCGGAAACGAAAAAGGCAGATGCTTGAACGATGAACTTTTTTTAACTTGAGACTGACTAACAGTTGAAAACTAATTAAGAAAATGATTCTTTCATCGAACTTTGTCATCAAAGTTTAGTGAAAATTGAGGATCAAAAGGAATTTTGAATGGAAGGCAAGAAGGGGGAAGGTGAATGAGTGAAAAGGTTAGCTTCGTTTGTTTTGTACCTCATTTGAGTCACAAAATTACTGGAAATCAGAATTTCAGCAATCATGAAAATAATTGAGCAATGTTGAGCAAATGTCCAGTTTTTTGACTTAATTTTTGCCTGTTTTCAAATACTTATTTGCTCTCACTCTAGCATAACTGCTGTAACTGCTATATTAATGAGAATCTACGAGAATACTTCACTTATCCTGGATCACTTTGTCTAGGTTGTTCATAACTATAGCTACAACAGACCGATTCTCATTGCTTTTTTCTTACTTGAACCATACTTGAGGATTCCTTATCCGTTCGTTAAGAGAGAATACCAGAACTAACTTCCGTTCACTCTTCAAGATTTTCTTCTAATACACTGAAACATGAGATGATATTCTCTCTAGATTTTCCTTTCAAACTGTCACTTGGAAATTACTCCAGCAGAATTTTCTCTCCTCAAAGTCACAAATTTACCAGCTAATCAGAGATTGAATGTTTATTTCGATGCTCACCACACGATTCTCACTGACCCAATCTAAAGTCCGTCCAGTTAGCACTCGTTGAAGGAAGAATTTAATCCATGAATTTTCTTTTTCACAGATTCGCGAGAGAACACGGTGTCAATTGACGCTTGATGAGGGTTCAGTACCATCTTAGATGGATTTCAAATCAACGTTTCTGATTCATTCGCAATTATTATTATTTATCATCTTTTAAATGGTAAGTCAGAGAAAAATCCTCTCTCTCTCGTTCAACGATTGATCAAGTATTCTCTCTCAGGACCTAAGTGGACAGTCACCAGAACTGCGGGAGTTATCATCCACTGATTTAAAGTTCTTAGAAGAAGGTTTGGAGGCCGGAACAAGTGCTCTATGCGATTTGGATACAATCTTAGACGGGTTCCAAGCAGACAATCATATTTTGCTCACCAATCCTGACCGACTTCTTGACGGTATGTTTTTTGATATATACGCGCACACGTATATATTTATCCATAAGTATAAAATTTATCGAGTCAATCTTTGGTTGTCACTGAGTCTTGTTGCTTGAGTCAATTGCAAGCATCCATATCATCTGCAAGCTATGAACTCTCCAAGGTTCCTGCAGCATCTTTTGATCCACTTCCTGTGACCACCTTTGATGGCGACTAATTTGAAAAGGGCATCGAGAACAGCATCATGGTCCACATCAGCTGCAAAGAGGAGAGAGAGAAGTGAAGCCATCCGAACTTCATACTGATGGCGAACATTACAGCTAGCGGTACACAGACCTCGATGGCACCATTGTTCAGGAATCACATAGAAATGAGCGCGTCTACTTTTGTCAATCGACCTCTCTTCCGTTCTCTTTTACTTCACGCTTTCTGATGGTGAATGGAAATGCTGCTACCGTGTTTTCATTGATTGAGAGAGAGAGAGAGAAGAATATGTTATTTGCAGAAAGTGAATGTGAATGAATGGCTCCGATTCGAGGAACTAGGGCTGTATGTGAGTGAGAGAGAGAGTGAAAGTGGCCAAGCATCGCCTCCTCTTTCTTTCTCTTGGCTGAGCTTTTCACTTTTCACTTTTCCCCGCCGCTGATATTCAAGGGCAAAATCTGTCGAAAATATCCCCAAAGCGGTGTCGTTGACGAGTCCACCAGGCCACCAGGCCACTAGAAGCGAGTCAACATACATATGATATGTAGACACATAGTTGATCATGACACAGGCGATCACGAATCTGACCCATGCTCCCGCTATCCCACTTTCCGTAGCTAGTCCGGTAGCTGGGAATAGTAATGCAATGACCTCGAGAGTAGACTGCGAATCCTGGGATCCTGCTTATTTTCCTGTGTAAAAGGACCAGCGGTTCGAGGCCGAGGACCGTTGTGTGGCCCACCTGGCCTATTTGGCTTGTTCGGCCTGCTAGGCCTGCCCTGGTCTGGTCGGCACAGTAGCCCAGTGCACTGGATACGTAGTAGCCTAGCATATGTATGTGTGCCACCAGATGGCGGTGGGACTCTTTTCACCCAGATTTTGTGATTCAAGCCGTGGCGGCTCCCTCGATGCTCTCTCTCTCTCTTGTGTGCCTGTCTCTCTCGCATCTCGGTTCCTGAGAGATCAGTTGGTCCTGATGATGGCAGTGTTGTAAAAGGGGAACTCGCCAGCCACTTGATTGTGATCCGCGCCAACAATTTAGGCCCTTCTGTGCCCGTTAGCCTCCTACGCCGCCTGGCCACTCGCTCTGGTCCGAGCTGTGGCCCATCTTTTTGGCCCATCCTTTGCCCCATCTTTCACCTCTCTCTCTCTCACTTTTTGGCCCATCTCTTTTGGCGATCTTTTTGGCCAGCTTTTGGCCTGCTTCGTTCTCTCGCTCCCGCGCTCCCTGACCGACAATCGCAAGCAGCGAGACGAGATCAAGAGCAACTGTCCATCAGCCGCGTCCGTCTCTCATCATCATCATCATCACATCCCTCCGCATCCAACTTGATAGGCCATCAATAGTGTGTTGGAAGCCTCATTTGTTTCTTCCAATTCTTCTTCTTCATCTCCTTTGGACTACTATTACTATTACTTCTATTACTATTACTCTTCGCTCAACGTGGAACGCGTTCGTCCACACTTCGTCATGGCTTCAGAAGACTCTGAAGGTGAATTCGTTCTCGACCTCACGTTGCCTGTTCGAATTCGAGCGCCCGAGTCTGAGGGTGCCGATTCGGATGGTCAAAAACCATGTTACAAAAAATCGCTCATCAAAAGATACTGTAAGTAGTACTAATCTCGCTGCGTGTCTGCGGTATTCAAAATGCCATCGCTTCTTCTGGTCCGCCCTTACTTGGCGCGACTCGTGTGACAACCAAACTTTGACTCGATTCACCCCGCATCGGGATCCTTCTCATCCATCCATTCCTTTCCCGCTTCTCATCTATTCTTTTCTCTTTTCCTCTCATGCTTTTTCTCATGGATTTTCTCAAACCAATCTTCACTACCATCACCTACTACACTACACTATTACAACGACTACATCTATGAACACCATCTCCACACCACTACTCTATCACCCTGTTGCACCGTGGTCATCGCCACCATCATTCATTCATCAACTATTGCTGACCATTTGTGCCACCTGTGTTCATCCTTTAACCAGTCGGAGGCTGTGAGCCTCATCCAGGATCCTCGTCCTATCACGAGCGCGGCAACAGCAATGGCAACACCAGTGCCAGCGGGTCTTCTCGCATGGGCTCACCGTCCGGGTCCAGCCAGTCGCCACCAACCACCACGCTTCTCCAGAATATACTGCAACAGAGTAGAGCACCAGGCTCCGGGGTATATTCCTTGAGAGGCCAAAGTGTACTCGGCCAAACACCGGTCAGCAACACCTCGCCTCTGCCTCCGTCGCCTGCCGACTCTGGTGTCAGTGATGTGGATTCTCATTACAGCTCGAACGACGAACAGCAACAACAACTGAACCAATATGGCTACTTCTATCCTGGAGCTCATCGTTCATCAACATGTAAGTACACCTTCGTTACTATTCTTCCTCATCATTTTGATCTGCCCCCAAAGGCCACTTTCGTGCTCTCTCTTTCTCTTTTCCTCTCTTTCTCTCTTTCTCTCTTTCTCTCTCTCTCTCCTCGAACGATCGCCAAGCGATGCCTATTCTGTGTGAGTAGCCGCCACCGTGAACTACAAAAGCGATATTCATGTGCTACGGCGTGGGCTTAACGCAAGTTAACCTCGATTTTTTGGCCTTTTTCTCGACCGGGACAACCTTTCAGTGTGCGCTTTCTTGCGACTCCCTCTCGTTCATGACCAGTGCGAGCTCATTTGCATTTTCATCATCATTTTCCTTGTTTCGTTCTCCATATCATCCTCTTTATTCTAGCGACTTGCTCCGTCCCCTTCCTTCCTCACATTTCCTGCCTTCTCTCTGCTCTTTGCTCTCTCTCTCTTTTTCTCTCTCTCTCGCGAGAGAAGGAAAGATAGAGCAAGAGAGAGACATCTCGCTGTTCCTTGTTCGAGCTTCATTCTCACCGCCATAGGCTCCTCCCAACAAATCCATTAGAACTTTTAGCCTTGACCCGCGAGAGGTTACACAGCTCTTCACTTTCGCTCATTTTGCTCATTTTCACCCCCTTCCCTCTTCTGTGAATCAAATCCTTTCTCCCTCACTGTTCCGCCTCCTGAGACCCCCACCTCATCCGCATCACTGGTCTCTCTCTCTCTTTTCTCTCTCTTTCTGTCTCTGATTCTGGCTCATGCCTCGTCTCAGCATCTCTCATCCGTCTCTCTCGTCTGCGCGAAACTAGCGAACAGCCGGAAGTCTCTGGCCACCGCAGCTTCCGTCGCATCCAGTGTCCATTCTCTTTGCATCTCTCTCTTTACGACTCTACAGTCCTCCACTGTCATCATCAGTGACACTAAAATCACCATCAACACCACCACATCCACCCTCACGGCCTCCACCAAGCTCAGGCCTTGCGCAAGCCTCGAGCAAGTTCATGTCGTGGCCTTCAACCGAACTGCCAGAACGTGTCAGGAAATGTCAACTCGGCTAACCAGGGCAGCGCACAAATGATCAGATGAAGCCGAGTTTAGCGAGTTCAGGTCAAGTCAAGTTCGTGCGAGTAATAAGGAGAAAGAGAAGGCGAAAGCGATGCAAACTCGGCCTCCGAACCGGTCTTTCTTGTTCCGCTCTTTCCGGTGAACCTATCTATCTATGTGTGTATGTGTATGTATGTTGAAGTGAGGTAGCCAGCGCAATAGTCTTAATCGGCTTCATTTTCCTGCTCGATTTGTGTGTATGTGTGTGTATGTGTGTGTGTGCTCGAGAATGGTGAGAGCAATCGGTGGTGGTGATGGTGGTGGTGGAGGTTCCGTCGCCCTTCTCGGCCGGACGCTCAATGTGCCAGTGGCACACAAACAAAGTGGTCGGGCTGCAGATGGCGCGAAGGCCTTAAATGGGGCCAAGCTCTCGCTCCTCGCTCGCAGCTCTCGGTGACACAGTGACATATTCACTTTCCCTCTCGGGCGGAAGGAGCGATCCGAGTGAAAGGGTTCGAGCGGTCGTGGGAATCGCCTGGGGCTGAGAGGCCATAGAGGCCAGAGAGCACCGCGGGTGAGAGAAGAGAGAGAAGAGAGAGGAAAGAGAGGAATGAGAGAGATGAGAGAGGAGAGAGAGGAGAGAGAGGAGAGCAGGAGGCCGAGGAAGAGGAAGGAGGACAGGAAGACGGTCCTCTGTGGGCCATCCAGTCCGTTTGCTGCTTTGTTTCTCGCTGATTTTGCTGCGCCAGGGAAGTGTTTACCTGTTGGCAGGAAATCAGCACTCTGCCTACTCTCTTTTTTCTCTGGTTTTCTCTCTCTCTCTCTCTCTCTCTCCTCTTCTCTTTTGCTGATAGTAGAAAGGCTCTTTGCAAGTCTCTGGTTGGATCAGGCAGGCAAGATAGCGCGAGAGAAGTGAGCAAAGGGAAGCGAGAAACAGAAATAGCTGAATGCTTGATCTGATCACGGCGAGTTCATGGGCGAAGAAAGAGAAGGACGAGCGGTGGCACTACATTACTGTATAATATTGATTGCCGAGAGAAACGTATAAACGTGGAAAAGGGAAGAGAAAGTAGAAAGATTAGAGAAGATAGAAGAGAAAGTAAGTAAAACCAAGGCCAGGCGTGGAGAGAGAAAGAGAGAGAGAGTGAAACCAAAAGATACAGATGCCTTCCCCTCTCGGCAGCCTTGGAAGTTCAGTTACCTTAGAGGGGAGGTTTGGGGGGGTCGAGCGATGGTGCGCGTGGCCTTGAATCCCGTTTCGATGACAACGCGATCAACGAACTCGCAACCTTCAAAGTGCGCGCCATCTCGTGCACTTGATAGATATTCATTTTATTTCATTTTCCCTAGCTTGGCTCGGACAATTGCTATTGTGAACACTTTGCCCTCTCTCTCCTCATCTTCCTCTCTCTCAGCCTCATCTATTACTATCTACCATCTATCCACTATCCAAAGCATGAGCTACATTCCACTCGGCCTCAATCACAGCTTACTGTCCCCTCTGCACGGCTGATTCTGATTCTGATTCGCATTTCGTTGCCACTATACTACTCCTAATGCTAATGGATGAGCGCACCAACATTTATTGTGAATATTTATATTTATTTTATCACCTACTTTCATGACTCTCATCATATCGACCTTCGATTGCCTCTTTCTCGCATCCAAACTGGGCTCTCTTGCCGCCTGAGGAATCTCGATCAACTCTTAATCCTGAGAGAGGGTTACAAGTGTTGAGCACGAAAAGCATTTCATTGAAGCACCTTTGATTCTCGATACCTCTCTTCTTGACTTAACTTGGGGAAAGAGATAGATTATTTTTTTTTCGCTACAATACAGTTCTTCATCTCTCTCTTCTCTATTTTTCCTCTTCCTCACAGATCCAACGAGTAATCATTCTCAGAATGACGTTTCTCATCAAACTAATCATCAAAGTCACTCGAACCATCATAATTACCATCAGCCTCATCGTCATGTCTACTCTCTTGAATCTCCGAGTACGAGTTCTTCTTCTCCAAAACCCTGTGCATCCAATTCGCAACACTTGCACACAACCCATCCTCATCTCTCAGCAACTTTATCTTCCTCCTCAGTATCCGGTTCAAGCGTTTCCAATGGTCTGCCATCGGGTGCCGCAAGAATTCGAGCCTCCGTGGACTCCAATCTATCTGGAGCTTCAACTTCTTACTATAACAACCATTATGCCGCACAAGATCGAAAAGGTTGGCTTGACCTTTTTTCCTGCTTTCCTTTCCTTTCCTTTCATTCATTCATTCATTCTGTCGTACATTTCCTTCACTCTTTTGCCTCCTGTATTCAATTGGATCTGAAAATTTTGTAACTTTTTCTCGAACCAACTTCATGACGAGCACTTTTCTTTTATTCATTCGAACAGAACTTGCTGTTGGAAGCTCTGGCTTAGGTTTGGGTGTTGCTGAGGATCTTTCCTATCATGCCAATGGTAATGTGGCTCTGTTGAAGAAAAAGAAGGGTCGAAAACCCAAAAACTCGGAAAACTTGAGCAGCGCTGCCTCAAATACGTGCCCCAATTCGACTAAGAGAAAGAGTAGAGAAGGTTCTACCACTTTTCTGTGGGAGTTTCTGCTGAAATTGCTCCAGGACAAAGAGTACTGTCCGAGATTCATCAAATGGACAAATCGAGAAAAGGGTAAGATTTTCTTTCAACTTCCATCTATCCATCTCTCTTTTTTTCTCTCTCTCTATCTCTCACATACTCTTGGATTACTTCATTTTGAAAGCATTCCAAACTGGTGTAGTCCGCCATTTTCGTTATCTTTCCTGAGTGTCCCCTTTTTCTTGCCTATCTTCACTACACCTTATTCATCTCTTTCTTCTTTCTTTGCCGACTCTCATCTTCTTCTTTCCCCTGCTGTACCCTCTTGTCCCTCACACTACAGGTATATTTAAGTTGGTCGATTCCAAAGCCGTCTCTCGTTTATGGGGATTGCATAAGAATAAACCAGATATGAATTATGAAACCATGGGCAGAGCGCTCAGGTAATTTGCGTCTAGGAACTTGCCCTCTCTACCCACTCGACAACTTTGTTCAGCAAACTACTAGCATCAACAGTTTCATTTGTGTTGACGCTCCTAGAGAGCCCATTGCTCCGAAAAAAGTTATCCTGATAATCTCAATTCATAATCTCTTCTTCGAGCAAGCAGTTTTCATCCATAGCAAATTAGATTCCATCTTATACCTGAGGAAATGAGTCGAGTCCCTTCTCACTCTTCTCTGGAAAAAATCAGAAACGATAGACCAAATATCATCAACATCACTACACATACTGAAACTCGACAGGCAGACAATACGAATACTTAGACAAAGAGATTTTGTGTTTATCAAGCATATCAGATAAGAATTTTTCCTACCAACAAATACATCATCAACACTCGGGTATCCAGTAGACTGCTGATCAGATTTGTTTCTGAGATTTGGTAGAGAAAATAATGAATGAAACTGGCCTCTAATTATCATTTTTTTTCTTGGTACAGGTACTACTATCAACGAGGTATTTTAGCCAAAGTTGATGGTCAGCGATTAGTTTATCAATTTGTTGACGTTCCCAAAGATATTGTTGAGATTACCAATGATTCTAATAATTGTTACGGAAAAGGTGAGTCATCAATATAATTCGTTTTCTGTTGTGCTCTTTTTTAAACCGATTTTTCTTTCATTCCTCTCTCTTCTTCAGATATGCTTCTGGGAAACAGTGGATCACTGCTCATGAATCATGAAACGAGTGACTACAAGAGTAACTTATGTAGTTCATCGTTAGACGGCTTTGACTAGAGAGTTGAACGAAAGACCTTATTATTGGAGAGGAAGAGAGAGAGAAAGAGGCTGGTATGTTTCGATATCGTCATGTATCCTCTGCTCGCCCTTTTGCAGCAGAAAAAAGTCTGTTTAGTGGAACGATTACGGCCTTTTATTTTACTCACTTTCTTCATTTTGTGAGTCTGCCTTTGGTGTGCCCCCCGAACAAAGGGATAGAAAAAGATATTTTGTGTTGAATCAAAATCATGGCAACCCTGTTATTGATGTTACCTTTAAAAGGATTCTCGAATTTTCTTGGCAAGAGAATAGTTGAAATTGTACAGTTTGGGAATGTATTGGACGCAAGAATCGATTTTACGTGACTCAAGACTCACTACGCTTGGTATGGCATCATGTCCGACTTTCCATCTTTTAAATTTGTTCAAAATCATCTGTAAAATCTAATCATCCGGCACATATTGCATCATGATACCACACCATGATATATATCTTAGAAAACACATTCTCTTGTCATTACTCTATCGATTTGTCTAAATTGTTCAGGTTAAAGTTGGATTTTGTAAGGCTTAGAAAGCCATCGAATAGAGGCAAATATTTTTGCCAAAATTCGTGTTCCGTTTTAGAATTATTGAGATTTTGGTTGGAGTGTATTGATCAAGATGTCAATATGAACTTCCAATCATCTCTTAACATTGAATCATATTAGTTGCTGAATCGAATCCGAATTATGAAGCCTGATAATTGCTCACTGCTTTTTACAAATTGATGCGGTGTTAAGAGCTCGTGAATGTTTCATGGTAGTCCAAAGGTTCTAATTGTGACTAGTGAATCTTGATTTAATCATTATTCTGTAGCGACCTTTGAAACGTGTTTCTATGAATTGCTTCCATGCTTCACCCAATCGATGTCCATTGATCATTCGCCATCACCTTTACTGATCGCAACAATGCGGACGTTTGCTCCTCTATTAAATTCTTTGAGGGGCAAGATTGAGTTTATTTTTGTACAAAAGTAATTTATTTGGTGATGGATCTGAAATGAAAATGTATTATTAAGAATAAATCATGAGAATTACCATTACGAACATGCGACTCAATCATTTGAACTTGAAGCCTCGCTCCTCTTGTTTCTCATGTTTCACTTGTTTCGCTCCTGCTTCACTAATTGTCAACTTGTCAACTCAGAGGGAAGAAGAGAGACAAAATTTATCGGAAGCGCATTTTACTCAGCAAAATTGTATTGTAGTTCTTTGTGTTCTTATATTACAAAAAATGGTTAAAATTCGATTGGCAGTCCTTGTGAGGTGGGGATAAAATTGGACAGACTTTGAGATATGAATCACTAAAAAAATGATTAGGTGAACATTACATTAAAATCAGATCTCAAAGGACTGGTAAATTTGAGATTCACTTAATTCGAAATAATTAATCAGGAGTCATCGATATATCCAGGACAACCTTCTTCATCACTGTTATCCCAACAGTCGGTAAAATTATCACATCTTTTATCGATGAAGATACATGACGTATTTTGACCACAATGGACTTCCTGCATGCGTATACATGGAGAGGTGGAAGAAAGAGAATAGAGGTTTCAGAGAGATATGGGATGGTAGTTCAAAGGTTTTAAGGAGAAAAAGGAACTTACGTTTTCACCGCATACACAATTTACCTCATCAGATAAATCATAACAATTCATGTGACCATCACATCGCTTACTTAAAGGAATGCACTGAGAGTTTGAACACTTATATTCATCATCGAGACATTTGTCTTCCTGTTCACATACACAATCTTCAATTTGTAAAGATTGGTGATTAAAATGGTAGACTTTGATGCAGTATATTTCATCAACTGGTTTTGATTCACGCTTATCATAGCATAAACGAGCTCTTGAATGGACTCGATTTTCATCACAAGAGCCAAACTCAGTGGTGCATGGAGGTCCCCATTCTGACCAACTTGTCCACTTGTATCTTTCGTGCTCTTTCTCGTTGATCACAACGAAATCTTTACTACTACGAACTTTAATACTTAAAGTTTTCTCTTCAAACTCTAAGTCAGCTTTTCCATCACGTTTGGCACTGATCAAACTAGAAGCAATCTCGTTTAAAGAGATGCTAACATTTAAATTAAAATGTAAAACTAAATCAACAATAATTCCATTAAGATTGTACATAGGATTGTCTCCTTTCCTGAGAGACAACAATTCCACTTTGTCCAATTGAAAAACTTGTAGTTTTTGAATTCTGTTGATCAAAGATTTTATCTGTGTGCGGTGAAAAGAAAAAGGATCAGATACAAAATAATTCATTAGCAGGAGTCGATACCAACCTTTTCTTTAACAAATTCAGACAATCGAATGTAAGAATCACTGGACTTATTTTTGAGCTGTATACTGTACAATTTATTGCTAATTCGGAACTGAACTTCCAAGATTCTATGATCAAGCTTGTGAATACCTTCAAGAACAGTGAGAAGAAGAAAATAAGAGAAACAATTATAAACGGTATCATCAAATGAACATAAGACTTCTAAAGTAAGTGCTGTTCTTTAAAATGAACCATGTAAACCTAATCTAGAGAGTACTTACCATTTGTGGAAGCAGTTCCAATTCCATTGGTGGTTTCAGTACTAAAAGGTGGGTCGGCACTAGGATTCTTATTGTCTCTACCAAAATTTATATGTTTTCCTATTATATTCCTTAGATCTTTTGAACTGAGATTACTGTTAGTCGCTACAGCGTCTGGAGAGAGAGGGTAAGAAAGAAAGAAACGATTCATAATTTGAGCACATTCAAAAACGAAGCAACAGAGTGATGATCTTACCCTTCTGCATATGAATTACTATTTGATAAACTGCTAAAAAGATAGCAACAATAGTCACGGGGAATATCAAAAAGAGTAAAGTTCTCCTCCTGTTATTGGGTTCACGAGAAACATGTACACCACTTGGATCGTCTTCACCCTTGTCCACAGTCAGCTGTCAGAAACGAGTTAAACAGAAACGATTAGTTGATGTTTTGGATGTAAGTGAAGATAATCAAGGATGGGTTAAACGATGGATAAGGGATTTAAAACTCACATAGTGGAGACTTCGTTGTGTTCTTTCAGGTGAATTAGGGGCTGCATAGAATGAATCACAATGGTCAACAGGGGAGGATGAATAAGTTACAGTATATATACATGATGTGGGAAATTTACGATTAGTTGAGTAAGTGCCGAGAGTATTACACGCGTCCTGATCTATGAACATGGTCTTTACATCTTTACAATGGATTGATGGCTTGATGTTGGGATGATGAATGAATGATTCGGATGATCTTGTTGATCCTGAAGATGGGTAAGAAAGATGAGAGCATCCAGTTGTTGAAGAACAGGACATATCAACATTCATTCAAGTTCCATAGTGATGAGGAATGTTGTAAAATGAGAATAAACAGCAAAAGGCTAAAATTAATCATATCAAATAGATAAATAAATTAAAAGCGCAAACTAAACTGTGGTTAAAAGGAAGATCGGTTTTGACAACAAAAGGGGATCAGTCTGATATTATAAGAGAAGACTACTTTGGCTTACACTTTTTAGGCTACTTAGAACTCTGCTTCTGCTTCAGCTTCAGCTCCTCTATCTTCTCTCTCTTTCTCTCTTTCTCTCTTTCTTTCTTCCTCTCTCTCTCGCTCACCAGACTGCGTGTCCTTAAAAAACTTTTCTCCCCATCATTGAAATCTTTCTCATTAAACTTTATGGGATAATTTCTTTCAACATCTCTCGATTAGGTTTCAATAAAGGAATCTTCCATGAAACTCGATTGAGTAAAGTTGCGAGTTTCTAGAATCCTGGAGGCCTTGTTAGAAGTTATTCGAGAGGAAGAGCCCAGTCTTCGATATTGACTCTCACGGTGTCAGTTCCGGTGAACGTGTAGATTACGGATGGGAGTGAACATTAACAAATCCATTAGAATGAAAGTAATAATAATCGGTGTTTACCTTGTGTAATGTCTGGAAGCGTCTCATTCCCATCTTCTCTGGAAGAAATCATGAAAAGGCTATTGCTATCATTAGAAAACCAGATTTATTCAACGAGAAGTGAAAGGATGGAGAAAATCGTTCAAAATTATGAGCAATTATAAAAATAATAAGTCCAAACTGGACTCACATTGAACAATAAGCTAACAATTCTCTATAAATGTTATCTGATCATTCGTAGTAATCTCAGTAATAATGGATAATGAATAGTTCTGTTCGGCAGTTGTACTACGGGGATGAAAATTGTACAGAGGTATCAATGATGAAAATAAAAAGGAGCTTTCTTTCATCTCTATGAAAATCTTGAGTATCACAATTCGTGCATCAAATTGGAATATAATTAAGTTCAATAGTTTGATGGGAAATGGACAAGAGTTGGGGGATGGAACTGCTGGATTGAAATGATGAGGGACTTTTCAGAATGGTGTCGAGACAATCAGATAAGAATTGGTCAGCATTTTTTCAGTTATGAAATAAATTACAACTTTTTTTCTATGAAGCCCTTCTTTCCAGTTTTTTACATCACTCTTATGAAAAAATATAATTCAGCAATAGCCACGATGGTTGATGCAATAATTCCGACAAGAACTTGAATGGTTACATCTGGCTTGGGTAAGGTATACTCGACCGCTTTGAAAAAGAAGAAGAAAGATGCACATATGACAATGAAACCATTAAAGAGAGCGGTCAGAAGAGTTCTAGTTCTTTTAACTTCAGACATTTCAGGCACACTAGATTTTTTGCTGGAAGGTAGCTTCATACCAGCCGACATGTTCCGATACTCTTTGTCAGCTTGATTTTTCTTCAACATTTTGATGCGATTCTCTAGTTGGGCATCTTTACGAGCTGGAGGATTGATGACTGTAGTTTTGGTGATCAATTGATGAAAATGTAGATCATATGATGGATCTAATCGTTGGAGGTTTTTATGTAACTCTGTGAGGTCGTCGTAAGAGAATGAATTTTTATTCTCCTCCTCCTTATCCATTAAGCTTTGCAGCTGGCGACTTTCATCTGAGCCATCATTTTTCTTCAAACATTCATCCACTAGCTTTCTAATATGTCTACTAATTCGATACCGTAGATCACGTGGATCAATTAATTGATCTTTCCAAATAGAGTTGCTCATCATCAAGCAGTTTCTGGAGGAGAAGAGACAAAACGAAAGCAAGTCAGTCAGATTAGCCAAAATATCATGCACCTACAACACACACAGGGGTAACAAGGACAACAAAGATGTCCAGTAGAGAGAAATCCAAACCTCTTACCCTATGTTTCAGTTTTCCAATGGATGAATGATGGTAACACTACAATTAAATTAAATTATCTAGATCAATCGAATGACCGTTGCTCCGGTATGTTGATTCAAGACTCTTGAATCGCGCCGCTTCTTCACAAGCTTTCTTCTATCAATACAACTTGTACTGTATCATGTAAAAGTCAAACACAGACAAACACACAGAACACGCACTCACAAGTGGCGACAGTAGAGAGTAGCCAATACATGTATCTACACTACTCATATCGATACATATACAGATACAAACACTTACACATCATTGATGTTGATGAACATTTCGATTTAAATTTAAATTTCCTCTTCATGTTATCTTCATTTTTGGATTGCTTTGATTACCTCAGATAACTCATTGAATGGATAATCTTTCATATTAGTCGCCTCATCTTCTCTACTTAGTGTGGATTCATGGTAATGGGTTTTCATTGTTGGTAATCAAATCACTTTGAAGTGAACCGTAAACTGGTTGTTTTATCCTCTCTCACTCGCTTCGCTTGGAACTCGAACACATCAAGTTAAATCAATTGTGTTGTTCGAAATCTACTTGGTATATTAGGCCTTCGAGAATTAACGATCACATTTTTGAACCTCCAAATTGATGATTCTTGGTTATTTTGTGCTCTCGATTTAAGATCAGTAGTTCTCAACAGAGATGGATATTAATCAAGATGTGTTGAGACAAGCTGAGCTCCGACGAAGACGGCTGCTTGTTAATCAAGAAGAAAGAATGCGAAGAATTTTGCTTGGCTCCAAACAGTCCAACAGTAGCCTCGAGCCAACGATCCCAAGTTCAAATTCTCAAGACTCAGTCGAGAGAAAAACTGAAGATTCCAGTGAAACAAACGCGTGTTGTAAGCCGGTTCGAGAACCGTCTCCTTTGAATGTACCTGATTCATCTCCAAAAGCAACAGAACTCAAGTTTCGTGGAGATGATGGATCAAAACAAGAGAAGAATACTTTTGATTCAAGTTCTCTTCAGGGCTCGACTAAAGGAGAAGATTTTTCGAGCCATGGTTATACACCTGAAATTGATAAAGTTACCAAAGAGCCAGTCTGCCGAGATGCTGCAGATAATCTACAGTTTCCTCGTAAAGTATCTTTGATTTCTAGCAGAATGGATTTCAAAGCTTGCCAACAGAGTCAGTGCCAACAAAACAGGCTTTTATTGAGCTGGCGAACAGCTCTAATTACCTTATCATATAGATTAATTGCAATTTTTCCTGTTCTATCTCTTGTCATCTTTGCAATGCTAGGATCATTTTTGCAGTATGAAGCTTATTTTCCATTCACAGCCTACAAGATTGGAAGCTTTTCATGGCTAATTTACAAAAGAAGATTTCAGTTCATGTTTTTTCGTCAAATTTTTTCTTACCACAAGCTTTTGAATCTTTTGGCGACAAATTCTGTTGATCTCATTGTTTATCTCACGTTTTATATCTCGACGAGTGCCTTATTTCTTAATTAGAATAAAAAAGTTGAATTCTGTTCTGTATCTAAAAAGAGTACTTGATTACCACCATGATCAAGGCTACAGATTTTTCAATCGCTTCTCTTTTCTAAGAATTAACTCTTACAATTTTAAATGGAAAAATTTTCAAATCAAATTCTTCAATTATAAATTGAGCTCATCCTCAAAAGAGAAGAGCCATGAAGGTGCTTGATTTTTATTGAGTTGTTAATATCTAACTCACTTCGAGAGAAAAATAGGTCCCAAAAATTCTATAAGATGAAATTCGACCTAGTACAAATATTCACTTGATGTGCTTCTTCTTAGTTGATCCCTGGGGAGACATTTGGTATCACAACTTGATGAAATTAGCACCATCACAAGGCTTGAAGACATAGAAGATAGGCTTGCAACGACATTTCGTGCTCATTTCTTCGATTGTAGATGCAACCTTATCAGCTCGCACAAGTGTAACTGTACAGCCTCCAAAACCTCCACCAGTAATACGAGAGCCATAGACACCATCACACTTGACCGCAATTTCACACAATTCGTCTATTTCGGGTATCGATACTTTATAATCATCGCGTAGAGAAATATGACTTTGAGTCATGAGAGCCCCGAAAACAAGGTAATCATTTTTCTTGAGAGCTTCAGCTGCACTCAATGTACGCTCGATCTCAGTAATTACATGCCTCCCATATTGATATGCTTCCATTTGCAACACAGATTGACTTGTTTCCAATTCTTTCATTGATACATCACGCAAACTGCTTTTACCCAACATCGAAGCGACTTGCTCACAACACCGACGACGCTGAGCGTACTCAGAGCTGACAAGCTTGTGACGAATACCTGAGTTGGCAACCAGTACAACCAAATTTTGATCTGACAGGGGAACCAATTCTGTTTTAAGAGAGCGACAATCGAGTAGTATGGCATGGTCCTTTTGTCCGATGGTCACCGCCATCTGATCCATTATTCCACAGGGAACACCAACGAAATGATGATCGGCACGTTGACAGAGTAGTGCCATTTCAGATTTACTCACAGCAGGGTCAGACAGAGCAGAGAGAAAATTGAAAAGTGAGAGTTCAAGAGCTGCAGAGCTGGAAAGGCCTCCTCCAACTGGGTTGGATGTTACAATAACTGCATCAAAATTTATCTTGCTGCCAGGAAAGTTTGCCATTACACCTTTCACGTAGTTTGACCATACTGGGGGCTCTGGTTTCAATGTATCGTACTTCAATTCCAACTGATGGGGTTTGTCCGCTTGTTCATAGAGTGTATGAATTCTACACACATCAAGTTCATTAGCAGATCCGACCACAACGGTGTAAAGAGGAATCGCCTGAAAAATATTCCATTTTAAACTCATGTTATATCTCAATTTTCGGATATGATTTCAAGAAACTGACAATTTAAGAAGTTACAAATTTTATCATGCCACTCACCATTGGAAGCACAAACCCATCATTATAATCAACATGTTCACCAATTAAATTGACTCGACCTGGAGAGTGGCCGATAGCGGAGGCCTTACGATTGAAGTGTTCCTCGAATGATTGTTTGCCCCTGTCGATGAGCTCTTGTAAGGATGGATACGATTGACTACCTTTAATTTCATTCATCTCGGCCATCTTGACACATAGAAAGTGTTATTCTCATACAAATAACTTTGTTTCACAAAGTACAATTATAATGGTGGCAATAATTGCCAGTGTTTTGAGCAAGCAAAATAAAAAGTAAAAAAAGCAGCTACCGCGGTGAAAATTAAACTCAAAACAATCTCAAATGGTTTGATGTGCCTGTGATGATTGCGAAATGAGAAGCTGATAAAGATGATGACACGGAAGGACCAGATCGAGTAATCAAACACCAAGTGAACACATCAAAAGTTGATTAATACTGTTTCCATTTATGTTCTACTTTTTCACCTACTTATTCCTCTTCTTATACTCTTATTTTATCACTTCTCTAATCACTCGTAATCACTTGTCAAGTCAAAATCAACTTTCATGGTAGTGATCGCGCTTTTATCACTGAAAATTAAAGGTAAAGAGTAATAATACACTTCGATTAAAGGTCTGGCAGCGGTGGCACTTCAAGCGTATTGTGAAACTTAGAGAGAGAGAAAAAGATTCATCAAAACATTTCACTTTATTGATTGCTTTATTTTGGATTGATTAGTTAGTTAGTTTTTGATTCCTCATTTTATTCCACCCACTATCGGTGTCGACCATGGTCCTCACCCCTAGGCAAAAAGATGAATTGTAAGTGTCAAAAGTTTGATCAGCATTCTGATGAGATTGTTGATGAGATGTTTACTTTTTTCGCCTCTCTATCTCTTTACTTCTCTTTCAGCTTGTCAAAATATTTTTTTTCTCTCTTTCTAATCAATGTTTTTCTCTCCATTTTTGTACAGAAACAGTGCTATTGCAGATTATTTATACTCCAATGGATTCAAAGAGGCGTTTGAAACGTTCAGGAGAGAAGCCCAGATGGTAAGTTTCGATGATTGTATGATCATCTTCGATCGTTTGAATTTGCATTTTCCGCTACTGAAGTGGTAGGCAGCTGGATTAATAGAACTTTGTGAATGAAAGCAGGGAGAGATCGACAAAAAGTATGTCGGACTTTTGGAAAAAAAGTGGACTTCAGTCATTCGTCTTCAGAAAAAAGTCATGGATTTGGAAGCCAAATTATCGGAGGCGGAAAAGGAGTATATTGGTGGTGCGCCTACACGAGAAAAACGTTCACCCACCGAATGGATACCTCGTCCACCAGAAAAGTTTTCCCTTTCTGGACACAGATCACCCATCACCAGAGTCATTTTTCATCCAATATTCAGTCTACTAGTGTCGGCTAGTGAAGACGCTACCATCAAAGTTTGGGACTATGAAACAGGAGACTATGAGCGAACATTGAAAGGTCACACTGATAGTGTGCAAGATATCGCTTTCGATTCTAGTGGTAAGCTACTTGTATCAGGATCTGCTGATATGTCCATCAAGCTATGGGATTTCCAGTCCTATGAATGCTTGAGAACTCTTCATGGGCACGATCATAATGTTTCCTCCACAACTTTCATGCCAACGGGGGATCACATCCTTTCCTGTTCACGTGATAAAACCATTAAGAAATGGGAGGTAGCCACAGGTTACTGTATAAAAACGTTGACTGGTCATCGCGATTGGGTTAGAATGATTAGAGTTAGTAAAGATGGTACTCTATTTGCAAGCTGTTCAAAAGATCATACCATCATCGTATGGAATGCCACCACAAATGAACAGAGAGTCATCCTAAAAGACCATGACCACACAGTGGAGTGTATAGCTTGGGCTCCTGAATCAGCCTTTACGGTTGTTTGTGAAGCTACAGGAGGTGATAATAAACGGAATAGAGTTGGTCCCTTCTTGGTCAGTGGATCTAGAGATAAAACAATCAAGATTTGGGATGTATCAGTAGGAATTTGCTTGCTAACTTTGATAGGTCATGATAATTGGGTACGTGGTATAATCTGGCATCCGGGAGGAAAGTACATAATCAGCAGTTCCGATGACAAAACCATTAGAGTTTGGGATATAGTGAATAAGAGATGTTCCAAAACACTGGAAGCACACAGTCACTTTTGTACTGCAGTTGATTTTCATCCATCAGCACCTTATGTAATCACGGGATCGGTTGACCAAACAGTGAAAGTTTGGGAATGTCGTTGATCGATGGCCTATTCCCTTAGTTTGCTGTGTCTTCCTCTTACCTCTCTCCTTCAATTTACTCATGTTAAACCGCACATCTTAATTAATTAATTAAAAATGTTCAAATGAGGTTTACGTTGAAGATCAATTAAGTATGAAGGAGTCATGTAAGTTCAGCTCTCTTCATCACATGTGTTGTGCTTTGGTTGCTCTGAATGGCACCAAAATCTGATCCCACAAAATTTATTCTATTCTTTTAGAATCTATTTCCTCTCTGTTAAACAATGGCCTAAATTAAGATTATTGTCGATCGATTGAGGACATGAGTTTCTTCATCTTACATTTTTTGAAACTGAAACAATTAAAGAAACTATTTGGTTTGTACAAATTCCAATGCAAAAATTATCAATGAAAACGATGAGTTGTCAGTTCTCACCTGCTTCATGATTTTGGCTCCGTCGAAATAGAATAATCCATAGTTGGAATGGTCAGGAACTTATGCACAAATGCTCAGAGTCCCCAAAACCTATGCTTGAGGAGAAATACACCTACAATATGTTTAAGGCAGTTGATACAGAAAAATTCTTTTCTATTCCCATCAAGGTATGAAAATTCCTTACCGACATTTGAAGTCTCTGTTCTTTTCAATGGCCAAAAAACAGAGGACGTCATTATTCGGTGAGGCATTATCATACTTCCGGTGGAATATGGCTGTATAATTGCTTAGGAATGATTCATCTATGCAGATAGAACGAATATAATTTATGTATATTCACCAAGGGTTTATTTGGAATTGAATTTCCATAGTGGGAAAACGAACGATGAACTATCTTTTAATTTGTAGTGAATTCAATTTAATATTCAAGGTGCACTCAAAAGGCAGAGAGAATCGAAAATTTAATCACAAAAAGAATGCTATCTTACTGAGAAATTAGTCTCTAGCATTTTGAGTTTCATGACCTTATCCAAGGAGTTACTCATAAGTGCCTGATCGATGTAAGGTGATGAAAGGTTCAAGTCATTTCCTTCGAGGGAGAAGAGGTTGCGAAATCTCCACTTGTGTTAAGCAAAAGAATTAGAGTAATGGTGAAATTGATTCGATAAATGCAATGAAACCTGTGGAGAAACTATTTGAAAAATCTAGCTCAACCCTGGAAAGAGTGTGAAATCGAAGTATGGTGACTTGAAAATTGAAAAACCAATAATTTTTTCAAGTCGAAGAAGGAGAAAAAGAAAAAGTAGTAGTGGTTAATTAGCTCATGACTGGCAACGATCTGATGACGACATGCCTAGGAGGTAATGTAATAGTATGAAGAAGCGGTTCCATGTGATAGATGGAAATATTTAATGGTTTATACTAGAAACTTTTCTCCTGAGCACCTTTACGCCTAAGATTGAAGGAAAATGGAAGAGAAAATGTGGAGACCTTGAAAAAAAAGTTGACTTAGAACAATGGCCAAGTTGAGAAGAATTTTTTTAGTGGCCTTTTTTTGGTGATTTTTTTTTGCGGCCAATTTCGAAAAAGGCGCCCCAACATCTATGTAGATATGGTGGCGTTACTTACTCTTTGAATTAAACAGCTTCTAGCTTTTAGGCATTTTTTCTCTCTCTTTCTCATTCTTTTTTCTCTAAAGAAGAGATTCTCTTCACCAGCAACTAATTAAAGTCTTTCTTCTGATTTGCACGTTTGGTGTATTCCTTTATTCTAACACTATTTGATTCATCTCTCATCTGTAACAAAAGTAAGTTAATTGCCCTTCCTGTTGTCTGTCCAATGACCAATAGTGTTCTCTACCTCTCTACCTCTCTGTCTCTCTGTCTCTCTATCTTTCTCTCTCTCTCTCTCGCACAGACACACACAGTGTCTCTAGGAGGAGGTTATACTTGCTATACCATTTCCTTGGAGCGTTTCTTTTCTTTTTGCTTCCATCGGCTTACTGTCACGCTTCATTTTCGGCGCTTCAATTGTCATAACATTTGTCTTTAATTGAATATTTCCAGCTATTCCTTTCAAGATGGATAGAGGAAGAGGTGGTATGAGAAGAGGAAACTTTGGACCCTCTTTCCGTAGTGAGTCCGACAACAACTGGCGAGTCAAAGATGGTGGCAGCCGGGAGGGTGGCTATGAACGCGGGGGATACGATCATCAACCACAGCAAAATTTTGGTTCTCGCGGTGGTCCACCACCCCCTAGAGGTGGTGGTGGCGGTGGGCGAAGCTTCTATGGTGGAGGTAGTGGCGGTGGATCAACTTACTCCTCTGGTTATAGGGACTCTTACAGTCAAGATACCTCCAATTGGGCTCGTCAAAGACCACCTAACCCTGCATTAGAAGTTAGATTATTTGGTAGTGGACATACTGGCATCAATTTCGATAAATATGAAGACATTCCCGTTGACATGACGGGAAGTAACGTTCCTGAGCCAGTTCAATCTTTCGAAGAGATAGATTTCAGCGATATCATACGTGACAATGTGAAACTAGCCGGTTACACTAGACCAACACCAGTTCAGAAGTATGCCATTCCAGTTATATCCCGCAAAAGAGATTTAATGGCTTGTGCTCAGACAGGATCTGGTAAAACTGCGGCATTTCTCGCTCCCATATTGAATATGATTCTTCTCGAAGGTCCTCCCAAAGATATGCCTCCTCGCGTTCAGAATGGTAGAAACAAACAATATCCTTTGGCTCTAGTATTGGCGCCTACTCGTGAGCTTGCCTCACAAATTTATGACGAGGCGTGTAAATTTGCCTACCGATCTTGTTTACGACCATGTGTCGTGTATGGTGGAGCTGATCCTAATTCTCAGATGAGAGATTTGGAAAGGGGGTGTCATATTCTTGTTGCTACCCCTGGAAGATTAGTAGATATGACTGAACGAGGTAGAGTTGCCCTAGACATGGTCAAATATCTAGTGCTAGATGAAGCCGATCGTATGTTAGATATGGGTTTTGAACCACAAATTCGACGTATCGTGCTTCAAGATACTATGCCTCCTGTAGGTGTGCGACAAACGTTGATGTTCTCGGCTACTTTTCCCAAGAAGGTTCAAGAGTTGGCTCGTAATTTCCTCGATAATTACATATTTCTAGCTGTTGGTCGGGTTGGTAGTACCTCGGAAAATATAACACAAAAGTTTTACTGGGTACAGGAGCAAGACAAACGATCTATTCTTCTCGATATTTTATCAATGGAAGGATTGAATTCCTATTGTGAGTATTTTATTCCGATTATTATTGCTATTTGGTTCACCTCAATGTATTTATTTCTGTTAAAAAGCTCCCGATTCGCTGACATTAACTTTCGTGGAAACCAAGAGAGGAGCCGACGCTTTGGAAGATTATCTGCATAAAGAAGGTTTTCCGGTGGCTAGTATCCATGGAGATCGGTCTCAGAGAGAGCGAGAAGAAGCTCTAAGATCATTCAAATCAGGTCAAACTCCTGTACTAGTTGCTACGGCCGTTGCTGCTCGAGGTTTAGATATACCCAACGTCAAGCACGTAATCAACTTTGATTTGCCTACTGATATCGAAGAATACGTTCATCGTATAGGTCGTACTGGCAGAGTAGGCAATCTTGGAGCAGCTACATCATTTTTCAATGAGAAAAATCGAAATATGGCTCTCGAATTAGTTGAGCTTTTATCTGAAGCCAAACAGGAAGTTCCTGACTGGTTGATATCGATTAGTAAAGAAGTAAAGGAGGAACAAAGAATGAGTCAGCGAAAATATACACCTAATCATCAAAATAGAAGGTGAAAATTTGAAATTTTCAAGAGGTTTAAGAAGAATACCCGTTTAATCTCATTTTGTTTCTTTTCTTGCTTGCTTAGGTATGGTGCCGGTGGTTTTGCTTCGAGGGACTATCGTCAATTCGATCGAGCTCCAGCTTACCGGGTCAATCATAATCAAGGTCCTCCTCGTCAAGTACACTCCAGTAACTCCCTGTGGGAATGGCGTGGAGTTGGCTCCGAAACATGAGTATTCTGAATCTAAGGAAATACCAGACCAGAATAGCGGGCGAAAGAATCAGACGGCACAATGAGAGGAGATAGAGACCCAAGGTTGTCGTACCGAAGAGTGTTATCGACCGTGTAATTGTTCAAGCCTCTTGACACGGAGAGTTCTTCATTCTTTCGAATAAATAATCCATTGGTTAAGGTCCTTTTTAAATCATGCTCTATAAGTTCTTTGCGACTGATAATATCACTTGAGCCACTCTTGTATATCATGGTCCATAACAGGGTAACAAGATTTCTCTTTATTGAGCGGATTACATTGCATGCTCTATTCTTTAGAGTGTTATACGATCGTTTTGAACATCGATACGAGCGAACATCTCATGGATAAAGACATGATTAGGATTCACAAATCAATTAAGACAAATGGAGGGGTGAGACTTTTAATGGGATAAACTTGGGATGATAGATGGAGAAAAATGATCCAAGCTGGCCCTGATGAGAGGTGGAATATGCGTTTGTGTGAAAGTTAAGAAGGTAAGCAGAGCTATCATGTTGCCGGTGGCTCTCCTTCGTCCGTACTTTTATCTGATGAAGAAGAAAAAGAGAAGAATAAAACACAATTCGGCAGTGGCATAGCTTACACAACTTACTTTGTTCTTCAACTCTTATAACAATCTCTATGACTCTGAGTCCTCTTTCGATGGGATCGGTGACATATAATCCACGGGGCTTCCAGACTGTTTCGTTTTGATTGTTGATGAAAGCTGCAATTTTTTTCATACTCTTCGAACATTGAGTATCAATACAAAGATACAAAAGATAAGCAGACAGACAGGCAAGACAGCTTTCAAGATATGCAGCGCGAGATGATTCAGCTTGGTAATACATCTCGTTCAGAGTACTAATTAAGTAGTCAAAGTGTTGTCTTTCTACTATTCCATCCAGTTCTGAGGGAAATTTTGTTTGGAACTTCACAGTGGTCCCTTCGGTGTAGTCTCGAGCAACGAAAATCTTTTTAATCACTGCTTCCTGGCTCCCCGATGGACCCATTGCAGCACTGCCTACACCTGAATTGTTTTTTCCTGAGGATTGGTTTGTCATCCTCCCAAATTTACCAACAACGAGTAGATTCTTAAAAAATAGAAACAATCGAAAGGGTTAAAAAAGTTCCAGGAATAAGGAGAGAGAAAGAGAGAGAGAAGGGAGGTGGAAAAGTAATCCTAATAATAGTTAATTCAGAAGAATGAAGATTAAATTGTGCAAAAAAGTGACTTGATTCACATTGCCTTAATCAAAACATGAAAACTCACCTACTACAATGGTAAATTTCACAGTCGTAAGTAAGCTGCAATCAGATACATGGACACAGATAAAAACTTGAAATCTCTTCTATCATGATCAAATTGATCCAGAAGACACATTTCATCAGATGGTCATTTAAATTGGCAGATTTTGGACACTTTCAGATGCCAATGAATTACCTGAACT
>QZCP01000059.1:0-80685 GCA_003956705.1 Brevipalpus yothersi
TCTCTCTCTCTCTCTCTCTCTCTCTCTCTCTCTCTCTCTCTCTCTCTCTCTCTCTCTCTCTCTCTCTCTCTCTCTCTCTCTCTCTTCTCCACTTCTTCCTGGTCTGATGTTATTTCCTTCAATCTAGTGATTTTTGAGAGGGATTTCTTTTTTCGCTCTCTCTCTCTCTCTTCTGAAGAGCGAAAACCATCCTGTTTGCAATACACCATGTAAGTACACTTCTTATTCGATTTTTTTCTCTCTCTCTTTCTCATATGTTTTCCTGTGATCTCTCATCCTGTATTTCTTCATATACTCTATTTGGTATAAGTTCAAGATAAACATACACCAGCCCAAATCGGCTTACAGAGCGAAAATTGACCTGATCAGATAGCAACACATATACATACATACACACATATACACTGTTTTTCGAACAACAACAGTACTTCACTTCGATCCAGCCCAGAACTGTCATGTCACGTTGAACAACGAAAAGTCGTTCTTTAGAAGACAATTCTTCTTCACATACAGTGAATGCTCAATCCAGGCCAGAAGACATCTTGTCATCATTAATCTTCGACAAAATTTGGTAGAAAACAAGCAAATCAACCGCTCCTGATCGACAGCCCAAATAAGACGATGTCTTCATAGGTCAAAAGTTCTAGAATCACATTTTCAAACCGCAAACTAGAGATTAGTAAACTTTCGAATCGGCATCAACATAAACCTGTAATCTGTGTGGAATATGAATTTTTTCAACTCCTCGGTCATCCAAAAATGATCTCTGTCCATATAATATGTAGAAATCGTTTATTGAAAGCCATATTCATTATGATGGAAGAGGATAGGAAACAAACTTCGCTATTCAAAAGGAATTTCCTGATAAGAAAACAAATCAAATACCATTATCAAGACAAAACACAAACCAACAGAACAGCTAAGTTATCTACAGAATGCAAAGTGGAAACCAAATCGAATCATTAAGGAAAGGGAAGAATTAGTAGATACAATGTAACAGGAACCAACTCCTCAGAAACACATGATTGCAAATTACACTGTAAGTCACTTCCTCATCCTCGATTTGATGGGGAAAATAAATTCCTTATTTTTATAGTTGCGATGTGATTGAGTTCTATTCAAAAAGCATCCTTTTTGCTCCTTATTTTCGATCTACATCTGCATATGATTTCGAGTTCTTTCTCACCAAGAGACCAAATTGATACTCTTGTAGATCTGTTTGATGAATGCTCCTACATTCTGTGCATCATATCTGACAAATAAATGATAAAAAACGAAAAGGTAAGACTTGATATTTTCTAATCACTTTAATTCTAGAGGAAAATTTTGACAATAGACTCCAAATTATCAGACCTCTTCTAAACGCATGTGAGCAACTATTTTGCTCCAATTACCTAAGTGATTTCAATGTCACTCGTTAGAATGAGAACTGTAAATTCTGCCATGAAGCTTTCCCTCTCTTCTCATGGCCTGTCAGGATTACAGAGTGAGCCGAGAATAGTCTTCCAAAACAAAAGTTTCACACGAACTCGATAATCTGTTGAATTGTTATCCACAGAAGTCGAGAAAAAAAACTAGCTTCTTTCTTCTCACGATATTTTGTGCTTTGGCCAAACGATGGCCACTGGGCTCCACTGGTGATACTGGGCCATAGTCCTAAGGAGCACATATACACACATCAACCAGATTGATGGCGTAAGGAGGAGGAGGAGGAAGAAGAAGAAGGTAAGAGAGAGAGAGAGAGAGAGAGAGAGAGAGAGAGAGAGAGAGAGAGAGAGTAAAACGATCAAAAAGAGGAAATGGTTTTCGTGAAACAGTTTTCTCTCTCTCTTTCTGTATACTAGTAAGCTTGAACTTTACAATCTGCAAAATATATTTTTATATATCTCACCTTTTCTTCTTCCTCTTCTTCATCCGAGTTTTTTCGTCTTCCAAGCCCAACTGTGGTCCATAATCAGTACATACACACACATAGAGTATTGTTCGATATACTTTTTCTCCTTCATTGACGATGCACACAAAATCAGTCATCAATAGCCGAGACTTGAGAGCTTGATGCTGATTTTTGTTGGTCCGCTTGATATTCGAAAAAAACAGCGATAGAAGAGAGAGAGAAGAGAAGAGAGAAGCCAAAGGTGGCCCTTAGATGGGTGAGAGGAAGAGATTTTCGTGTTCTTCAGGAAAGAGGATTCAGTGAAAAATTTTTTCCTCCTCGCTTCACAATGTTCCGCCACATAGACCATATTGAACAACAATGAATAAATATATCTTTTTGAACCGCTAGCCAGACGGTTTTGAATTTTTCAGACTCGCGATTTCAAAATCTGTGGCCTTAATTACCTTTGCCTACATGGTGATGGGGATCCTCACACACAGGCAGTCAGGCAGCCGGATTAATTGAGAGACTCATGAGTGAATTGAGGTTCTCTTTTTGTTATTTAAAATTGAGCCCAACAGCCAGAATGGCTATGAATGGTAATGAAGTGAAAGAGAAAGCGGAAAAAAATTATACATGTATAAGACCGATGTTTCGGAATACTTGGATGATCAGCTATTGATCCTGGTCCCTTTTTTGGGTTCCAGATGAGAGTAAAATTTGTCTCATCAAAGCAGCAGTTGAAAATGCTCATGGCAGCGGAGCAAGATCATCATCAGTTTTTGAGAGTGAATTTTTAAGTTGAAAATAAAATTAACGAAGCAACATTTCGTGCTTAGTTAGTGAAACGATCAGACATTTGTTCTAAAAGCGATTTCTCGTACGATATGACGAATATGACCTTTCGAAGAATAAAATTGATGAATTGACTTTCTACTGTAGATTCAATAGTTATGATAAAAAAGTTGATCTACTGTTCGTTTGTCTTTATCCAATAGACTGGACTGGTGTTCTAAGAATACTTTTTGTCGTGATTGGAAGCTTTTCCATCATGAAGTGAGTCAATAAAAATTTTTTACGGATATTTATCCTTTTTTTCTAGCTTAATCCGAGAAAACTTTGTAATGAGCTGCTTGTTGTGAATAAAATGGGAATGAATGGATTAAAATGGAGATTTTTTCCCTGTTTTCTGGAGTTTTTCTTCGTTTATTCGAGGCTTTAGAATATTGGAACCTATTTTCGACTGAGATCGCATATTATCATAGGATCACAGCAGTTCTCAGAGAGTTATTCAGAAACTTTAATAGTTTTTTGAAGTGCTCTCAATTGCTAATTGAGGTTTTCTACTGAAAAACAGGGGTTTTCGATAATTCTAAGTCTTTAGGAAAATTATTGATGCTAGTACGTTGCCAACTCAAAAATTGGCATTCTTTGATTGTAAAGGACAGTTTCTCTAGGATTTCAAAGTATTGGAACTAAATTTCACCTCTTGACAATATTGCTAAGTTTATTTAAGTGCTGTCAGGACCAATTAATTCAAACGGATCGAAAATGCTGGCTTTTCGATTCTAAACGCCACAAATGAATCAATTTTGGGGTGTAATTACATTTTAAGTTAGTGAAAATATTTCGAATTGCTTGGAAGTTAGATTTTAAGAATGAACCCAGGCAAAAAATCCATGCATTGCTATATTCTAAGACTAAAGTAAGAACTGAAATGCCATATCTCAGACAAAGTTCTTATTTTATTCGTATTTTTATATTTTAGAAGTTTATGTTGAATTTTTAAATGAAATTTGATTCAAATTTGCCCCCGGAAGCTTTTTCAATACTCTTGTATCGTACTCATGCTGTATATTCAATCACAGGTGATACAGTGAAAGTAAAAGTTCTGAATACCACACAGAAAGGTATTTGCGCGCTCGCTATAGAAATCGATTTGAATGGCTTTGGACTTTAAATAGGAATCGACGGCTGTTTTGGCACCATCATGATGGTGTCGAAACCAAAGTATACCTTCAGGGTATTGAGACCGCTTTCGCTTTCATCTTCAAATCATGCCTGTTGACAGTGAAATTTTTAAGAGGGAAAGAGAAAAAGAGAGATCCTGTACGAGAGTGTTCAGCCCTCAATGTCAGGCCACTCTCTCTCTCTCTCATCGTTCATTTCCGATCCTCATTCATACCTGAGCTCCCAATGCTCATTCATGGGCGATCATATGAATCGGCAGATCAGATGGAATGACATATCTTGAACGCTCATGTATTATGAACGCGTGGCTCTTCCTCTTTCTCTCTCTCTCTCTCTCTCTCTCTCTCTCTCTCTCTCTCTCTCTCTCTCTCTCTCTCTCTCTCTCTCTCTCTATTTCAGCTTCCCTATTTTCGATCATCACTTTCTCTTTTAGCCCACCGATTTTGATGCTCCTCTCTCTCTCCAACATCAATCCAATCCATTGAGAATATCATATGTGAACAGGACTTCCTATTTTATTTTTCTCACTTCCGACATGAGTATAATTTTCTAGTTGCAATGAAAAATTTTGAATCTAGCTTGCTGGTCATTCAACGAATTTTATTTCAGATTGAATGAAGAATTTATTCAAGTCTCTTGGTGTGTGAGAGAGAGGAGGCAAGAATCTCCTGTAAGATCAGATATCAGGTCGGAAAATCACAGAAGTCATTTTTTTCACTGTCTTACGTTGCGTGCAAACCTCAGAACTTTTTTTCTCTACTCTCGCTATTCATGAAACTCACTCTTGTTTTTTTTCATTTTCATTCACATTCAATTCAAAAGATGAGATAAAATGGCCAAGAAAAACGCCTTTTCTCTCTTTCTCTCCACTCTGAGACAGAATCATCCAAGTAAAACGGACCAAAAAAGAAATGAGACTCTCTCTCTCTCTTCTTTCGTGTCCACTCAGCTAAGGTCCCAAGTTAGAATTTTCTCTCTCTCTCTCTCCAAAAATCTCATGTAAAAAGTATGAATGGACTGTGCGGCAAACGGGCGTGAGTCTTTCCTCTTTCTTTCGGTGTTTAGGACCTTTTTTCTTCTCCATTCAAGAAGATACGCAGCGAAAATACGGAGCAAACAGGAAGACGTTTAAAATTTAAGCTTAGCTCATTTTTCTTACAAGACATCCTAGAGAAAGAGAGAGAGAGAGAAGGAAATCTTCTGAGCATCTTATCATATTCATTTCAGAATCATTTGGAATGAAAATGAGGATTATTCCGTTGCATGAGCATTCTGATGAAGATGAATACTGAATAATCAAGTTAAATGTCCTGTTAAGTTGGAGAGGCAAAAAGCGCTCATGATATCGAAACTTTTGTCGGATATCTCAAGTTTCTTACTTTGCTTGCTTCTTTTGGGTGGTAAAAGAATCGATTCTGATAGTTTTTCTTATGAATGGACGACTTTTCTTACACTTTAGGCTGAATTTCTTGGACCTCATGTAACGGTGATCATAATTTTACACCTGAAAGCTTTTTTACTTGAATATAATTTCGGAAGAAATGATACATGTTTTTTTCTGTTATTTTTATCACCTAACAATCATGTTTTTCTTATTACAATATCTGAGACGTTGAAATTTATCCTATTGTATCAAGTTTCAACACAGTAAAAGAATAGGATCAATATCATTCTTGACACCATCCCTCCGGACGTTCACCATGAATCGACCTATCTTAGAAACTCGATCATGCTTAAGGCGTTGAATTTGGTAGGAATCAGGATTCAACAGGTCTTCAGAATTTGATTAGGATGTTCTCTGGACAAGAACTGGAAGAACTGACCAGAAAACTTTTTTTAGATTTCTGATAGTAGCAGAGAAGTGACCTCAGAACCGATCAAAGTTTGCCAATAAACTCTCAATTCAAGATTAGCCAATTGATTCATTTTGCGGGTGATTATAGGAGCCCTTCTAAGTGGGAAAAAATTGATTGATAGGACGCGTGGACAGAATCCAAAAAATGGGGGTAAAATTAAAGTGGTGCCCATATTTTTGATGTTTTCTAATCAATTGATCATCATCTCAAATGTTCATTTAAGTTTGATGAAAATTTTTTTCTAATTATGTAGGCCTCTTGGGCAGAAAAAATTAATCATGGACATGATTCTTGTCACTTCATTTCTCATTAACGATGGTGTGTGTGTGTCCATGTGTGTGCGGGATGAGGGTCTTGAAGGAACCATAGAAGAGAAAGAAAGAAAGAAAGAAAGAAAGAAAGAAAGAGAGAGAGAGAGAGAGAGAGAGAGAGAAAGGCTTCCTCTATGTATCGATTGCTCGCACCTTCTGTTAATCTATGCTAATTTGTTTCAAGAAGAACACCGCCCACACTCTTGTATTGAATCGATTGAAAGGAAACGGAATACATGTACTTCATGAATGGGCCATAGTGTGTGTGTGTGTGTGTGAGTGTATACTGGAAGTGAGCCGAAAAAGTTGGACAGATGCTGGACTCTTTTTCAAGCAAGCGAAAACTTTTCAAGACGCCTGTGATTCAGGACCAATCGGCGTATCTGGTCTCAATACATACACATAGGATAAAGAGAGAGAGAAAGAGAATAGCGTGTGTTGCTCATGATACTTGTGAGCTGATTTATTACCTAACGGCTGGTTCTTGGGTAAACAATTCTCTTCCAGGCCATTCTCTAGCCATCTTTCTCTACCTCTCTACCACTATCTTTGCCTGTTTGATGGACCTCGATAAGGTGATAATGAAACTCATGAACGATAAGTGATCTTTTTTCACCTTGAAATGTTAAACATAGAACACCATTTTTTCATTGAAAGTAGAGGATTATCATTCTAGCATTCATCAATCCTAAAATAGCTGAGTTATCAGAGAGGATATATTCAATTTTACTAACTTTTACAGAATTATCGAGTGAATTTTCGATATCTCTCTCACAAAGGCTTTTGGAAATTCGATTTTTGATCATGTGAAAAAGATTAATCAGCTAAAGAATGAATTTTTCTTTGATTATTGTCCTAAAGACTGAAAGGCTCCTGGATTTGACTTCTGATTGTTTGGAAATTTTAAGATTTCCTATTCCCTATTGTCGTTTGATTTTTTCAATTACAATCAAATTTTTCTACTGTATAACTTACAAATTTACAGGAAAGTTTTTTACATTTTACAAAATAGATCACCTACATAATGGAATTTTGGTGCCCTGAACTTCCGATCTAAGCATAATAAGACTCAGATGTGATACCAAATGATCATTCAGAACAATCAAATAACAACATAAGCAAATTTTGTTCTCTAGAGCGTGAAAAAATGAAATGAGGCAATAATTCATGTGGTTCAACGTTCAATCGGTGCTAGAATGGTGAAAACAATGTATCCCAAAATCGATTCAAACACAATCAATATATGAATGTATATATTTCCATGTGCATGTGGGTAGGTATGGTAGTACACTTTTATACTGATTTATCTGGGCTGTTAATCTGATAACATGAAACGATGATTGGAGGCCACAAATCAAGTCAAATTGCATGTCCACAGGCACATTCATTCCCATGTGTGTGTGTGTGGTTGGCTGCTTGAAAGTCTATCAAGTCGCCCTCATTTTTTTCCATACCCTAAGCAATAAATCGCATCTTATCGGCACATTCTAATCAGCTCATCATGAACAAAAATTCATCATGTATCGAGTGTGTACATGTATAGCAGTGGAAAAGTTTTCTCTCTGTTACACACAATCATTTTGTGGCTACATTGTTTTCCAACTGATGAACAAACTAGACATTAGTTTTTTGTGAGGAAAAAAGTATTTTAAACTTAGGAAACTTAGCAAAAATTGTTCTGTTAGAATGTTCGAGATAAATTCGGTGACAATCTTCATGGAAGACAGATTGATAAATTTTTGAGATTGTCAAAATTTTTGCATATCTGTGTCCACGAGAAGGAGAAGAGATGAGGCTAAAATTGGTCAGAAAATTGATTATGTTGGTCGCTTGAAAGTGATGATGACAGAAGTCAGAGACTGTGTGAATGGTCAATGTAACTTTGCTTGTTTACTTTTGTCTTGAACCGAAAATGATTCAAATTGACGAAAAGAAGCTGTGCCACTCAAGAGGAGATGAAACATGCACCGTGGATAAGTAACACTAAGTAGACATGACCATTGATTTGTTTCAGCTGAGGTGATCAGTGACTTAATGATGACCAGCGGCAAAAGAGCCATACACATAAAATGGTCAACGAAAGTGACCTCAATGGCTATGGCTATGTTTGTCTATGGATTGAACGGCCAAAACTGGACAGTATCATACCCACCATACAGTGGACACACAACGACAAGCGACTAATGAGCCTTCCGTAAATTTCTCTCTCTCTCTCTCTTCTTGCCTTGAAGCACCATGCTAAAAGCGGGAAAAGAAGAAGAAGAATTCGCCAAAATCTTGTGCAAACGGAAGGGTTCACACGACTTCAATGATGATGACCAATGGTCAGTCTTAAAGCTAGTAGCCATTTCTAAATTTGTCATCCCCTCAATCTTTTTCCGTCTCTTCTCTCTCTTCCTCTCTTTTTCTTTCTACCTGAGAGAGAGAGAGAGAGAGAGAGAGAGAGAGAGAGAGAGAGAGAGAGAGAGAGAGAGAGAGAGAGAGAGAGAAGAGACTTTTGAATGAGATAAGAAAGGTAAGCGAAAACGTCGTCGGAAGAAAAAAGAGCGATTCATTAGTGCGAAGCGAACTTTCCGATGAGAACCAAAAATTTTTCAGGCCCATAGAGATCAAGTGAATGTTTTTCCCTGTGTATGTGTAAGAGTGATGATGAACCTTATTTTCCCGACTTGCCTTTTTCGCTACTTTTTGGGCCCAATTTTGGCCTGAGAAATGACACTTGCTAAGTGCCACACTCGGAGAGAGAGACCTGCTCTCTCTCTCTCTCTTTCTCTCTCTTACCTACAATCTCCCTGTTATTAGGCCACGTTCTAGTGAAATATTCGATTTGGAGCTTCTTCCTTGCTCTTGACTCCCAACGCTTCTTGGCCTCAACAACCCCTCAACCGAACGTCTCACTCATTTTCCTTCTCTCTTCACATAGACTTGCCGAAAGCAATAATCGGACAGGAATATGATCTCTCTTCTCTCTTTCTCCCGAAAGATGGACATAATGACCAAAGATCATTAGGACATTATCGACCAGGTTTATAAATTCACTCTAAATTTTACCAACTCTTCACTATAAAGCTCCACATTATTGACTTGACCACATTTGACCTGCCAGATAAACGAGTAGCTGAGAGTTAATCCAAGTCCAACAGGAGCAATAAAAACATTAGGGGCAAAGTGGTCAGTAGAAATATTTTTCCTCCAATTATTATCATGAACAAGTGCCACCAAAATCCTTGAAATTTTTCTCTCACATACATCATGTATGATACTCTAAGATCTCATTTTCTACCGATTTTTTCTCTCTCTCTCCTCACAGAATCACATCGACTTACTTTCAAAGTTAGATCACTCAACTGAATCGAACCGTGATGAGAGGGCTGAAAATGTCCCATCTTGTTGGAAAGTGTACTTATATTTTTCGTATCTACTCTCGTGTGTACATATATGTGTGTGTATGTTGCTTGATCCGGGCTAAGTTGAAATTTTTTGGCTCTCATAGACGCCCTTCACTTTTCCCGCTTCTCATACTGGTAGCAGTAGTAATTCTTCAAGAATACATGGAGAACAAGAAGAAGAATCTTTCGTTCCAATGCATGAGTACGCCATCAGATTTTTCAGGGAGAGAGAGAGAGTGAAAAAAAATTATAATGAACCATCTGTGTGAATAAGAATACTCAGTCTTTTTTCTCTTCTTCTTTAGCTCTTATATACTTTCTCTCTCTCTCTCTCTCTCTCTCTCTCTCTCTCCTGCCGATATTCTCCATTTAACTTTGCTCAAATCTATGCTCATCTTTCTCTTGTTTTGCTTCACTCATCAATATGCATGTTTTTGAAAAACTGCTTGCTCAATTCTTCCGGGCACCCTAAGAAATCCTTATCAATATCACTATTGAGTATGTGTGTATGCATGCTTAACAAAAGGGATCCAAATGGGTGCCAGTAATTGTCCAGAGTCCCCAGGATTCCCTTTGATTCGTTACTGATCCTTGTAGAAGTTTTTCTGATAGTACGAAAAGAATAGCTTCGAGTATTGTGTACAGTAGTGAATAAAGTAACGGGTTGTGATGTTCACTAAATAACGACCTTTGACCCAATAGATTTTATATATTCTCTTTTGTCAAAAATGGACACTAAATGATACAATCCAGTAAAACTTTGTAAAACCAAATGGTCAACCTTCTGTCGTTTTTTCATTATACTTTTCACTCCCTTTTTGGAGAGGATCTACTTATAAATCTCTTTCATTTTTGGACCCAAGATTTCAGAATTGTGAACCAAATTTCAAGCCTTATCATGCAAGTTTAAATCTTTTACTAAGATGGATCGACCGACATCCTATCATATCATGCAAATTTCATAGGCTGATTCTTATTCTCTTTGCATGAGTCATTAGGGCTGAGATTAATGTTTCAAGTTGACTGATTGTTGGGACAAGTCAATCTGAAATTGTGTGTGATTATCCATGATTTTGGTTATCTTTCTCACTCACGAATCTTATTTTCTCTCTCTCTCTCATTCTCTTTTCCTTCCACTTGCTTGTTGGTAAAATGGTGGTGAGAAAATAAAATATGCAAGGGAAGTGAAAAATAATTAATTAAGAAGCATCTAATTGTCCAGGACAGTGATTAAAGCCTGGGAAACGATTAAGTGTAAAGGTAAGACAATTCAGGACTAAAGGTTCCGAAAAAGTTAATGTGAGGCGAACGAACGCAGTTCAAGTTAACTTGTATACACAACGTTATATATATAAATAAATATTCTAAAGATTAAGCTGAACAAGCACTGAAACCACGGAGGAGGTTAGATTGTAAATCGTGTCTCTTGGTGAAGATTTTGTATTATATATATATATATTTCAACATCATGCTTGTTGTTTTACAGCTTCCCAAATAATAGTCATCATCTCATCTTGATGCTGTCTCTCTCTCTCTTTCTACTATCTCTCTCGTTTCTGAGATAGTTTCTCTTGTGTTTCTTTCCAAAATCACGAAACTTGTGTCTATCTCGAATACATGATACGATGTGGCTCCGGTATCAGCGGTGGACATGAAGAAGTAGAGGAGGACAGGAAAAAAGCAGTGGTCAAGTGGCGAGAAGAGAAGAGAAGAGAAAATTTGTCCATATTCTCACCAATTAAACAGGGAACAGGTAGATATCAAATGAACTTTTTTCCCAGCTTCATGCATCTTGACCATTCTTTTTCGTTGCTACTTCATGTCACTCAGAGTAGAATGAAGATTGGAAATAGAGAGAGAGAGAGAGAGAGAGAGAGAGAGAGAGAGAGAGAGAGAGAGAGAGAGAGAGAAAGAGAGAGAGAGAGATAAATATATATAATATCATGAAGAAAAAAGTTGAAATAGTTTGATTGGAATTCTCATGTGAATGATGGTTACGGAAAGGAAGGCAAAAAAGTGAAACATAATTTTCAGATGACCATTCGATTGTGACGAGTAATGGATCATCAGATTTGTGTGTCTGTCTGTCTGTATGTGAAAAATTTTTACTGATAGAGAAGAGAGAAAAAATGTGACAAGGTTTGAGGAAAAATATTGCCTTCTCTCTACCTTCAATAATAGGAAATGAAACTTTCCCATCAATACCAATTGAGATGTCTTCTCTGTTGATTATTTTCTCTTTTTCATCCTCATCCTTATAATATCATGATGATAATAATAGCGATAGACACATTGAAACGTGGTGTGTATTATGTGTTGCAGCTTGAGAATATGTGGTGGAAGTGTGTTTCTTCTCTCTCTCCTTCTTTGGAATGAATAATTCCGCATCACTGGCAGGAAAACAGTTGAAAAACCGTTGAGAGAGAAAGAGATTGTGCAACATTCTTCTTTATTAACTTAATTTGGGAAAATAATTATGCACAAGAAGGTTTTGAAAAATAAGCTCTTTCGAGTCCAGTTGAAAGTTGAAAAAGCTTATCAAAATGGTAAGAGAAAAATACTATAACTGTTACGTAAACTTTGCTCATGCAATTTGATATCATGAAGAAAGAGGTTAAGAATTCTTGCTCAAGATGATGAGTTATACTTCAAATTTTTTGCGCAACGATGAGGAAAACATTTCATTTCAAAAACAATAGATTTTGACTGATGGATCATATGTCTTTCCGGTCGGTATGTCCTCGATAATCGGTGTTCAATTGAATGTATTGATGGAAATTTTTCCATATCGGATTGCTTCAATTCTTGAATGAGTTGATTTACATTGAAACAAGTCAAAAATTGGGGTACTCAAGGGTGTCAATTCAGATTCGGTTTCACAAAATTTTATTCGGAAACAGATTCAATTTCAGGGTAAATCATCTAAGTTCTTGGAAGAGGAACCATATTTCACGCTATCAGATACATTTTGGCTCACAATTCTGAGCTCTTGGCGCGAAACCATTTTAAATTTTTTCCCCATATATCAGAACCACCATTCTTTTAAGATCAGAGAATAAAATTGATGACATGAATTGGATCAGATAGTTATTCAAAATTATAGCCAAACCACGATGAAACAGCTTTCCATTCATAAATGAATCGGGCGTATGCATATGTAAACTTAGAAAGTCTATTAATTGAGCAGTTTAATTGCATTTCGTGTTAAAGGCTCATCAAATCATCACCAGACTAGACCCATAGATTTTTTTAATTCATTCATTTTTGGAGTGCCCTTGAACTTGACAATACTATAGTCAATAGTTGAACAAAATTTATGCAACATTTATGAGTTCATGAACTTTTTTCTCCCTATTTTCTAATCAAAGGCAAAATTTGATCGAAAAAAATGGTGAGAGTGAATCACCTTCAACAGAATAGATAATCAAGGGCGTTGATCTCATCAGGCAAAGCAAAAAAAACACTGTTAAATTAGTGGTTATGATGATTTCCACAATTAATCTCAATACATATATTTAAATTAGGTGTGTTGAGATAATAGGGCTTGTCTATGGTATTACAGGTGAAGTTTTAACACTTCACCAATCGAAATTTGGAATAAAGTCAATTTATTGGCGAGGGATTCAACTCTTGTTCAAACTGATGGACCTCAACTTCATTGGCCATAAAAATTCCAAATTTTGGGTTGAATTCTTGCAACTTGAAACCTTGTTTGTACTTTTTCAAGCCATAGTCATATCTTCAGAATTCAATTGAGAAAATGGAATCATATTACAGAAATACAACAAAATGATTGGTGTGAATATTCCTTCATATGTCCAATTTTTACCATGATTAATGGATTTTTCTGGACTAGCATCAAAATAATGGAGCGATTTTTCAATCGAGGCACGAAAATTCAAAAAAAGATCCCAGGGCATTGATCTTCAATCGAGAACATTTTCTCAATAAAATATTAACAATTTATTATCTCCCCATTTTGGACTATCCACTCACAAAAATGTACCTGGTAAACGCCTACCAAAAGGCAAGGTTTTCGAAAAAAATATTAAAAATAGCCAAAGTAAACAGCCAATATTCTATGATATTTTTTTTTCTCTCTCTCAAGTCCTAGTCTTTTTTGTGTGTGTGAAAGCCCATTTTCACTCGATTGAACACGCCATATTTTGCTGTAAAATATTGTTCAAATTGAGATCCTTTTTCATCTCTCAATTGAATCATCTCCACTCACACATCAGGCTAATAGGCAGACATTTCAACGATAAAAACGGAGAGAGAAACTCCTTTGCTTCATGTACGCTTATTATAATAATAATTTTTGTTCCTTTCCTGAGGAACCAAAAGGTACAGTTACCTGGATAAAATATTAATCCACTAGACAGCGTAATAGTGGACCTCTCTTATGATTGGGCGTACATCATCGGCATGACCATCATTCATTCCACTTGAACGTATACATGTACATATATAAACTATCGGACGCCCTGTAAAAAGCGATCAAAAGCGATCGACACAGTTCACTGGGCCACCAGTTTCATATATACACAATCTTCTTCTGGTGGCCCAGTCTCTGTCTGCCTCTGGTACAATAAAATTTAGGTCACAATCGTTGTTCACGCGTGCCATATCATTGAATGCCGATAGATAGATATATATGTATGCCCATACCGATGCTATTCTATTTTTGATCTGAACAATAGAAGAGGACAATTCTGATGTCGCATTCGATTTATTTGAGATTGATTTTTGATATTTTTTAGTTCTAGTTCATATCTTTCTCTCTTTCGTAACGCCTTGAACATTTTGCAGTACAATAGGAATTGAAGAAGAGCGAATAAACGATTCCAAATCAATCATATTTTTTCTAAGAAAAAACCATATTTGCTATCTTTTATCATGATAATTTTTTATTCATATTTGGAGGGATAGAAAAAAAGTCACAGAAGTGCTCAAAAGTAGCATATTTGTATCAAGTATGATCTATTGTTGTTCATCTTCATCTGTTCCTGTAAAACAGAATCATAATCGATGATTCGGAGACAAGATTCATCCATACGTACAAGAGTATTCATGGTCAGTGAGATGAAGAAAAAATTTTCGCTGACCAATATGAAGGTAAAAGCTGTTCTCTCTGAATATATTCTTGACTTGTTGAGCATCTTGAACATCTACCATAAGGTTCCCGCTGAATTTTGGGCTGTCCATACAGTATATATACACACCGGCAACGAATGGTGCCATGATGATGCTGGTGACACAAGAATCGACTCCTGGCCTCCTGGAACGGAAATAAGGACTTTTCTTGAAGCAAACTTCTTGAAGGGCTATTTAAAGATCTGATTTAAAAGTCCATAGAGAAGTTGAAGCAGAAAACCTCGAATATCAGCTGCTTTAGGCCCCGAAAATGCTGGTGCCTCGGTTCTTTTCAGCCGTTCACTTTATTCACCAGGCTTCTCTCTCTCTCTCTCTCTCTCTCTTTCTCTTGAGCCTGCTGAAGAAAGCGGCCGGAAAGAAAGTGGGCGAAGATGGTACAATTCTGGCCTCAAGAAAAGAGAAAGAGAGAAAGAGAGAAGAAGAAGGTGGCAAGTATAAGTACGAATAGGCTAGCCAGCGGAAAAGGCCACGTCCGGTCAGAGGCCAAACGGAAAGATGACAGATCCGTTGTCGTCCTTATTGGTGGACTTTTGTCCCAAACAGAAAATCTGCTCGATTCTTGAGGATTGGCCGGTTCAGCTTTCCAATACTGGACATGGATGGCGATCTTCAAACTTTTTTGCTTCAACACAACACAACAAACAAGTCGCCCAAGGCGAGAGAGAGAGAGAAAAAAAATATCGATGAAAGATGAATGAATCGTGCCTGTGTGTGTTAGTATCAAGGAAGAGAGAGAGAGAGAAAGATCATTGATGATGGATCCAAGTTTTTGTGGAACTCCGATAGCAATCGGTAAACTTCCGCGATCTGTAAGCCTTTTAACCCGTTGTTTAGGAAAAGGGTATACATAATCGGTGTGGCCCAAGCAGATGAAGCCGGCCACCGGTAATCGTTCATGCTTGGACTCTACAATCTAACCCTTCCGCTCGTGCCACTCGCTCGAAGCGGATTGTCCATAAATTGAAGTACCTTGGCCAGCAGGCCGTTTCCAGAGTTCGATATCTATGGCCGGCTTGATGGAGAGAGCAAGAGAGAGAGAGAGAGAAAACAGAACGTATGGTAAAGGTGTGTATACATTGTGTCTATTGTCTTTGTTGTCGCTTTATTTTGCCCCAAACTTTTGAAGCCAATGTTGGAGAAGAAGAAGAAGGAAGAAAAGCAGAGCTAAGACAAGCGGCTTTCTCCCTCTCACTCAGTCTTTCTCTCTGTAAGCTTTACCTACCTGCCTATGGGACAGATGCCCATTGCCGATCGCTGAGATGATCGACCAAACGGTGCGAATAGAGAGCGAAGAGAGAGAGAGATCAGAGTTTGGGACAGATGTTGGCGAAAGGCGAAGAAAGAGGAGAAGAAGAAGGAGAGAGAGAAAAAGAAAGAGAGAAAGAAAAGAGAGCTCGAGTGAGAAAAGAAAACGACCAGAACGGCCTGAGGTGTATGCTCAGGCCAACACGCGTTCAGTTCAACTTAAGGGCCAAATGTCTTCTTCTTGGGCTCCAAGTTGTCCACCATCCAATCGATATTCAGCCCAGAACGAGATTTTCGAACTTCGAGGTTCTAGAACCTGGCCATAAGGAGAGAGAGAAAGAGAGAGCTCACACACAGACACATGAAGGTGCTGGTGAGTGAGTGAGAAGAAAGAGAGAGAGCGAAGAAAAAGAGTCTTGTCTTCTATTATACTCACTTTTTATCTGAATTCAATGAACATGAGCACTCCCATGAAGATGAAGAAAAGATGAATACAAAAACCCAAAACCACAAGTCCAAATGGGCTAGTCTGTAGCTGGGCCCAGAAGAGTATCATAGAAAGTTTGTAGTTTTTTTTCTCTTCTCTTCTCTCTCCACTCCTTTGCTCTGTTCGTGCTTATTTCTTTTTCTCGGACATTTTCAGTTCTAGATTTCGGGCCCATAACTTGAGAAGCTTAGCAACTGGGTGCTACTGTGTTGCTGTTTTTTGTATCAAAATGCAACATAAGTTTGCATGAAAGGATAGCAAAAACAACTATCATGCTTTCAGAACTTCTGTTCACTGTTGTTTGTGCAGACTGAGCGTCGAAATGCATTCACAGCTTGCATGTTGACAGATAGCAAAAAATGAGAATGTTACCTTTTTGTTTTATGTATTCTCACAATTATAAGTGGGAAAGATTCCTCGACAAATACACATGCGAAAAAAGAAAATCGTATAAAGTTCTCGAAATTATTGGATAAGAATTTATGTCCACTTCAGTGAATCTCTCTCTCTCTCTCTCTCTCTCTCTCTCTCTCTCTCTCTCTCGCTCTTCATGATAAATTCATGTTCTTCTTATCTTCCGTTGATTTTTATCCACAATAATTGTTCAACTGAATTTATATATATACGCCTATGATGACAGTATCTTTTTTCTCACTATGCAAATGAGAATGATTGTACACTTTTTTCTCATGCTTATGAGATCTAACCATCATCTTCACTCTCCTGAAAGTTCATGACATGAGAGAAAATTTTTGTTGAAATAGAAAATATATATATTTTTTGATTCTCAAAAAGGTTCCACCATACATCTCTCTCCTTTTACTGATTCAACTCATGATTATTGTTAAGCCGGGAAAAAATGTTTGCCTCCAACCTCGTTCTGGGTTACTCATTTAGTTGTGTGTTGTTGAGCAATTTGCAAATTGTTCATCTTCATCATCGCCTCCAGCTATCATGACAAAATTTTCTTTTTCAACTGTCCTATTGCTTGCCATTATCAACCTTGACATCCAATTGATGGTGATAAAGAATTTTTCATTCTCGTCAGTTAAGATATTCTCGAGCCAATCTGGGAAGCGAGCTTAGGGTAACCGCTTCAATGATAATGGCTGAAAAAAAAGAAAAAATATCAGCTAAACGTGTTGATGTCAAGCTAGTCCATGTTAAATTCACATGCTAAGCCAGTTAAACGTATAATATCAATGTCCCATGTTCTGCTATTCCTATCTCTGTTAACTGTACTAGGTATTGAAAAATTTTCACTCCTCAAAGTACAGAAAGTGGAAGAGAGAAGGTCAATGTTAATTGGAATTCTCAGTGATGCGAGTGTAAGTCAAACTTATGATTATGCATGTATATGTGTATATTTTCGAAAATGAATTGAGCCACTATTTAGCACATTTATTCATGCGAATGATGCATCTCTGTCTCTTTTTTGCGCGCGCTTTCACGAAATTATCCAGCCAGTTAGTCGAAAGTTTATCAAAAAATCTATCAGATGCTACGGTAGAGTGGTCAAAAGTTGATAGTGTCCAAGGAATAGGGATAATAGAACAAACACAGAAGTCGAATGCATACTATGATGCGATCGATGATGATCGAAGCCATCAAACTTGGACCATAAGTTCAGTGAAGTTTCCATTGATATACACACCAATGGGACAGCAAACACACAGGCATACACATAAAGAGTTTTCCAGAGGAACCAATGCCAGGGCCATAAATAGTCGGTATCGCTTCGCTGGTCGATATCATGCTGTGAGTAAGTACTTTTAACTTTATAATACCTGTTCAGAGTAACGGACACAGATTGGCCTTTGTGAAAACTGGGTCAAAGCGTTTTGTATTCTTTTCTTTGAATGATATTGAGTCCAAAGAGAGAGAGAGAGAGACTGAATCCTACCGTATTGCTATTCCTATGGTACCAGAATAGGAGAAAATGAACAACTTTCCAGAATGTATCCGTTTTGCAGAATCGCGTCTGTGTTGGACATCTATTCGAAAATTTTCAATGCTACGGAAACAGATTTTTATTCTATGATATGAGCAATAAGTTTGGCAAGTAACTGATTAGATGAGAAGTGTTGATGCTACAAGGGAGTTGGAGGATGAAGGAATCGCGAGATAAGACTCCGGATATGACATCCAGGCTCCATCCCGATTCAACTGTACACGCGATCCTGTAGAATGAGTAATGAATTTTTCTGATAATCGAATGAAATCATCTAAAATTTTGACTACATTCTGAAAAATCATCCATAAATGGCTGATATTTGTTTCCATATTTGATCTTGGCTGTAAGCTAATGATGTATCAAGTAATGAACACTATTTTTTGCTCACTTTCATACAGCACCAAAAAACATCCAAATGAGAATGACTACACTCATGGATGTGGCTACTAAGTCAAGTCGAAAGGCTGAAATTTGAGCTCAACTTGTTCTGAAATATATTCAATTTTTATTTCAATTCTCAAAAGTAATCATGACTGGATAGAATCTCGAATATCATCATTCTATAGTGAAGACTACTTGTAAGAATACAGATCGAGAGCTCATTCATATATTGGGCAAAGGTATGAATGAAAAGTAACGAATAACTCCCACACCATTTCGGGCACACGTTCTCTCTCTCTCTCTCTCTCTCTCTCTCTCTCTCTCTCTCTCTCTCTCTCTCTCTCTCTCTCTCTTCATCATTTTTCACATCATCAACTAGTAATCATACCCAATGAGGAACCCAGAGATGGCAAAATATTACGAATGGCCTGTCAATCTAACACTTATTGACCCTTCATCGACGCCCACGAGACCTGAAGTGTACCTTCTCTTGTGGAGCCCATCATTTTGATTTCCAAGCACGCTTATTCTTGAATTCATTTTATCGCTTCTCTTTCATTTCTCTCTTCCTCTTTTGTTTCCATCCTCTTTCAACAGACTTGATGTGGGGGAGAGAGAGATAGAGAGAGAAGAAAATATTTCTGCTGATACATATTGAATATTTAATAGCATGCCTATTAGTTTGTCCGCCCTCAAAAAAGTGACCATCATTGGATGGCAAAATTGGCACTACTTTAGCTGAGATGCTCCACATGAGAGCAGAAAATGAGTCGATTGGAAAACAATCAATATTGTTTCCGTATGTTTCGGTAAAGATCACGAATCAAGCTTATTCAATATACAGCATAAATCGGATGAAATTATACACTTCGAAATAAGTGATTATCCTGCTTCGGCTAGAGGATCCTGTGGTCAGTATGAGAGATGGACGAAAGTGAGAAAGAGAGCAGAGATTACGGCGAAGATTATTACTGGCTAATGAATAAACACGACTGAGGTGCTAATATTTTGCGGTGAATCTTGATTCATCTCGATCCAAGGTGCCATATAGCATTTTTGCCTCAGGCTCGATCAGCAGCAGCTTTGGCCTTGTTGTTGTTGACCACTCGGACGTGCGAGATGGAAAAGTGAAAACGATCTGCTCGATCATGTAACAGGCCAAGTATGTGTTCATGTACATTCGAAGCCAGCATCTTTGAAAGTATACATATGCAGGCCGATTTTCTCGGAAAAAACTTGGAAGCATCAGGCCGGGTGTAGAGAGAGAGAGAGAGAGAGAGAGAGAGAGAGAGAGAGAGAGAGAGAGAGAGAGAGAGAGAGAGGAAATAAGTTGCCTGGAAAACATGGCCCACAGTCACCTTTATATCATCTCTCTCTCTTTAAGGCCATTCTGTGGGCCATTTTTTTCCAAAATACTAACAGCAGCAGCAGCGGCTCAGCTGAGCTCAATTGTGTGCAACCTTTGCACGTCTCAAAGATGAACTGATGGTTTCCGAGGATTGTAATTAGTATTACTCAACGTGATGGCTAAGCTAAATTATTTTGATGAGGACAACATTTGGAAGGAAGAAGTGATCGGACAACAGCACGAAGCTTTTCGATCAGCTATCCAGTGTGTGTCCATGTTCGCTGACCACATCTTGTAAGTTGCTTCAAGTTGAGTCTTGACTAGGCTTGACATCAGTCTGTTCGCATGTTCCGAGAGATGGAAAGATTCTGAACGAACAGAAAGAAAGAGAAATGCTGTAGATAAAGACATGGGTGATAAAGGCCACACATGGAACGGAACTGGTAACTGTTTCTCTTGCTTCTAGATGTGTGCCTCAAGTCCACTTCTAAATGTATCACCTGGTTTAAAGTTACTAATAACTTTCACTCTTCCATCTTTGCCCGGATTGAGCGGCAGCAGTGAACGATTATGGAGATTTCTCAGAAGAAAGGCTTCCATAGAAAAGAGTGAAAGTTCGAAGTCGCGTGGTTCCAGCTCGTATTGGCCTCAGAGTATATGAGGGACCATTTATACTGAATGTGAGGCCACCACGGAAGCCAATACATACATGACGGAATGTTCACCCAAAAGAATGGAAGCGGATGAGAGTAAAAGTTTGGGGAGAGAGAAAAAGAGAGAAAGAACACAAGCGACACGTGAAATGATCTGCGCTTTTGGTGAATGAATCGCAGCACGTGCTGGCACGCGTTGCTCCTCACCGCAATTCATGGTAAATACATATATACTTTGTCTTGGGACGCGCATTTGGTCCGCAGATCGCTTTCGATTTTCTCTCTCTCTCTCTCTCTCTCTCTCTCTCTCTCTCTCTCTCTCTCTCTCTCTTTCTCTCTCGTTCTCTCACCGGCCGGGAGAAAGTGTTTTCATTTCTTGCCAACCTGAGCGGACATCGGTCTCGAGCCATCGACGTTAACGTTGATAAGAGCGAAAGTCTGTCCTCAAGTGACTCTCTCTCTCTCTTTCTCTCTCTTTCAGGCTCCCTTTCGCTTTCTTTGGCCTTCTGTTCGTTCATGGCGATTTCACTTTCGCTCATATGTTCTGAGGTGGCCTTATGCTTGCTTTTGGCCCTTTTCAATCACTTCCTATTTTGAGAGAGAGAGAGAGAGAGAAAGAGAGAGAGAGAGTAAATAACCCTTTTCACGTGGATCGTATTGATAAGTTATGTTTATAACTCTCACTTTCCTCTGTTCATCCATCGGAATCAGAGAGAAAGAGATGGGGAAAAGGAGAGAAAGAGAGAGGTCCCAAGTGAGAATCATATGAGAAACAGAGCGTGGACTGTATGGTTCACATTACAAATGGCCTAAGAGAATGTCCGTTAGCCGCTTCCGGACAGCCCGAGTCCATGTGAAGTAGTAGATGTGTACGGGCTGAAAGGATGCGCGTTATTCGGACTCTAATTTTGCATACACTTCCGGAAGAAGAAGACGAAGAAGAGAAGAGAATATAACGGCATTCAGTAGCATATAAGCGATGAAAGCGATGAGAACTGTCAGGCCAACGTCTGTGGAACTTATGTTGACCCGTTACAGCACGTCGGTCTTCAACACGATCCACATAGTCTTCATGAGGATAAGTTTTTCCATTCATTTAGAACATTTTCCGTACCAAGATCCACGCGTTCGACTAAGTTGGCCTCATCTTTCGTCCTGGTCCACATCTCTAGTGACTTTTTTTCACTTTCCATCCGCTCTGGTAGAGAAAGAGAGTAGCAGGCCAAGATGCTGGTGATTATTCTATCATCATCGTCAGCATCTTTCAAGTGCAGTGGAGAAAAAAAATGCTGGTTTGCCATTGAGCTAAATCCTCAGTAGGACAGTTAGCTAAATTTAGCTGAAAAATGCATCCAAAATTGTCCACAAAAAACGCGTGTCAAGAGAAAAACGCGTTTATTAGTCAAATTTTTGAAGGTTCCTGAAAGAGAAGAGAGGAAAGAAGAAAGATTACACTTTTCCATCATTTTGAGGCCAATATTCTTCGTTTTTCTCCCATTTCCGTAGAGACAATATCTTCCATCTTTCTTTTTTTCTCTCTTTTTTTCCACAAATTATGCTCCTCACAGCATCCGGACACTTTCGACAGCCTACACACACGTCCAGTATTTAAGGGTCCACACGAGCTGTTTTTGGTAGATATGTGTTTAGAAAGAGAAAGATGAATCTTTTTAACGAGTAAAAGATGAACATTTCAGCCATCCATACACCATTGATCCAGCTTCCTCATCTTTTTTCCATCTTTCAAGCAGAGCCAAGGTGACTATCCAATGTGTTTTTGAGTAAAACATATTGAGCAGTTTATTTTTCCTAGGAATATTTACCAGGTCTGTCTTTGGGCAAAGTGGAAAAGGCCTTTTTTTCTTCTCTGTTCAGCTCATCATGTTTATCATGCATCGATGCTCAAGCCAATGAAGTTAATAGCTTAGGAGCGATAATTTCTTGACTGAGCCTAGAACAGGCACAAAATTCATTGAAACAGAGGGAAGTGCTGTATAGCTGATTTGAGGCTCAGAATTTCTTGTCTCAAACTATTTTGATGAAGAATTGAAAGGAAATGATTCAGAGGTTTCTTTCGAATCACGGAAAGTACGTCTGCTACAAAAAAACAAACTGATTTTTTCATTATAAATACTAGATTGACACAAGAGTCCGGCTGTTTTTTCTTCTCTCTCTCTCTCTCTCTCTCTCTCTCTCTCTCTTCTCTGTCCAAAGCAAATCATGATAAAAATTAGGCTCCCTCATTAGACAGGCACAAAAAGTCCCCAAAGAAAGTCCATAAGGACCAGACCTCTGTTCTTTCTCTCTTTCTCTCTCTCTCTTGCCCTTACTTACTCAGACTTTCCAGGTACCCGGACGAACGTTGGTCTTATGGCAATCTCTTCTCGGTCCTTCTGTTCTTCTCATTCAGATCAGAAAGCGATCTACACACACTCACAGGCTGTCCTCTCTCCTTCTTAGTACTAAAGTCTTTCTCTCTCTCTTCTTATTACCAGCTGCTTATTTGAGGACACACGCGTGTCTGCCACGTGGCTCGTGTTCCTTAGCGCGCGAACCAGATGCTCGCGCGTGCTGAAGAAAAGAAAGCGCCAAGAGTGCTGGTATCAAGAGAGAGAGAGAGAGAGAGAGAGAGAGAGAGAGAGAGAGAGAGAGAGAGATCCTGGCGTCCCATGAAAATGTGTGTGCTTTGATGTGTTCACTGATCACCGCTGCTTTGACAATGAGAAGAGAGAGAGAGATTTTCGCTTCCCTCCGGTGTGTGACAATCTAAATCGCTAGGAACGAAGATGAAGAAACTTCATCTCGGAAGGAAGACGGGAGAAGAGAGAGAGAGAGAGAGAGAGAGAGAGAAAAGAGAGCAACTTGCTGCACGCGACACGAGCGGACGTGCGTAAACGTGCTTCTGAATGAATCATAGTAATTCATGAATGAATCACCGGCATACAACATGCTCACCACCGATCAGCAATCGACTGACTGAATGTGTGTGTGTGTGTATAGAAATGCGTACCTAAACTATCGGTATTGTCCGACTTTGACCCAGTTTGAAGCTTGTTTTTTTGTCCATCTATTTCCTCTATGGGACACCATAAGTTCAATCATTGGCCCCGTCATACCTTTACCACCTTTCAATCTACGTACATACATATCCACACATACACAGGCTATGTACACTTTTCAACATGTACACTTTGAGCACACTTACAGTGTACTACGAATACACGTTCTATCCGTTCTCCCGTTAGATTTGACTGCTGAGTTTACTGGAACACGGTAACCCTAACAGTATTTATATTCTTTTCCGTAAAACATTTGCATTTTGACGAACGGGAAAATGTAGAGGGTTCAGGTCACCAGTAACTGTATCATACCTCGTCTTTTAATGTGCCCATTTGTTCACATGCAGGAATAATGGAGCGAATAACCTGTGGGCTCTGTGGAAGGCCAATAAGGCCGATTTAGATACAAAATTCTTCGACCCCAACATTTGCTGTCTTTGCGCTGGAATTGCTCAAACATACATAGCCTACACACACACACATATGCACATGGAACGTCACCATGTCATGATCAAGATCGGAGCTCGAAAAACTGTAACCGGAACAATTACCGCCACTACTGATTGCAAAAGGATTAGAGGTCACAAAATTTTTCCGTCATACACGCTTATTACTGAAGTATCCGGCTGTGGTGAATTATCGTCCCATGATCAGACCATGCACACACAAGATAGGGCTCAGAACCTCAGAATGCTGAGGCTATGAATGAGCTGAGATATGATTTGTACACTAAAACAAACATACAGAGAGAGAATGAGAAAGAGAAGGATGAAAGCATATGCTTAGGATTGATTCGATAGGCCTAATTATGACTCCAAAAGAGAGAGAAAGAGAGAAGAACGAAGATTTTTTCGGTGACAGTTTTTGGTCACAAATTTTGATTGCTTTTTCAGCTTCAAATTTTTGTTTACATCTTACTTTGGGCCGCTTGTGTCAACAAACTGTCGAACTGGACTCGATTGTTGACAGGATCTAGTCTTCTTCTGATGTGATCCGAAAATGGCCCACAATTTGCCATGATTCGAGGCTTCGAGGCCAAGTTCAGAGGCTGCTTGTTGAATGTTCGATATATACATAAGAGGACACACTTTGACACGCGTCTACTATGTACAAGAGATAGAGGAAGACGAAATTGCTGTCTGATGAATAACAACACTCGAAAGAAATGATCAAACTTGCCTTTTTGTCCGAACTAATGACGGATGTTAAGTGTATGCGTGTGTTTGTGTGGATGAGGATGTGAGAGAATGAAAAGAGAGAGAGAGAGAGAAAAAATTCTGAAAGAGATTCATTCATTCATTCAGAGCTAGAACACATGAGAAAGGAAAAGAAGAAGTCGGAAAGTGAATAATTCAGATAACGATGATAGAGACTGGAATTCACATGATGATGTCGTGAGAGTTGATGATTATTTCACTTTTGATGTATGAATTGTAGGAAAGCTGGATTCAAATCAGCTAGTAATTAAAAAAATTGCCTTTAACGCTTTATTCGTTTATTTGTTTAAAAATTGAAAATTATTCCAGAAGCGATCTTTACTCATTATAAACTATGCCTTATCTTGAGCTTTACTCCTTAACAACATTAGTGAATTCCAGAAAAAAGTCCCAGTAAAGAGTTCGTTTCAGAAAAATTCTGATACTGAAATGCGGTCTTGATTCAATCAAGCAATCAAGATCTCGTTGCTGATCAAAGATAGGAGTTTCCTGCAAGATGATGAAATGCGTTTCAAGGATTTTTCATGAGTTATTCTATGGAACTATTCAACCACAAAATCTTCGAGGAGCTTCATGATTGATATTCGCCAAGAAAATAATGCTCACTTGTCTTGAATGAGATAATGAAGGTAATCAGGATAGACTTGCAATTGTGTGTGGTATGATTGGTAGGAAGAAGCTGAATTGAGTAGTCATCTTTGTCATTTTTCAAAAATTATTTATGTGCTAGTATTGACGATATAACTTCGTTCCAGAGTATTTTCAAATCTACCAAAGAACATTTAATTCCCGAAAGTTAAAGATCAAAGATTTGTGAACAAATGGTATACAGAAATTTGTAAACTCATTGGACGTTAACAGATATTGCTGACCATCGAAATGTTCGAGAACTTAATTGAGAGGAAGTTGATTAGTGATCAGCTGGTGCTTTGAGTCTTGCCCACAGTTGCCCATGGCTAACAGTAGCCACCAAAATTGAGGGTCATTTTCGATCGGAAGTATTGAAAAATTTCTCGGACCATCGGATTGAGGTAGTGAGAGAACGCTTTGTTCTGTGTCTTTCTCTCTATCTTGAGGCTATTTCCACTGTCCAATGGCAGTGGTGGTGATTGTGATAGATTCTGATTCTATTGACTGATTCTTCACCGGAAAATGATAATTGAACATAACGGCTAGTTACAATCATAATCAGAATTAATAGTGATGGAGCAATAGTTATAAGAATAAAGAAATACAGACACACACTCTCGCTCAATCGTTCTACTGTCATTTCATGCTTGCAATCTCGTTCTGGAAGCTCACAGATCTTGTATCTAACAGACACACACACACACACACGCACAGGAGGACATACACAGAAGGCCGACAATACCTGAGACGGATTTTCTCTCTCCCTCTTTCTTTTTCTCTCTCTCTTCTCTCTCCTCTATCCTCTACATCCTTGACTCTGCTATACTAGCAAACGGTAGTTCGATTGATAACGGCCTGAGTTGAGATGATTAATCGAGCGACACTGAGAGTGATAACCATAAATACGCTTATTTCCTGGCATATTTTCTCTCTCTCTCTCTCTCTCTCTCTCTCTCTCTCTCTCTTGACGTTTTTTTCTGAATGACTGTTTTTTATACTCTCACTTTTTTTTGCTACTATTGTTATCACACTATATACATTTACCTATTGCAGAGTTTCTCCCCATTCTAACTTTTTGACTCCTTTTTCGTGAAAATAATCATTACTAGGTCATTGTTAATATTTTAATAATCACTGTTATCGAGGGTTTGATTTTTTTTTCGCTCCCGATTTCAATAGGAAATCGACAGGATGAAATAAATTAGGATAGGTGATGAAGCTAACTGCTAGTGAGATGGAAAAAAATCAATGGAAAATCAAGCCATTCTAGCCACATATCGAATGTTATACTAGATATCTCATCAAAATATTGGAGAACTCTAATTTCATTGATCGAATATTTTTTTCGAGCCAAAATTAAGGTGCAAAGGAACATTGACCCTAGAATTTTCAGATTATCTTTCTTGTAAAAAACAAACGTTCGAATGTAGTGAAAAATTAAGAGCCGGCTGAAATAATGTCCCTTCATTTCCACTTTTCTACTTATAAGTTAAAAATTTTAGCGTTTTTTTGAGCAATTTTTTAGACAAACAGCAGTTCGATTCAATTCAGCTTGCATCCCTTGTCCACTGCCGATTTACATTATTTTATGCTAATTATCTGCTCCAACAGCTGATTGTCAGTGTCTCTGTCTATTTATCAGTGTTTTTTCTTCTTTCTCTCTCTCCATCTTTTCTAAAGAGAGAAAAAGAAAGACAGATGCCAGAAAATCTCTCTCTCTCTCTCTCTCTTCGTAAAGCTCTTGCTCACACAGCAGTCCAGAGATCAGTTCCTGTGGTTAAAAAATACAAAATATATATCCTCCATACGCGCGAAGGCCGCGATTGGCCATCCATTGCCCGTGAAGACATCTTCTCTGTAAACTTCTTATTTTGATCGGGAATGAAGCGATCTGAGCCGTTCTGAACCTCATCGTGCGCGTGTGACGTGCCGAAACAGGAGCAGGACCCAGGATAAGAACAAGAGCATAAGCAAGACTACAAGAAATAGAGAGAGAGAGAGAGAGAGAGAGAGAGAGACGAGGGGGACCAAAGACCCCAACAAGAGGCAAGGTGTCTTCCAGTCCTCTCTCTCTTCGGTCTTCAGCCGTGAGAAAGTTTCTCCAGCTTCGGACCTCAGTTCTAGAGAGGAAGAGAGAGAGAGCAGCTGGAGCATAAGAAAAGCGATGAAGAGAGAGAGAGAGAGAGAAAAAGAGAGAGAGAACAAAGATAGAGAGAAAGAGAGAGAAAGACTCACTTCTTCAATCTTACTCACTCACATAAAGTGACCTCCGTTTTGTGGCCTGAGACGCCCGTCTTGAGTCCTCTCTCTCTCTCTATCCCAGTTGCTCTCTACCTTAGACGCAAGCTGCTCTCTTTCTCTCTCTCTCTCACTCACTCACTCTGTTTCTAGTTGAGAGAGAGAGAGAGAAGTTTTCAGAACTTCCGCTGATATTTTCCATCAGAAAGAGAAAATTTTCTCTCTTTTTCCTCTGAGAATACGTGAAAAGAGAGCAAGAGAAAGAGAATCAAATCATATTGGACTGATTTCCGGTGACTTTAAAAGCGAGAAATTCAGTATGCTGTGGTGTACATTCAGCCACTGCAATGTATATATCATTTTCAATAGGTCATTCTGTGTGAATATGATTGGATAAAGAGAAGGGAAAGAACTACAAAGCGTACCATGCATCATGATCAGTATAGCCATCACAATCAACATTTAAAGGTCGATAAAAACTGAAAATCATTGAACGGAATGTAGACTTTGTTTTGCTCTATTCGATTAGATAATCTCTCTCTCTCTCTCTCTCTCTCTCTCTCTCTCTCTCTCTCTCTCAATAACAGAAGCCTTTTACTCATACACGTACCCATTCAATATCTTTTCAATCATGAGGTAGAGACATTTTTTCCACCAATCAATGAACCCAAAATGATCTTATGTGTCAATTGATAATCAGAACTTGACCGATGATAGATACTATTCTGAGCATGATAAAGCTTCCTAAAGCAAGTAGTCTCATAGCAGTAAGCTATTTGATAAATGATACCAAAATCGAATACATATCTGATCGCAGAGCAATAAAGTAAAAAGCAGATTATCCAAAGACAATTCTCTGGATTATCTCTCTACTCATGCCCTTTCCCTCAAATCTTGAACCACTAATTCTCTTTCCTCTACGCACATACCAACACTTTCCGAACACACTTAATCAGTCTTAATCCGATGTGATATTAATCGGAAATATTGTTTCTCGGACGCTTAACGTCCTCTCTCTCTCTCTCGGCAAAATATTCATAGGAAAAGAAAAAGCAAATGGCAATCACACCCCATAAACTTGAAGACCACTTAAGCCTTTCGGCTTAATATCGCTTTTTCATTAGGTCAAGTTCTAGAAAATTTTAATCCCAAAAAAAAAAGTTCGAAAAAGCTTTTAACAATATATTTCCATGTTGCACAGTCTCACAAGCTGTTAACGGTCGAAGCGACCTCTACTCTAGTATATATACTCTCTCAGTTGAAAAGTTTTGCTCACTCATTTTTGACGCTTAAAGTAGACGCATTTGAAGTAAGTTTTTGTTAACTTCTTCTACTTACTTTTTCCGAAAAAGTTTCTCTCAGGATGTTGTCCAATGGATATAAATTTTTGCAACTACTATGTTAGACAAATTGTTTAATACTGTTCAACTCATCGATCAGCCATTTCACGAGTGTCCACATCATCCTCATCCCTACCATCATCATCATCATCATCATCCACACGATCATCGTCATCAGGGTAATCATCGTTCGACATCAGACTCCTAGCAGTAGAAGCTCTTGTCCATTTTCATTTTCTTCTTCTTTTTTTGTTCGACATCCTCATAATCATCATCATCATCAGTCCTGATGAATTCGAAAATAAATTACTTGTCTTTTCTCACCATTTTGTTTATTATCATCACACTTTGTTCACATTTAAGTCATTCGAGTGGTGTTTTTGAGATCAAACTTAAATTTACCAATGATCGGAATATTGATCAAGATGGACTATGTTGTGATGGTAGCCAACCATTAGACTTACTGAGCAAATGTAAAATTAAATGTGATACATACATTCGAGTGTGTCTTCGACACTATGAGCCAGTGATCAGTCAAGATGGTCGGTGTACATTTGGTGAAGCGATCGTTAAACATGATCACGTATATGATACTGCTCGGATACCATTCAATTTCACATGGCCTCTTAATGGTGAATTTGCTCTCATACTGGAAGCATATTTTCATGATACCAAGTCGGAAGGTAAGTTTTTTATCTCTTATTTTCTAGCTCTTTTTGCTGTTATGAGTTTTCGGTACTAATCTTTGAACTTGGTTCATGATAGTTTATTCAGAGAATCAGAACTGATTTCCACTTACAATTACTTATCATGTTTCCTTCTTTTCTCTCTCTCTCTCTCAACCCTCATGATACGTTTATGTAGATCTTTATGGCCCTGTTCGTAAGACAATCATGCGAATTGAAAAGCAACATTCTGTTACCATCGGTACACAGTGGCAGCGTGATGTTTCCAGTGAAAAGCATATGTCTATGGAATATGATTATCGTGTTATATGTTCTTCCGATTCATACGGTAAAGGATGTGCTCAAACTTGTATACCACGAAATGATACTTTCGGTCATTGGTATTGTACTGATCAAGGTAAAAAGTGTCATCAAGGTTGGACTGGCCAATACTGTGAAGTGCCAATATGTGCTCCAGGATGTAAAGGTACTTGCAAGAAGCCGGGTGGATGTGAATGTCGCAATGGTTATGAAGGTAAACTTTGTGACCAGTGTATTCGACGAATAGGCTGTGTCCACGGCAAGTGTTCTAAGCCGTACGAATGTGCATGCGAGCCAGGTTGGGGTGGCCTATATTGTGATCAAGATATGAACTATTGTAAAAATCATCATCCATGTCGAAATGGTACCTGTACCAATGTTGGAAAAGGTTCATACGAATGCAAATGTCATCTTGGCTTCACTGGTGTCAATTGTGATGTGAGAATACCAAATTGTTCCAAATCACCATGCATAAATGGTGCCACATGTAAAAACGTTTCATTATCATCTAACAATAATTCAGCCAACTCAAAAGGATACTCATGTGAATGTCTACCAAGAACATTTGGTGAACATTGTGAAAATATTGGTGATCCACCGATAAAGGATACATGTTCAGTTGAACCATGTCAAAACGGTGGCACATGTACCAATATTCGATCAGGATTCATATGTAGCTGTCTAGCAGGTTATGGTGGAGCAAAATGTCAAATTAAGAAGACATCGTGTGATCAGAATCCATGTTCAAATGATGCCGAATGTGTTCCGATAGCACCTAATGTATTCAGGCCTACCAATCCAAGTTACCAATGCAGGTGTAAGCCTGGTTTTACAGGTGAACATTGTGAAATTATAATCAACGATTGTCAAGCAAATTCATGTCGCAATGGTGGCACATGTATTGATGGGCCAGAATCATTTATGTGTATATGTCCACGAGGTATCACTGGTCAATTTTGTGATATAGCCGTTATACCGACGCCACCCCATTCACCAAACGATCCATTCTATCCGGAACAATTATCATTCAGTCGTCTTGTATTGATCTCAGTGGCATCAATAATCATACCAATGGTAGCTGTTATGGCTGCTGCCATAGTATTTGCTTTCCAAAAGCGTCGAGTACGAAGTCAAGAGCGTCAATGGTTCGAAAATGAGGAAGCAATTCGTCAGAACGAAGAAAATTCCGCCAAAAAGCGCCTATCTAATGGGACATATGTTATCGTAAATAATTTGGATCGAGATAAGAGTGTATCATCATCACCATCAGTAAATGATGTGGATTGTGGTGTTGGTCCAAATAATTATGAGATCATCAAAAATAGCCAAACTCATCTTTATCAACACATCGATGGTGGTGTGGGAGGAGGTGGAGGCGGTGGAGGAGGTAGCCTAGTGGGCCCTGTGCTGCCTGGACGATTAACAGTTGGACTTACGGTGGGATTACCACCTCCTTCAAGTGATTTAAGAAAATCAACATCCTCTTTGTTTAGGACTAAAAAGATAATCTCTCGTATAGATGAGAATAATCTCAACAGTCATACAAATAATTTTCGTAACAGTGTTCACAATATAAACACAGCCAATTATAATAACAACTTAACAGTGCGAACAGTAAACATATCATCACTACTGAACGCAGCAACAATCAAAGACCAACCGAACAGGATATAAACCACTGATCTCTTCTTCCTCCTCATCCTTGTTCTCACCGAAGAGTGATAAACACCACTCTTTGGCTGTTCTCACCAACAACATCCACCTCTTCTCAAAGATAATCATCCACCACTGTGATCATCATCCTTCCTCTCTCTCACTTCGCCATTGATCCTTGATCGCTACAATAGCGTTACATCACACAAATGATCATATGGATGATAATTTGTCCAAAGTGGATAAATTTTTGAATAATTTAATTTATTTTTTTTTCTTTTTTTTCAAACCTTTTTTTTGTGAGAGAACATTTCTCCAAACCTTTTGTATATGAAATTTTTGCACAGTTTATATATAATATATAAATACCAAAAGCCCAATTCCCTATCTCCCAATTAAGAGTAAGAGTAAAAAACTTACAATTGAAAAACAAAAATACACATCTTGATGTCTCCTTTTTTTTTCCTCCTTTGCTCATTGACAAGGAATGCCCAGATATGGAGAGTGTATGTGTGAACTTGACAATTATTTCACATTCTCCAGATATAAATTCCTCACAACACCAAGATGGAGGACACACAATGAACATTAGTGGCATTAATTGTATTTTCGCGCTTCAACAAGAAAAAACTTTCGATCCTTTATACCCAGTGCAAACATACGCATTCAAAGTCCCGGGATGTGTCTAGTATCCTCTCTCTCTTGTCATGTTAAGGCTTACTTGCAAGATTCTACTCCGATCAAGATCCGATCTGTGAACATTTGAACTCTCTTCTTTCTTATTTTTCAAAATCACAAGATAATCCTTGGCCAATGAAAGTCGTTGATCCCCGACATCAGACCGCCAAGAGAAGAGAGAGAGAGAGAGAGAGAGAGAGAGAGAGAGAGAGAGAGAGAGAGAGAGAGAGAGAGAGAAGAGAAGGGAAGAAAAAATGATGAGGCCAACTTTGCTTTTATCGCCTCCCGGACTTTGAGGAAGGCTACTTTTTCCTTTTTTCGTGATACACATCCATTCGAGATACTTTTGATAGTTTTTTCTTCTGTATCTATCTCTCACAATTGCTGGACACTTTGCTGAATGTAATGTGCGTACTTGATCATTATTTTCTGCTCAGGAGAGACAGAGATAGGGAGAGAGAGAGTAAGAGAAGGTGGATTGATTTCGTTTGATAGTCTGGGTGCTGGTCATTGGTAAGATCTGCTGCTACCTTTCTTGCATAATGATGGCGCGAATAAGAAGCTGTAATCACATACTATTTTCAATTGATGGTAGCGAATACATGGCTACCTGTGGCCATGGTTGCTGATGCTTTACACACACACCACACACATATTCTCTGTGTTGCGGTCACACAATGGACTGAAAGCGAAATTGGCTTCTAATGAGATTGTAATTTGGTTATATGAGCGGAAAAAAGAAAGGAAGAGAGAGAGAGCATTCATATTCAAAAAACTGAATGAATGAATGAATGAAACTTTCTTCTTCTTGCCATCTTTTCTTCGTTTTCTCTCTCTCTCTTATGCATTTTCTTAGTATTTCCACTTGAAAATTTTTCCTCTACTCTCAAATTTTGGGTGCTCATCATCATATTCATTCTTTCTCTCTCTCATTTCCTTTGATTTCTATTCATGTGTTCGCCCATCTTCTTCTCTCTTCTTCTCTCCTCTCTCCATGGTCCAAGAGGATCTTTTTCTTGGTCTCCTTTTTTTTACTTCTCACAGAGTCATCGGCTTGTTACACACACACACACACACACACACTCTCTCTCTCTCTCTCTCTTTTCCTAGAGATGTTATCATTTCTCATCCTGTGTACAGATATATGCTCTTCTCTCTTCCAATTTCAACCAGATTCACACTCGATAGTTCGCCAAAGTAGAGGAAGAAGAGGAAGAATATACTTCTTAAGGAGAAAGAGAAAGAGAGAGAGAGAGAGAGAGAGAGAGAGAGACAGACTCAAGTTGATGGAAAGAGAAAAGTTTTCCAAGACAGTTTTGACAAGTTTTCTCACTTATGAATTGTTTGAATTTTCATCTTCTTCTAGATTCTCTCTCTCAGTAAGCCGAAAAATTTTTACTCTCTCTTCCTTGGACTTACTTTTTTTACTGAACAGCAACTAATTTCGGCCCACAGCCTCTCCTCCTCCAAGGCCAAAGATCATTGCGGAGGCAAAAAGTATTGTCTCTCAACACTATTCCGCTTCCATCTCTCTTTCTCTCTCTCTCACTCTATGGTTAGTTGATTTTTTGGCTTGTTGATTCTTTAATCATCAACCATTTTTCCATCCATCCACTAGTCTCCTACTGCTTCTGAAGAGTTTGTATGTGTGTGTCTTTATTTTTCTTTCATCATCATCATAATCATCATCAAGTACCCTGAAGCATTATAGTTATGGTTACTATACAGTTTTTGTGTGTATGTAAGTAAAACTTTCGCCCAGACCGATCTTGGCCAACATTCATCAGATTTCAGATCAAATTCCAATTTATCTTACACCTTATGTATCACGACTGTGGCACCAAGAGAGAAAGAGAGAAAAGAAATAGAATACAGTTAAGATGAAAAATATCCAGAAATGAAAGATCAACATGAAATATGTGAAAATATTCCAAGTTTGAAATCTTTTTCCAGGTGCAGACACACTCATGAAGCTGTATGTCTCCTGAACTACTATCGCAAGTTGATAAACTTTCGAAATCAACTTTCAAACTTATCAGCAAGCTTGAACACCAAGTTAAACTTGATGATAAATTATCGATCAACTTGCTTGAAATTATCTTGTATTTTTCGACATGATGATAATCAGATGAAGTCGAAACTTGGTTGGCTGGCTAGTTGAATGAACAAAGCAAAGCATGAATAAAATCGAAATATATCAACACCACGGAAGACAAACTGGAGCCGAGAGAGAGAGAGAAACAGAAAGAAAAAAAATAATGTTGGCCATAATAAAGAATCAAATCGTGATCAAAGGTGATCTGACAAAATGATTTGCTTTCTTCTGCCGCTATCGAAGAGTGTATCAGTTTGAGATGTCTAACCTGATCGCATCTTAAATATTATCTTCATCATGAAAACAAGGAATTCTTTCCTTCATCTATCTACCTCGTTCTGATTCTGATAATAAAGAAACAATATACTGCTATATATATTGTAGCTCATGATCCACATTGTTTTCTCTCTCTCTCTTCAACTTCATCAACACACAATCAGTGGCCATAATCTGAGACATTTTGACTCTTATTTTTTTATATGATTTCGTTTTTTTTGTTACTTCTTCTTATTCTTCTTACACATTATTGTTACTCAACCATGGCCAGCCACACACACACTTGAGCGACATGTACACAACAATCACCACTATCAGACCCACCACCAAGTTCTTGCTAAGATGTATATTATCATTATTTGGACATGAATCGAGTTGAGCACACAAGTTCAGTTCCATGCCCAAATGCTCATGGAAGATGAGTCAAATGATTTTGACATCACTCACATGAGATGGTGCAGATGTCTGATGAGCAAATATTAAATCAATTTTCTCACCGATATTTCATTACATCAACTTCGTTAAAAGGTTTATACATTCAATTAACACTATCATCCATGTTCTCTGCGAGACTTGACGAAGCCCAAAGTTTGAAGAATAGGATAAAATAGAACTCTTGTGATCATTATCATGTCCAAAAAATCAAATGAAAGTCATGAGATCAAATAGCATTCTTCACATCCCCATGAACATTCATACACATAGATGCCGAGTGCAATTGGTTAGTATCCTGTCTCGGAAATGATGCAAAATGATGCAGCATTCAAATTGTTAATTACTTTTCAAGAACAAGTCATTCACATTATCATGCGATATTATAACAGTATCCGAGTTGTCCATACACCATGCATACAATTTGAGAGTATTCATAAGTGTGAAAATATATTCGACATATTCTCTGTTGATGACCGAATTTTAACAATGGTCAGTTGAAATGAGAGTCAATTCGCTACGATAATTATGACACTTTGGTTCGAGTTCTAACGGTGAACATGCAAGCACGAAGTTCGTACTTGAACTCGGCTGAAGATTCTGTCCACAAACAGTGCTAATGGTCAGCTCGGACTTGTGCTGGTGGAAGATGCAAGAAGATCGAATTTTTGTCTTAAATGTGTGAAAAAGTGACAGAGAAGAAGGAGATGGAGAATGTCCACAGATTTATGGGCCGACAACGAATTTTGAGTGTTTCATGGCATCCTTTGCGGAAAGAATGGTCAATATAAAGGACGGTCAACAGTCAAGTGTTCAGATCAATCAGAGAGATAATGTAATTTTGGCCACCATAAATAGTGTGTGATGCAAGCAATAATTAGTCAAATTTATGAAGTGCTGCATGGCTCACTCCTGATGGGACATCCAATTGAGAGAAGTAGAGGTAAAGGTAGAGGTGAAGGTAAATGTGGCTGGGAGAATTGCATGGAAAGGGCCCAAAAAAGTCAGGCCTTAGTGATGCAAGTGATGGATGGATAAAAGAAGTGAATCACGTCGAAATAGTAGTGGGAAAGATGTTTGATGAGAAAAAAGATTGTAATTGGAATTTACTTTGGAGCAAGAAAAAAAGGTATGAGCAGAAGAAGAAAGGTTTTGATGTGAGATGAATGAAGATGAAGAGAAAAGTGAAGATGAGAAATGATAAGAGGAAGAAGAGGAGAGAAAGAGAGAGAGACTGACGACACAATTTTGCCAAAAAATTTTGCGTTCAACCAAGTTGCCTTTAATCGCATTGGATAAGATCGTTAATAGCGATTAGCGTAGCCAAGAGAGAGAGAGAGAGAGAGAGAGAGAGAGAGAGAGAGAGAGAGAGATGTGAGATGGCTTAATTTGGCTACTCACTTTGCTCTAAAACAATGCTTCTCATGCATACACACATAAAAATGTATATAAAACAGCTCCGGAATGGCCCAGGGGCAGGCGAAAAAGAAGCAACAGAAACAAGTGAGAGGCCAAAAGAGAATGGCCACATGTCGGAGGATGCTGGAGGTAAGAGAGAGAGAGAGAGAGAGAGACTCTCTCACTTTATTCAGAGCAGTTTTCGGAAAATCAGATAATTTATTCCACTTCTTTCTCTTGACCGGGCGATTTTTTCCCGCTCGGACCGTGTGAGCATAGTCGGAGGTTAACATGATTAAAAGGGTATAATTTTGTGGACCTTTTTTAGAGCTACCTTTCTATCATTTTGTCAACTTGTACAATTCAAATTTTTAAGCCCCAAGATTGCTTTGTGAGTCTTCTGTAAATGTGTGTGTGTTCTGTTTTTACCACTGTTCAGGACAATCTCCACTCTGTCCCTGCCGGGCAAAGGTGACTTTTTCGGGAACACATAGCTAATGGGAAGCCTCACTTGTACGGATATGTTAACATCATTCGATGAGTAGATGAGATGGGTAGAGATGAGCCGGTGTAAAATGAATACTGTTCAAGTGATTCGACAAGTAGGTGACATTTCCCAGGCTATATCCCAAAATCAGTGGATTCATGATCATAGTTAGCCCTCACGACTATTTTCGGCACATCAGATTTTTTTCGACGTTTGTATGTCGCTCAATCTACGACGTCCGATCAGTCCCTCTTCTCTTTTCCTCTGAGTGATAATTATTAACCGGAAACAGTATTAATATTTTAAGGTGGCCACTGAGGAAGAAGAATGAAGTAAGAGATGAGAGAGAGAAGATTCCTTGCTTCAGGCTGCATACTTGTATGGGGCCTGACGATGGGCCATGTTTGAGGTGGTGAATATTGTGGGAGGGAAGAGAAGACGGTAAAAAGAAGCAAGAAGTAAAAAGAAGGAGAATCAGAATTAAGAAGCAGTAAGAACAAGAAGAACAAGAAGAGAAGATGAGAAGAAGAAGAAGAAGAAGGAATGACAGGAAGTCCTAACACAGCATGCTTTCGAAATTCTCTAGTGTATCAGTCCACCAAGTTCATGGTTCGCTGAGATTCCTCTCGTAACAGTAGGAGAAAGAATATCGTTCATCAATCTTGAGAAAGTCGCATCATCAGGCGACCAGAGTGGCCCAAGATGATGAAGAAAAGGAAGAAGAAGAAGAAGAAGAAGGAAAAAGTTTTTCTTCATACCAACATATCTGTAGTCCAGTGTCAGGCCGTAAGTTCTCTTTCTCTTTCTCTTACTTCCTCTCTCTTTCTCTCTCTCCTCAGTCCACAAAATGTGATATTATTTTCTTTCCATGCTACTTCGGTTGATCGCTCGGCAATTTGAATATGTTACGTTCACTTATTTTCTTTCTCTCTCTCTCGCTTTTTACTCATTTATTCAAACAATCACTTGGCCTGACTGGCTTGTTTTCCACTATTACAGCTCTTGGTGAGATATGAATGTTTGAATGGAAGTGGTCTAAGGTTTTCTCTTGACGACGTTGGTGAAACAAATCACTCGATCCACTTGAACGTTTACTGATGGAGGAGAGAGAGAAAGAGAAAGAGAAAGAGCAACTGGTTCCATCGATATTTTCTCTCTTCAGAATAGAACTTTACGTTTTGGGTGAACAATAATCGGTCCCAAAAAGAGAGAGAAAGAGAGAGAAAAGTTTTTGGCCCATACTTGAATGTGGGCGATCATCGAAAAGTGATTTGGCAAAATTTTGTGTTTGAACAAATATTGGCCATCAATTAGTAACGTTCCAATGAATGAAGTGAATTTTTTTCTTCTTCTCTCACACTCTTACGCCAATCTGTGGAACTTTTTACCTTCTCTCTCGCTCCTTTATCGGCAAAAGACAAACAACATCTCACCTTCCAAGATATTGGCTACCTTACACACACTGGCCATTCACAATATATTTCATCTTTCTCCTCCTCCTCCTCCTCCCTCTCCACCTTCACCTCCTCCAACTCATGTCCATGGTAATTCAGTACCAATAAGTGGCCCAAAATTATGCATTCATATGTGTGTATATATGAGAAAGTTCAAAATAATTTCTCTAGACATATGGGAAGAGAGAGAGAGAGAGAGAGAGAGAGAGAGAGAGAGAGAGAGAGAGAGAGAGAGAGAAAACTCAACATTCAACTGAGAAAAGGTCAGAGGTTAAAGCAGTGGTAGTTGAGAAAAAGATTCATAATCTTTTTGGCTGCCAGATTAAGCATTGGCCCTCATTTTTCTCTCTTCTGATGGGCTATACATGTTTTTTGGACAAAATATTGAGCAACGATGATGCCAGTCCGAAACACATAGGACACAAGGAAGAATGTGTGTATATATGCTTAAGCCGTTTTGACGAGAAGTCAAAAAATATGAGTTTCCGCGAATTATCAATGTCCACAGACAGAAGCATGAGACAAGAATTCATACCTATTGTCATATATCATGAAAGTGATGAAGGCATGAAAAAAAATGTAGCCTCAGAGATGTAATCCGATAATAAGGAACATTTATCGATGCGTGAGATGGGCTAAAAGATGGCAAATTTTTAATCGCTATTTTTTATGCATGAAAGTGAATCAAATCGGTAAACGATGAGAAAATAGCATTTATATTCAAAATATTTCTCACCTAACCATCCCAACTGTATTACTCTCTCACGTACATGTATACTTGAATCATCACTTTCACGGCACCAAAGAGTAACCAATTGATTTGTATGGATATTCTGGGTGATGAAAAATTTTGACTATTCCAATATACAGCTAGAATTCCTCTTCTCAGTTTGAATAATTATGGTGTAAATTATGAACAAATTCGATCAAAGAGTTTTTCTCTCTCCATTTTGAGGAAGATAGTCATCGATTGCATCATGAACTTAGAATTCTCATTCCCATCAGTATTTTTGTGTACCAATAGTTGTGAAAGAATTTGAGAGTTTTCTTCTCATCAACATTAGATGATTCTGATTAGCAATTTACTACCACGCCATCGAATCAGTCACATTCGGTGATATCTCCTCAAATGTCACAGTTACTGGACTGATGGTGGAGTTAAGGAGGTTGAAAGCCCATACACACTACATACTAATATCACCGAAAAAAAATAAGCATGCAGCGTGTGAAAATGTTCCTCTCTCTCCTTCATCGTTTTTCCAGTTCCACTTTCACTTGTGGCCAGAAAACTGGAATCACTGAAAACTGAAATCAATTGATGAGGCTAATTGAAGTCATCAAGTTAGTGTCTCTCTTCTCTCTCTTCTCTCTCTTTTCTATCTCTTCTCTCTTCTCTCATCCGCTCACATACACACAGACTTGATAGTGGACCTCTTTTCCTTCTTCTTCTCAGGCAAGCGGAACACATGCAACATACATACAGCATCGTGGCCTGAGTACGGCTCTCGCTCTCAGGCCACTAAGGTTCGTCAGGTGGTAGATTACGGGCCCTGGAACCCAGGTCAGCTTGACCTGATGGCCAGGCTGCCGATCGATTCACAGGTATACACATGCACACATACACACACACAGGCCAATGTTCGTGGGAATAAAGCCGCTGCTATCTATTGCCATGTATTTTCGTGTGTTCCGAAAGTGTGTGTATGTGTTTCGCTGCACCGATGGCCTGAGACTTTCTTCTCTTTTCCTTGGGAATACGTTCGGGATCTCCGCTTCTCGAACATGGATCAAGATACCCGCTCTCTCTCTCTCTCTCTCTCTCTCTCTCTCTCTCTCTCTCTCTCTCTCTCTCTCTCTCTCTCTCTCTTTTGGTGGACATTGATGGGTTGTATGCAGATTTTGTGGTGAAATGGAGTGGAAATTTTTTCACATCCTACGTTCATTCATGTGACTCTCAAGAGCATGGCCTTTGTTTTCCTCTTCTTCTTCTTCTACTTCTGGAGGCCAACAAAGAGGCTAATATTATTAACACTGTCCACTCTATCATCCACATAGAGTCAATCATAAGGAACAGTTAGTGTATGAGTGAATTGTGAGAAGGAAGAAAGTAATAGAAAAAGAGATAGAGAGACAGATGGATAGTCTATATACCTATATGGCCTCAAGAGACAGGTTGAACGGGAAGAGATTGAAATAGAACTGCCATAAAAGTAGACACCGAACATGGCCATTAAGAATGCAATATAAGAACAGTAACGGAGAAGTTCACAAACTAAATGAAGAACTTTTACATCTTTGGTCAAACTTTTTCGCCTCTCTCTTCCCTCTCTGTGAAATACTTTCAGCACATCGTCTATATTTCTTGCTACAGGTTTTTCACTGGAAGGAGATTGATCAAGCAATTCTTCGAGGTTCATCTTTGGCCTCAACACTCTCGAATGTCCAGTGTGCGTGTATTCAATTTTTGACCATTCCTGCTTTATCTATGTGCATGTCCATTAAGGGTATGTGTGTCCACTTTGGGCTCTTTCTCTCTTGACTTTTTCTCTCTCTCACCAACTACTTTTCCTATGGTAATCGAAAGAGAGAGAGAAGACAAGCGGTAAAAGAAAGTCAATGTGAATACATGGAGACCATAGAATGAGCCTAAGCTTCATTAGGGAGAGAAAGAGGACCATAGCTTTTTAGGGAAAAAGTAAGGCAATAAATGCACCATACTACTCATGAAGAGGCAAAAATCTAATGTGAGACCATTAGGACACACTAAACACAATCGCAGAACCCAAGATATCGCCTGGAGGGTTCCTTACTCGTCCCTTGGAAGACAGCGAAAAAGGGTCCATAGGAAAAAGGCGAGAGAGAGAGAAAGCGGCTAGATTAAGTGACTAAAATATTGGAATAGCTTGAAGGATCATGTCAGATACAGCCCTATGGGCAATCGGTTTGGTAGACGCTTGGAAGAAGATGTAAATAATGATTCAAAATTATGATAAGAATATAAGCTCCAACTTGAGACACTGGACCAGTACATTTCGATAGCCGATACATTCAGAGGTATGATTCTCAAGTGACTTTATGACTTTCATGCATGGCTTGATTGAGCTCATTATGGAAAGATAGCCAAAAATCGGTAGGTACCTCTCGATAAAAGTTGATCAAAAGTTTGAACGATTCGGAGTGTTCTAACACACGAACACATGGTGATGAGTGAGCCAGTCGAACACATGAACCATTCATGTACCATTCAAAAAAGTTGGGAACAATCGATTGTGACATGGTTTACATGATTCTCTGTTCTCTTTCTTCCATTCTTTTCTCCTCGTTGAGTTGTGATCTACTGTCTGGGCCCAGAATAGTCTGAGAAAAAGAGGTGGCTATGGTGGTAGAGGTACTAGTGGCTAACGTGTGTGTGTATACGTTTGGTAAAGGGTTGAATGGGTCCAGAGAGTCAACGGGATGGTGGCCTGAGTGGAGAAGAGAGAGAGAGAGAGAGAGAGAGAGAGAGAGAGAGAGAGAGAGAGAGAGAAAGGGGAAAACTTTTTCCAGCATATTGTATTTGTGCGTTCGTGCTTCTTAATTACCTGCTCGTGAAGGAAGGAGTGAATGAAGGAAGACTGTGAGTAAGAGAAATAAGAAGAGAGAGAGAGAAGAAAGAGAGCATGAGAAAGGAGTTTCTCTCTTTCTCTCCCTCTTTCTACAGTGCCATATGCTCACAGTGAGAGAGTAAGAAAAAGAATATACATAGGCCAAGAAAACGAATAAGATCAGTTCCCGTGTTCGTGTGCTTCGAGCGCTTTACTCTCACTTGGCCTGTATTGAGCGAACGTGTCTATGTATGAGTGTGTTCGTATACCTCGATGCGAAAGGTGGACCCACAGTTTTCCGGTGACATGGGAACTGTCCATGCTTGGACATATTGGACCTCGGCCTGAACTTACTGCCTAGGAAAAAGTCCGTGAGAAAAGGTTCCATGTCACTGAAAATCTTGCCTCACTTTCTTGGGTCGCTCACTTTTTTCTCTGTTTCAGCAAGAAATAAGAGAGCAAAAGTAAGCCCCAAAACAGCAAGATGTAGATGAAAGAGAGAGAGGAAAAAGAGAAAAAAGACCATAAGAGAGAGAGAGAGAGAGAGAGAATCGAGATTAGAAAGAAAGAAAGAAAGAAAGAAAGAGAGAGAGAGAGAGAGAAATGATTATTCCACTTGTTGTTGTCAGAATGAATATGGGAGCGGAGAGAGGCCAATTCGCAGGTTGAGAGCCAACTTCGGACCTTGTCGGAGGCCAACATATACATATATATATATATGCGGACCGATTCGCTTTACACTGGCTTCTCTATTCAGCTTTTTCTTCTTTGTTTATTCCTAAGATCTCGAGATGTACATCCGGCTGGCTTCGGCTTCCAGCATCCGGCTTAATCGATGGTAACCTCGTTCTGCCTGTCCGCATCAATACGCTCATGCAATAAGTATTCATGATTATCACATACATACACAAGTGAATATGGTTGGAGAGAGAGAGAAAGCTAGTAATCGATGATCTTGGGTGTTTGTCTTCCTTCAAAGCCAAGTGACAGAATACATGATGAACGATGAATTTTTCGGCCCCATGTTTATGGAAGAGAGAAGCGAAAACGTAGACGATGAAGACCATGATCATCATAAGCTGAAGGAAGAAGACCAGTAGGAATATTGTTGGATGATGTTGATCGCTTCATGTCAGCCGTATGATGAGATCCGATTTTTAAGGATTCATTTGTAAACACAATCTCAAATATATAATGCAACATGTGAAGGGCATAAGCTCAAAGATCACAAAATTTAGAGATACCAAAGGGAGGCAAAATTTCTTGTGAATGTGTTAATCTGTATCACTGCCAATGTCTATCCGTTGAAGGTAAAGGTCACAGCTCTACACACACACATAAACACATACTTGCAATTAGGGGTCTAAAAATTTCATCATTTTCCTATGACCTCTAAAGCCTGAGGCCATATGCCGAAAAAAAAGTCACCGGAAATTTTACTCAATTCGAGGTGGCCTCTTCATCCATTTCTCTAGCCTCTCAATCGGAACCATCTTTTGTCTCACAATCAAGGCCGTCAACATCTTCGGACTGAGATGTAAAGATTGAGAAAAGAGAGAGAGAGAAAGAAATAAAAAGAGCAAAAATGGTTTCATCTTCAGTCTCATAAGAAGAGTGGATATCATCGTCAAAAGAAAGAAAAATTAGTCGTCTGAATCGTTTTCCTCTCTCTCTCTCTCTCTCTCTCTCTCTCTCTCTCTCTCTCTCTCTCTCTCTCTCTCTCTCTCTATTCACGTATTTTTCAGAAGACATGTATCATCTTCAAGAAAATATCAAGAATAAGGAAAGCAATCTGCTAGATGCGACCAGCCTCGACGCCCGTCGTGATCAGAGTTGATAAAAGTGGCCGAAAATTTTGATTCTACCTTTCATTCTCTTCTCTTTCTCCCCCCACTGTATCATTCTCTTTCACTCTCTGTTGAGGACAACTCATCAATCATAATTCTCTTTCTTTTACCATCTTTTTTTTCTCCCGTCGATATCATGAATCACAAGTATCGTTTTCAAGTATGAATCATTCCAGACAAACGGAAGCGAGAGAAGTGAGGAGCATCAAATCCTCAGGAATCTCAAATATTCACAAGATTTTCTCTCCCACACACAATCATCAGCACCAACATGATCACTCCACATTCCCACGAAAAAAAAAATCCTTTCACCACCAATTTACCGATATCACACTGATTCATATAATTAATAAAAAAAACTTTTCCCCATGAAAAACCGTTATACAACACTACTGGCGCCATCCCGGAAGTGTGTATATCATCAAAGTTTGACAATTTTTTTTCAGGAAGCTTGAAGCAATCAAAAATATAAACATTACAAACCGGTGAAGTGAGAAGCTTTACACACACACAAGTACGGTCACGGAATGGTCAAATATTTGGAATTGTTTTATGCCATTCTTAATTTGATTGTGCTGTTTGGCACTTAACATCCGGAGTGTGTATATATACACATCATCGTCACTGTTGTGCCTCTAGTTCTCTTTAGGTAATGGTTTTGTTGCTCATGTTAAAAAGTTTAATCAAGATTGTCCTGTCATCACTATTATAATAATGTATCATCTTCGTCAATCATCTTCATCGTCATCATCATTAATCGCTCGAATTTGATACTATTATTACACTACAAGTTTTGTCTAAGTTTGAGTGGCAGACACACAATTTTCGTCATCACATTGACAGGAGAGAAGAGAAAATATATATTTATGTATATTTATTTTAATTGATTTTGTTTTAGAATCATACAAAAAATAGAGAGAGAGAGAAAGTTGTGATGATAGACATTCGATACAATTGATCAAATTTCTAGTTTTTTTTCTCTCTTTCACACACAATTTCTTCATTAATCGGTTCTTGTTAGCACTTTTTTTTCTATTCAATTTGAACAAAAATTTATCTTCGTTCAAGTTCATATCGTTAATTTGAGTGTGATTGTATTCGTGTGTGATTCAAGATGGCTTCCAATGGTATATGGGTTTTCGGATACGGCTCATTGGTGTGGAATCCTGGTTTTAATCATGGTCAAAATATGATCGGTTACATAAAAGGATTCAAGCGTCGATTTTGGCAAGGTAATGATACGCATCGTGGTAAACCGGACAGATTAGGTCGAGTCGTCACCCTTGTTCCCGATGATGTATCAATTACATGGGGTCGAGCGTATCAAGTGATCAATCAAGAACAATCTCGAGAATATTTGGATAAACGTGAAGTCGATGAGGGTGGCTATGAAACGACTATTGTCGAATTTCATCCTAGAGATGTCAATCTTGAATCTTTCCCGGTTTCGGTATACATTGCAACACCAAAGAATCGCCTATTCCTTGGACCAGGACCATTGGATAACATTGCTCTGGATATAGCACATTCGGAAGGCCCATGTGGACATAATGTTGAATATTTGGCACGACTTTCCGCTTTCATGCATCTTATCAACGTTTGGGACAATCATGTGCATCAATTGGAGCAAGTGGTGAAAAAAATTTTGTCCTCAAGCAATCCACAATTGATGAACTTTTTCGAAGTAGCCTTAAAGGATGAAGCGATTAGATTACTTGAATCGCTTGATCAAGAGAAACATCTCAATGATGTAAAGCAATTGCTTATTGATCATCTTGAGATGGATACAATTCATCGATATGGGCTCAAGCTTAGTCAAATTTTGACTCCGTCCCCAGAAATACATTCTAACAAAACTGTGAATCTAATCGCTACACCAAGTGGCAGTTAACGCCAATGAATGCTTATCTACTCAGTTTTAGGACAGTTTTCATAGAAAAATAGGGAAAAGAGATGAGAAGTTCATGCCTTCTTTGATATATTTTCTCTTCTCATGGGAAACATATCACCAGAGCAGTCTCGCTCATCATCATTGATTTTTATGATTTTATCACGACTCGGGCATTTCTTATATTGCTATTACCAAAAAAAGAGACTCTATCGTCAAATCCTGTCATTTATCCATGATATTTGAATCTCTATTTTAGCTCTCTAACCAAAAGTCCTGCAAAGTTGGGTAACCATATAACTATATCCGTGGTTAACAAGAATTAACAAGAATGTGCTCAAGAAAAGTTTCTAACTATTAGTTAAACCCCAAAACGTCCATGTGCAAAGAGCTCATTAGAAAAGATGTATTACGAAATGCAAATCACTTGTTGTTAACATTATTAAAGTCTGGGACCCAAGAAATCATCAATGAATCAATTTATGTATCGTCCTGCAAGGAAAAGGAAAGAGAGAAAAAATATTTCCGTCTGCATGCCTCTTGGCAACAGCGATAATTGTGCTAAAACGGCAATGATATCCTAAAGTCACAATATTCAGTAGGTTAAGGTTGATACTGTTCTGGTTACAAGTGTAACCAGAACAGTTGGATAATATCCAATCTTTAAAAGAGTCAGTCGCATATATCATGTTTCCTCACTAGAATCAATCCTCTTTGAAAGATATGAGAATGAAAAACTTCAACTCTTCCTCACACACCAGGAAGTACACATTGGCTCAATAACTTTCGCTCCCTATCTGATATCTCGCTATTATGATCATTTGCATTCTTTCAAGTTAATCATTTCCCGTTTGGGTGCGAGAACCTAATCGATGATTTTCTCTCTCTCTCTCTCTCTCTCTTCTTCGAACACACTGATTATGAGTACAATAAGATGATATCAGTCCTAAATACAAGCGAACAATGATAGTAATAAACAATATGATTGTAGTCATGTTGGACATTGATAAGGTTATTTTTGCAGAAGAAGCAAATATTAATAGGAAGCTTGAGTTTTATGGTCAAAAGTGGAAGTTGAAGCAATTCGAAAAATGCATTATTTTTTCAATGTGATTGTCTTGTCATGTTTGTGCATTAATTATGTTATTTGTTCAGATGGATGTTTCTCTCGACATTACCATGGACAGGATAGTTTTGTGTGCGTTTGTCACCAACGGAAATGTGATACTCTGCCCAAACATATGTCCAAAATTGCTGAACACCAGGTAGTTTCCTATGAGAGCGATATGAGAAAATATCGATTCCACAAGGAAATAATTAATTTAGCTGATTACAATGACCATGGATCTGTAGGATCAAAAAATGATGTAGTACAAATTATTGTAGATCCCAGTCAACTTGGGGGAGAAATTTTCGGTTTCGGTGCTGCTTTCACCGATGCTACAGGTATCAATATTCTGAGACTTCCATCACCATTGCAAGATCGTTTACTGAAAGATTATTTCGATCGAGATGGCTTGGAATATACGATGGGTCGTGTGCCCATTGGAGGTACCGATTTTTCTGATCGAAATTATTCACTCGCTGATCATGAAGATGATTTCGAATTGAAGCATTTCTCTCTTACTCATGATGATCATCTTTATAAGGTACTGAAGAGGTGAATTGAGAAGAGTTTCTTATGTGTTAAAAACTTTGTGTTTGGCTCTCAATTAGATTCCGTTGATCAAGAAAGCTCAAAAACTTTCTCCATCGCTACGTCTCATGGCATTATCATGGGGCTCACCTGGATGGATGAAGACAAGTAAAAAGATGGACTCCATGGGCATCTTAATTGGTCAGCCTGGTGGGTTATACTGGCAATTGTATGCAAAGTATATGGTCAAGTAGGTTGAAATTGTTCCAGGCAATATTAAGTTGAAGATTAAAATGAATTAATTTTGCTTAGATTTTTAGATGCTTACAAAGAAAAAGGTGTAGAATTTTGGGCAATCAGTACCGGAAATGAGCCAGCTATGGGACTTATGCCAGACTTTTATTACAAAGCACTGGGTTTCTCGCCCGAAATGCTCCGAGATTTCATTAAAATTGATCTCGGTCCAGCATTGAAATCAGCTGGCTATGAACCAGGCGAGAAAATAAAAGTTTTGATGTTTGATGATATGACAGATAGGCTTGAAACGTATGCTTATGCTGTTCTCTCGGATCCGGAAGCTGCCAAATATGTATCAGGAATTGCAACTCACTGGTACAACAACCGAGTTGTAAGACACTATCCTTACGACATTCTCACTCAAACTCGAAAACTTTATCCAGATCAATTCTTGCTCATGACAGAAGCTTGTGATGGTCTAAGACAGGGAGGTAAGTAGAGCTTCGGTCTTCGTTGTGACATGAAATTTCCTCAATTCTGTCAGAGATTATTTTTTTTTCTCTTAGTTGCTTTAGGGAATTGGACGAGAGCAGAAAACTATGCCATTGACATTATCGAAAATCTCAATCGTGGTGTGAAAGGTTGGCTAGATTGGAATATGGCTCTCGATCCTGAAGGTGGTCCAAATTGGTCAAAAAATTATGTTGATGCTCCCATAATTATCAATGAGACAGCAAAAGAATATTATCGGCAACCAATGTACTATGCTTTAGCCCATTTTACAAAATTTTTGCCACCGAAATCTTCTTTGATCGGCCACACAGTCTTGAATGGTGATTCCAATCTATATGTAACTACTTTTTTGGACAATGATCGGAATCTGATAGCGATAATCTTGAATATCAATAGCTATCCTATCAAAGTTTATATTGAAGGATTAACCTCAAAAAAATTGAGCATCAAAATGAGACCTCATTCTATCAGAACCCTTATAACAAAATTGACTCCTTTTAAGTATTGAAAAGCTAAAAACCAATATAATTTCTTGGACAATCTCTTTTACCGATTAACTTCCAAGCAATTTAGACTCATCATCACTCCTTTCTAGATCCAACATCCATCAATACATCATCCTTGATTGCACCAGAAAGTTTTTCTTTATGATTACAAGCCAAAAAATTTTCATCTCAAAAACTGTGTCATTTGAATTTTTGACTATCCATCTGTGTGAACAAAACTTGTGTGTCAAAACTTTCTCATAGCACATAAGAGATCAGGAATAATGTGATTTCAGGAGTTCAATAACCCACGAATAATCATTCTATCAGAAAAAAAAGAGTACACAAATGGTGTACCTCGAGCTCCATACAAGTTTCACAGCAGTTATTGATATTATGAATAGGTACAATCAGTGGGAGAGGTGGCGAACGAAGTTGTATAAAAAAGCGCCGTAAAAGTGCATCCACACATCCTCTAAATCCAAAATTTAAATCTGAAAGTTTCATGAGAACATGATTTATCTGAAAGTTGTGATATTTTCTCTTCATATCTTTGCTCATGTTTTCTCAACTGAAGCCTACAAAGGACCAAGAAAAATTCATCCGATCACTAAAGAAGATCTTGAAGCTACTGATTTGAGTTCCGATAATCGACATTTTCATGAAGAAAATTCTTTATCGGATGCAGCTCTTCTATCAGATTCCTCAAGGTGAGTTTATTTGAACTGGAAGACATTTAGCTAACACAATGTATATACAAACTTATTAAGATTGAGTCCAGTATCCCAAGAAAATGGTCCACAAGTACTGCTGCAAGCTGATTACAGAGTAGGAAAATCAGGAATACTCTTATCTAATCGTGGTGCTGCAATACAAGGATCTCTTTCATCTACATATTCTGTCACCAATATACAAACTGATAATATTGTGAAAGATGGAGTAGCAAAGTATACTACGATAGAAGTACCTCCGAGTGTTGGAGCAAGAGTCATGGAAAAAGAAGCTCTAGAACCATCTTCAACATCTAGAAATCATAAATTTGGAGAGAAATTGAAATCCTCCGAAATCTCTTACAAATATGGAAGTAAAGTGGATCTGTTCCATAGAAGTAAGGCGAGCAATTTTCCCACATCGAAGGGAGAATATTTTCACCCTCGACAAACATCCTCCCAGAATTATCCGAATGGTGCTCAAGTCATCGAGACTAAAATTGTTGCTGAGAAAGATGCATTTCTCTCGGAAGATTCAGCTATTCAAGCATCGTCTTTGCCTTCATTTACTTATTATCCTCAAAGTTCATATCAAATGGATGGACGTTACAAAAATGCAGACGTGAAAAACTTTCTCATCTCAGCTGGAGGCGCATCTTTTGTTCCTGAGGTACTACTCGATGGTAATTGTTTTATTCTCTTGGATTGCCCGAGCGAAATTGGAGCTCAGGTTGGACTTTAACAGTATATCAGATAAAATTGTCAAAATTAGGTGTACACCTCAAGCTTTTGAATAAATCTTCATCCAGATGTGCCTGGAAAACTCGTTTTAAAAGTTTTAGTAGAACAATGGAACAATATCTTGAAACCTAAATTTTCAAAAATTTGGGATGGTGATAGAAGCTCTCTTTTCTTAGAATAATTTAGAAATTCGGATTGATTGTGAGTCTACTCAAGAACAATATTTCGGATCCTACTATGATCTTTGAGCTTCATGTTAGCTACAGCTCGACTTGCTATTGCATAGAATTGGCCCATGGTCTATGTCTCAGCAGAGCATAGAGATGATAGATAGAAGGGGACTCCATCAATCATCAATGAAACATGTATGTTGTCTCCTTGCGGAAGATTGGCAAGAGTTCCAAGCCTACGCTTGTTAGTTGGATAATAATCGATCATACCTTCGAATGAATTATACTTCATGTGAGCGAACTCAATTAGAGAGCTCAAAATTGTTGGATCAAAACGATTTCTATAAAGGATCTTGAGTTGCTCAAGTCTCAAATCATTATGATGCTCCTTGATGGTCATATATTATTCGAAGGCTTCTCCCTCCGAATGATTACCAATTAGTAACACTCTACTGGTATCGATATAGTCTTGGATCCTAGCTAGTTCCTCAAAACAAGCGATCCAATTCTCAATCGAAACCTCACTATCATCACCTTGGAAGTCAGGAATGATAATTGAGTAAGGAGATATCGAAAGATTGTTTCGGTATGATAGAGGAGGCAAACCAGGAACCTTATCAATTGTTATTGGTGGCATCCGGGATCCAATTTCGGGTTCATTCGTTTCATCAATTGAACTTGCAGTTGGCATTGGGTCATTGCTTCCTCCATAGGTCATATTCTCTTCTCTTGTTCTCTCTAGAGGCTTCATGGATCGGTAGAAGATGATAAAAGATGAAAGTTTCACTCCAGAACCAAACCAAAGAGAACTTGGAGAAACGTTTCCTGAATAATTGAAACTTGATTTGATTTGATTGATTGTTGATTCAGTGATATGATGTGAGTGAGGTGGAGAGAATTGAGAATCTTTTCGTCAAAGTCAGGAGGATAATCATTGGTGAGTTGTAATACTCAATGAGAAGAAGGAGTGCTGAACACTACTAATAATTTCACAGAAGAGAAGAAGATAGACGTAGTTCTATCAGTGTCATTGATGTAGGATTCAATCTAGTCACTGCTTTTACAGCATTTTTTTGCTCTCAGATATTTTGATAACCAGATTCATCACTAATTATTGTTACTGGATTCTTGGTGCTTTGAATCCTGATACTGAAAAAAAGTGATTTCTGCCAGGATTCGAACCCAGAACCTACACTAGTAAACCCTCATCTGTGCCATCGTGCCAACTCCGAATCATGAACACTCTTGATTAATCCTTCCAAAATTGAAGTCACCCGTTTGTAACCTGATTCACTCTGCAACTAGGCTGGCTCCAAATCCGAAGTGAGTGTGGATTGAATCAGGTGATCATGCCATAAGCCACCCCTAGAGCATAGTGGGTCAATGCTTGTAGAATAGAGCCAGTGCTAAGAGGCCTATTTCCGTGTCTATTTTAAATTGAGATAAGGCTGGGAGGTAGAAAAATCCCAAAAACGAATTAATTCTGAAAATATTGATACAGATGAAAAATCATGAATAAGGTATCTAACCACAAGAACCAGAGTCAACAGATATAAGAAATCCAGGGAAACACTAGCACAATGATGCGGATTGTCGAACAATTGAATTGAAATTGAAAATGTGTGATATTCACAACAACAAGTGTTGAATTGAAGAATCAAATGAAAATGATGGAATTGAGTTTCCAAAAGACAGGTATTATAGTCCAAAATAAGACCCGTTTCAGGAAATATTTGAGTCAGTAGAATGTCATGAAGAGAAGAATCAAACACCAGAACGAGAGTCAATTGATATCGAAAATTGATCATCAACAGTGGTACACAATGCTGTGTACTTCAGTTGGACTGAAGAGTATAAAATATTCACTGAAACCAAGAAGGAAGCTGGGTCTGGCAATAAATATTATATTTAAAATTATCCAGGATGAAAGATAAATCTGATTAATTGTAACTAGACATAGATGGGAAGAAATGTTAGTTGTGTCATTAGTTTAACAGAATTCCGGAATGGACAGGACAGAAAACTTGAACTGGAGAATCTAGAGCTCTGAAAACTTCTTCAAGTATTGAAAAATATTTTGAACCAATGCACTTTTATCAAACTGCCTCTCTTTTTGATCAACCAACTTGCACTTGATGTTCATCATCCTTTCTTTCTAGAGCCAACGTCTTCATCGTCTTTGATTACATCAGCTAGTTTTCCCGTTAAATTACGAGCGGAGAATTTTCACCCTGAAAATTGTGTTATTTGTATTTTTGACAATCCATGTGTGAGAACGAAATTTGTGTGCTGAACTTTTCCATTATAAAAGAGAGCAGATATAATGTGATTTCAGGCGTTCAGTAACCCATGAATGATCACTCTATAAAAAATAAAAGAGAATACATATGGCGTATTCTGAGTTCAATACGAGTTCCACAGTAATCACGATGAATAAGTATGAATATATGAATATAAGTATGAACAATGGGAGTCGTGACGAACGAAGTTGTATAAAAAAGCCGCATTGAAGGGTCCACGGGAATAATCTATCAATTTACTATTCGCAGTATTCACCTCTCAAAGTTTTACCAGTGCAAGATGAATTTAAGTGTTCACATATTTTCTCTCTCTGTTTTCGTTCATGTTGGCTCAACTGAATTTGGTATAAGGTCTAGAAAAATTGATCCAATTGGTTCGATCTCGAAAATACTGATAGACCAGATGAGGGATCCATCCGTGGGAAAACAGCAAATAGCAAATAGAGCTCCTCTCTCAGATTCAAGGTAAGTTCTCCTCTAATGAATAAAACGTAGAGTTCTTACATATTCTCACTAAGACCAAAAAAATTCCAAGAAAATGGTCCAGATACGGAGCGAAAGTTACTGAGTCAATGTTTACTTCCTGGTGTGTGAGGAAGAGTTGAATTTCTCATATCGTTCGAAGTTTATTGATTGGTTGTATTGAAATAGTCTGCACACCATCAAAGCTAAAATTATCACCGAAAAAGATGCATTTCTCACAGAAAATTCAGCTATTCAAGGATCTTCTTTGTCTCCATATATCTACTATCTTCAAAGTGCTTATCAAATGAATATTCCTTACAATAATTCAGATGTGGAAAATTCTCTAATATCGATTGGAGGGGTTTCAGCTGGACGGGCTGGATAACTTCAACTTGTAACAAGGTCTCTGACTTGTGTAGCTTACGAAGGGGATCAAACAAAATAACATTTTTATTAGAAGCTTTTTCATAAATGCTTCTGTAAGATGCACCTCAAAAACACGTGTTTCTTGCATTCCTATAGAACTTCATCACAAACCAGTTAATATTGGTAACTATTTAATGCGCTACTGATATCTTGAGATTCATTCCCAAAAAAAATCTGAGCAACCAAACTGCAAGTTATTTTATTCAAATTTCATGGACTGGACTACCGATAGTTTATTTCAAATTCGAATAATTTATATGCTTAAAAAATTTCAGCCAGAAATCTCTCTCAAGTCAGCAATTATAGCAAATATCATCTCGATAGGAGAGAATCTATTCTACACTCTAAATCAAGCCAAAAGATCAATTATTTTGAGTCTGAATTCTCCATCTAGATACCACTGTTCGAGTATCATCTTCAACCAAAGAAAGAAAGAAAGAAAGAAAGAAAGAAAGAAAGAAAGAAAGAAAGAAAGAAAGAAAGAAAGAAAGAAAGAAAGAAAGAAAGAAAGAAAGAAAGAGAGAGAGAGAAACTGATAGGTAGCTAATCATCAGAATCACCGATAAACTCCAACCTTAGATTTATTTTTTTTTTAAATTTAAATCTATTCTACTTTGATGTGAATTCACATACTGATAATTATCAACCCGTAGGCGTATTTAGTGACACGATTGTAGGATTATGAATGTATAGTATGAAAGAATCGAGGTTCGTTTTATCCGCAACATCATTCGATTGGTCTACGTAGGCACCGTTGAGAACAATGACCTTGGACTCAGGTCCACCATTGATTTCTCTCGAGAGAGATACATGAGAACCTTTTTTTTGATATATCTTCTCGAAAACATTAGCACCATTACGATACCAATGACCTTCTTGATAACTTTTTGAGGAAATCTGTGATCCGCTGCTTAAGAGGAACATACAAATAAAACAGTAAGAAGAGAATTTGAAGGCACATTCTAACAAAGTGGATTGGCTTGCCTTGGTCAAGACAAACCTGAAAATTCGACCAATTCGAAAATTCCTTACCTCGGTAACACTTTAGCCACCGGTGCATGAGAGGATTTTTGACTATTCGACTGATCAGTATTATGGATAGATGAAGACTTTTGAATCCAGGAATCTCGTTTCTCCTCATTCACAAGATCTCTTTCTTCCCGGGAATTTTCGGTGTTACCAGCAGTAGGGCATGGTACAGAGTGGAATCTAGAATGAATTTCTGTACATGCTTCCACAAAGCCAGTCACGTAAAATTCTGTATGAATGAAGCACAAAAAAGTTATAATTAGAAAGAATATGGATATGAATTGTTTCTGATACTCAACGGAGAACGAGTGGTAAAAGACAGCAAAGCAATAATCGAGTCATGATCAGATTTTACTGTTTGATTATTAGTTGTTGGTATTGCTTTTATTTAAAATGCAGACATTTTGTCACCTCCCATGGCGTATGTAGCATCGTTTGACCCGTTTCAGCTGTGAGTACCTGAATGAATTTTCTATGATACAATGGAGTCCAAAACCTGATGTGATCTCAGGAGTTCAACGAACCAAGGATGATTATTCTATCAGGTATAAAGAGGACACAGAAGGTGTGTTGTGAGTTTCACACAAGTTTTATCCAAATTATGGTAAAAAAGCATAATTTGGACGAGTCATTATGCTTGTAGTCATATGAAAAAGCTCCATAGAAGTGTCCATGACATTTGGTGGGTTCATCTTCAGATCTTTTACCTCCACTATTCACCTCCGAAAGTTTCATGAGAGCATAATGAATTTGGGTGTTTTAATATTTTCTCTTTATATTTTTGCTCATGTTTTTTCTACTAAAGTCGACTTAGGATCCAGGAAAAATCATTTAATCGATGAGGAGCATCTAGAAACTCCTGATAGAAGCTCAGATAAGAAACTCATCCTTGGTGAAACATCTTCAGCAAATAAAGCTTTCCCATCAGACTCGAGGTGAGTTTTTCTGAAGTGGAACGCTTAAATCTCTTATATTTTATTCACTCTTCCAATAAGTTTGAGTAAATTCCAAGAAAATGCTCCACAAGTATTGCTAAGAGCTGATTACGCAGTAGGAAAATCAGGAATACTCTTATCAAATCGTGGTACTGCGACACAAGGCACTCTCTCATCTATATATTCTGTAAACAATATACAAACTGATAACATTGTGAAAGATGGAGTAGCAAAGTATACAACGATTGAAGTGCCTCCATATGCCGTGATTGAATTACAAGGAGTGAAAGATGCAAAAGTCTTGGAACCATTCACAGCATCTCAAAATCAGAAAATGGAAGAGAGATTGTTTCCTGAAATCTCTTATAAAGACAAAAGTAAAATATCTGTAGATCTAGCTCAGATGAGGAACAAAGCGAACAAATCTTTGCAAAATTTTCCAGCATCCGATGCAAAATATCTCCAACCTCGACAAGCACCCTCCCAAAGCTATCGGAATGGTCCTCACGTCATCGAAACTAAAATTGTTGCCGAAAAAGATGCATTCCTCTCGGAAGATTCAGCTATTGAAGCTTCTTCTCTGCCTCTATATACCTACTATCCTCAAAGTTCATATCAAATGAATGGACGTTACACGAATGCAGATGTGAAAAATTTTTTCATTTCGGTTGGAGGTGTTCTCAAAGTTTCTATGTGAATTTCCACCCAAAATGTGCCTGGAGAACAATTCTTTCTCAAATTTTCATAAATTATCATCACAAAAATCGTTTACATCGATAACTATGCGAGTCGCTACTGATAACCAAAGATTCACTACCGGAAAATCTGAGTACCCCAATGAGAGGTCATTCTATGCAAGCTTGACGGGCTAGAGTACCGATTTTTATTTTAAATCGAAAAAATTCATATGTTAAAACATTCCAGCCAGAAACCTATCCCAAGTCAACAAGTATCTAGAACAATTTTCTCATCTCATCTGAAGTAGCATTCGGTCATTCAGTAGCTGTAGATGATGATATTAATTTCCAAAACAGTACCCTGGCCCCTTCGTCTACATGTATCATGTCCTTCGAAACCCTAGAGTATCAAGAAACTATCTACTGTAGTTCAAATGAAATTTCCACCTTAAATCTTTTATACCAAAATAATCAGAGGAATGGGTGTCTTTCAAAATTTTGAGAGAATGCTATCATTGGATCGGTTCAAATGAATGGTAATAGTCATAAAATAATAATGATGAATTCCTTCTGACGCGATACATTTTTGTCAGAAAATGACTCTTTTGAGACCAGGATGCTAATTTGAGCTCAATAAATGGATATGAATATGAATAGAATTTTAAAGAAAAGTTAAATTAAGTTTTTCTCATGGATGAAAGCATCGAAGTAGGTTAATGTATTCTATTTGGATCATATCGAATTCAATCGTAAGTTCACTGAGAAGAAAAGGAATATGGACTATATGCTCTCCAAACGGGATTCAGATATGAAGAAATGTCGTCGAAAATTGTTCTAAATGGCCCTTAAGTCGCCAACATGTTGGATTTTGAACATGATCCTGTGGTTAAATCTTCTCCAATTTGATCATCAAGTGAAATTTGTTCTCTCAGATAGAGTGAGATTTCTTTCCCATGTGAGACATCGAATACAACGGAGAGCCAGTGTGATCGGAACATTTCGTTTTGATCAACTTAATGGCCGTAATCGAGGCCGACAGGGATGGAACGTCAGCGGCTGCTACTGTCCAGCGGCCAGTTTATATTGTGATTGTTCTCAAGCTTCCAATCGAGTGCAAATGTTTGTCAAAAAACAGAGGCAAAATCGTAATCGATCAGCACGTAAAGTGAAATATCGATCCCGGAAGAAGAATGCCACTGGAGCCACAAGAACCACAACACTTCGAGTTCGTTCAGGATGTTTCTGTGATCGTTCAGGATGTCGTGGATTGGCATGTAGTCGAATGAATGGCTGTGTTTGCAACCGGAGAGGTCGATGCTGGGGTAACAAGTGTCCATCGGTATCTGAACGCTCTGAATTGGTGACATCTTCGGCAAATGATAATCGACATCTTGGTGATGAAATTTCACCACAAGAGCGGCTGTTGAATGCTCATTTCAATATGAATAATCATGATGGTTATCCTGGTGGAAATGTTCCATTGTCCATGGAAGATGGAGGCAAAGGAGAATTTCTTCTGGATGGTGCTAATCTAACGGAACTTCTCAAATTGAGTGATGGTATGTATGGGGAGGATGTGAGCGATTATACAGAATTCTATCAACTTCCTTCAAATGGTGAAAATGCCCACATGATGTCAGAATCGAGTAATGATAATGGATGTCTGTGTGAATCTGATGGAGAGTGTCATGGAAATAATTGTGATCAAATGGAAGGCTGTGTATGCTCTCACACAAGATGTTGGGGAAGACTTTGCAATGGTAATGAAGGTGAAGGAGATTTTGGTCCACTACAGGAGAGACTACTATCTCAGAATGAGATGAAAAATTCTGGAAAAGAAATCATGATAGGTCAAAGTGTTCAACCATCGAGTGGAGGAGCTTTCGGTTCTGATCTGCTCAATGGTAAAGTGACCCTGATATCTGATAAGTTTGGTGATCTTATGAGTGAATTGGAAAGTAAAAAAGGTCTGCTCAAAGCGAAAATTAATATGATTGGGGGAAAATTTGGTGGTAAAACGAAAGTTATTCCATCGACCAAAGGTGAAAAAATAAAATCTACTCCTGGTCAAATCATTGAAGATACCAAGGGTATGAAAATTCCAAGTGTTTCAGGAAAAGAAATCAAAACTCTCAATATGGATGATGTTCATCTATTGAAACAACTTTCAGGTACTTTACTGAATTTCAATTGATATATACTAAAATTCCATTGATTTTCTCAAACTGATTTCGCTTTTTCCAGGTCAAACTATACCAGTGATCAAAGGATATCCAATCGATTCTATCGTGGGATATCCGATAACTTCATTAAATGGAGTTGAAATATCTTCTCTTCCTGCAGAACCCCTCAAAATATTACCAGGAAATCCAATATCTAAGGTTCCCGGTCAAAAGATCGAGAAAATTACTGGTCATAAAATACCCAAGATCACCGGACATAAAATGCCCAATATACCAGCGAATCCTATGAAACAATTGAATGGACAGCATATTGGGCAAATAATGGGCTCACCAGTGAAGACTATATCGAGTGCTCAAATTGATGTTAAAAAAGTACCAGGAAATCATGTCAATTCGATTGTACCTAGCCCTATTCAAACAATCGTTGGCAATCCAATGAAAATAATTCCCTCTCAGGGACCAATCAAAAGTGTACCAATACACGATTGGAGTATCTCTGATTCTCAGATGATGAAAAATCAGATGAATGGTTTTCAAATACAACCCATGAATACTTTTATGAATAATTGGATGCACTATCATCGAGCCTAAATAAGATTAGATCAAACACGATCTTTATTTGATAATTGAAGCTTTTTGATTAGAAATTTTTTCTCTTGTTTTGAATAAATTGCGTATCTGCGTATCATAAACCATAATCTTAATATTTTTAGACTCTATTCAAACCTAAAGCTGTTCACTAATAATTTAAACTATTACTTGTCATATTTTTCAATTATCAGTAACAGAGATATGTATTCAATTTGATCAAATTTGATACCTGTAAGTACACTCATTGATGAACACTCATGAGCAACTAATTCTGAAGATGGAAAAGAGTTTATTCGACGAGAAAATATAAAACACTGACACTTAAGTGATCTACTTCAATCCGTTAACACTGATACAATAAGATAAGCAACTTTAAATGTTAAGATGGAGAAGATTTTCATCGACCGATGACCTCTTTTTCTATCGTTCAAAGGGGTGATACGAATTGACCTCTCTCTTGAATTGGCGAACCAATTTGAATCGTATTCATGAACTCAAAATGTACATTCTCTGAGCTGGAACCCGGAAGAAGATGTTCCGAATGGAATCTTTGGCTCGATGGATGACACTGAATGGCAATCACATGTGTGTTGATATACATTCATGCATGTATACAGACGAGGACAGTTGGTAGACATGGTTGATCATCGGGACATGGAGCGTATCGGCATGTGTCGACCATCTTCTTCTTCTTCTTTCTTCCAAGGTATGGTTCAGTGATAAAATTCTGTCGACCTGTCCTTGAATAGAGGTGTTCATGGCACTTTTGGAGGAAAAGAGAGACAGGTAAAAGAAGAAGGGCGGACCTGGTCCTAGTGTTTGGTGATCAAGATAGTGATCATTTTGAGTTAGCTTGCTTTTTTCTGCCCAAATCACTATCAACAGGTGCTTTGGAATAGAAGCAAGCCAAGCTGAGTTGAGAAAAGTTTTTTTCCACCGAATTTTCTTGGAGGTTTCCTCTTACTTTCTTGATAATTATTTCACGATCTCTTTGGAATCATGCAGCCTATGCATGAACATTGTAGCCTGCTTAATTTACGTGTCCATATAGTTTTCATCACATATTTGATTATTAATCATCCATTTCCAGTGATAGCAGCATCAAAAGTAGGTGCTGTTGAAGTTTTCGGTTACAAACCTCAGGAAACAATCAACAGTCGTCAACTTCACGATTCTTTTCCAATACACCATCAATCACAACCCATCGATCACACACTTACTCATGCAGCCTATTCCAGCCCACCACCAAATGCGACCATGGTCCAGTCATCATCGAAACAATTCAGTGATACACCGACGATGCCCACAGATATAACTGTTTCTCATCCGATTGTGAGTGATGCAAATGCTCGAATACCTTTGTACGTTTACAATCCAGGCTTGGCCAGGAAACTTGGACTCAGTACACTGTTGATGACCAGTGTGATCTATGGTTTGTCCATCTTGCCAGCTCTATTCGCAGCAACTGGATCCAATCCGTTGGGAGGTATGTTAAGTTTAGAAAAAATTGATCATTAGTCGATTTGTTTGGAAAACAAAGAAATTTTAACAATGTATTGAGTAAATCATGATACTTTGATCCTCAATTTCAGGTTTGATAAGTTCTATCGGAAGGAAACGGAAACGACGTTCTTATTGGTCAAGAAATTTTTGGGAAATGCCTTTGATGAATAAACAGATGACTGAAAAATTTCTTACCTTACTTGAGACCACAATGGAAGTTCGTAATGTAAACTCAAGTCTGTGTAAGCAGCATCATTTGTGTAGAGTTTATCAAACAGCTCTCAAAGAAGAAGATTATTTGGATGAAAGTGAAAAGGAAACGGAAAAAGTTAGTCCAACTTTGAGTGTTTTCGAAAAAGCGGTTATCAATATGTTTGGGTAAGAGAAAAATATTTTCCTATTAATTGAACATTTATCCACGTGATTACCGTTATATAGGAATCTTAACTCTTCATCGTTCACACAGAATCGCAGCCGAACGGAAGGACTATCATCTGAATTTGGGTCAAGCCGTTAAGTTCTATTTTGAATCAGCTCTAGTTGGAATAACAGGCTCAAATTGTAGTAAAATTTTTCCTTGCGCTGAGGAAATCAAATACAGCCAGGCAACGAAGCGGATTGTGTGATTCAAGTTGAATTCATAATTCATTTGATTCAAAGAACCGTCTTCGCTACGCATCGATGGAGAAGAATCTCATTTAAAGTTCCGATTAGATAATCGACAACAAAGATCCGGAAGATTTTCTCAACCATGGTGAAATGAAAAGAATCTTGCAAATAAGAAAATTATTTTTGCTCATATTTTGAGAGATACTGACCCACTTCACCCAAAATATTTTGACTCAATTGCATTCATCTTACAATTTTTTGCCCTCTCTTTGTACATTTTCCTTCACACAGTTTCCATGCTATAACATGTGTAATTTTATTATTATTTTATCATGTGACATGTTCACAGCATTGACATCTATATTCATGACACGAGTTTCAAATGTCTACTAGCTACACTGTAGTGTCTGTAATCTGCTGGAGATTTCATTTATGAGAACAAGCAAGTAAACTTATTCACTTACAATTATATTTTATACGACAACTGTACAACGGTAGATACTGTAGATTGGTAGTCTTGCTCTCCAGAGAATGAACATTTCTTCTCACATCTCTTCTTTCCGTTTCCTGTCACCATTTTTCTTCAGATGAGACTGATAGCTACGATCATCTAGCTTATCTAATCTTAGGCTAAGCTTCGAATCTGATAAAATATCAGTATCAAGAGAGATGAGAGTGGAGTTAATGAGAGATTCTAAAATCTATCTTCCTCTTTCTCCTATGGAACACTTTTGACCTATTTTTGCTTACTCTAAAATTCTTAATCCATTCTGTTTGCAAAGCGATGAAAAAATTTGTCATTTTTTAAGGAGGTAAGCTTTTTATTTAAACACACCTCAAATTCGATAACTCATGGGATGGAATGTTGAAATAATCTGAAGATGTCCGATTGGTTGAGTTTTTGACTCAATTAATTATGCCATCCCATTCAAATATTGTCTTTAAAATTTCACAGATTCTCACATTTATCGAGAAGATATTCAGAATTCATTGCAAGATTGTGAGCTGCTGAAGCATCAAGAGAGGAATAGGATGAAGGAGCTCGCAAATGAAGATCTTGTGCATGTCTGGCAAACATTCCGAAGTCGATCCGTTTGTTTACAGGTAGACTTTCTTTTACATCAGATGGAACAGAATCCCAACAGGAAAGGAATTTAACAACTTTATCGTCCAAAAGCTCATTTTCATCTAGAAAGAAGATAATTTCTCAATGAGTGAGTGGAGAATTTTAACTATTTTTTTGAGCAAGAGAAGAAGAAAAGGTGAATCAAAAAATCGATAAATAATTGGATCAATAATCTAATAATAATAATAATATTATCATGATTATTGAGAGCCAATTTATTGAATTATGACTCAAGTGAAAAAAAGGCTGGAATCAGTTTTAAAATAGGAATTTCACATGATCTCCTAGAAATTCTTGTTCAAAGAGGGCCAACATGAGGATCCATAAAACTTCAACATAAACATTGACATTTCTCTTCTGATGTTGATCCGATCTGATATTTTTCAGGTAACTTTCCATGATCTAAGATGGAATATTATCGAAATTTTCTCGTCATGATCATAAGCTGATAATAATTTCTTACCTTTTTCAGGCTGTGGCTCCTGTGCTTTCTCATTTTCAATATTGATACATTTTTCGAGAAGATAGTCAGAATTGACGGCCAGATTATGAGCAACTGTAGCATCGAGAGATGCATAAGAGGAAGGTCCTTGTGAATGAATATTTCGAGCGAATTTGGCATGTAGATTGAAATCTCTTAGTCTTTTAGCAGTTATGCTTTGCTTTACATCGGATGGAACAGCATCCCAACAGGAGAGGAATTCAGCGACTTTATCAGCCAAAGGTTTGTTTGCATCTATTAATGAGAAACAATTAAATAGTAATAATTAATGATTATCGAAGTAATAGCAAAGAGTGTAATTTAATGTCCTATGTAATGAAGAGGTTGCTTACCATTTCCTATTGGAGTTGCTTTCTCATTTTCAACGTTTTGGCACTTTTTCAACAGGAATTCAGAATTTTTAGCAAGATTTTGAGCAGCAAATTCTTTGAGGGAAGAATAAGAAGAAGGAGCTCGAAGGTGGAGATCTCGGGCATATTTAGCGAACATTTCGAAATCAACTAGCCTCTTGGCTGGTAATCTTTCTCTGATATCGGAAGGAACAGAGTCCCAACAGGAAAGAAATTCAACGACTTTGTCATCCAAATCAGAATATTCACCTGCGAATTTTTATGAGAAATTTTTATCAGAATTGAAACAAGTTTTCTTACTTATCTCAAAAGAAAAAAATGCGATTTCTCATAGAAAAAAAATTATGAAAATTTTGTGAATTATAAAAATTCAAAAGATACCAGCACCTATTTTCTATTTTTCAGTGTCAATGAGAATTAACTCATAACTTTTACCTACCGTTATCATGTCGAGCTATTTCATTTTCAACATGTTGACATTTTTCCATAAGATATTTGGTATTCTTGGCAATATTTTGAGCTGTGATTGCCTCGAGAGCAGAGTATGAGAACGGAGCTCGTGATTGGAGATTTCGAACATATTTGGCGTGCATTTCGAAATCTCTCAGTCTTTTAGCGGTAATTTGCTCCTTGATATCGGAAGGAACAGAGTCCCAGCAGGAGAGGAAATCATTGACAGAAGCTTCCAGAGAATCGAGTTCACCTGTGAGAAAAAAGTTTCCACATGAAAATGTGTAGACATTCCAATTAAGCAGCGTATATTGGAGGGCATATAAGGTGATATGATGTTGAAATATACTTCAATCGGAGACATTTTGAAATCACTCAAATAATCATTCAGTGAGTGGGTGAAATATGAATTTACATTCCCATGAAATATGCAAATCGAGAATGTCTGAGAAATTGAACATGACTGAACACGTGTCGATCACCGATCAATTCAGCAGACAGACCTAGTTCTTGCCAATAAAGTACAGAAAAGTTTTGAATTAGACTGAAAGAGTCCACGTGGAGTCCATTTCTAGTCAAATCAAATCTGAGACTTGGCCTGAATTCTTATAGTTCTTATAAGAACAGTATCTGCATTGCAGAAAATTTTTTTTTGTAGTATAGGTTCTTATTATATGAATAATAAGCTAAACTACTACTGATAACGGCTAAGCTCTCATCAAAAGTTTCACCTCAGGGAAGCTGTAGATTTGATGAAGTGGGGTCAATTAAACTTTAATTTTTTTCGACTACAACAGAAAAAAATATCTAAATTTTCTACCTACCACGAAGAATTCGAGCCACCAAATCATCAGATAATCCTTCTGATGGGCTTGAATCTAAAAGTTTTCGAAGAATAAGGAGGAAAGAATTAGTCTTCAATCAATCTCGAATCTCTTTACAGTGAAATGTATTCGTGTCTCTACTCACCGTCCATCATGACTCCTGTGAGATTAACGCGAAAAAAATACGTTGCAAATGAGAAAACATTTCAATATTGATGCTAGATACGTTGCAAAAATACTTACCTGAAACGGAGAATAAGATCAGACAGAGCACAAATTTCAACATTTTGACTATGTTAACCACTTGATACAACAACTACCAATTTAAATGGAACCTCCAGAGATCAGCTTTATACTAGTGTAATATTCGGAGATACTTAGCTTGATAAAGAATTTTGCGGCTACCTCTTTACGTTTGAATAGATGAGATTGTCAAGTTTGAAAAGCAGATGGACAGTTTTGGTCCAAGTGATATAAGAGTCTCGTTTGCCTGTCTCATGTCTAGGAAAAGGATCTACAATAATTGAGGTGAAAAAATCCATTCCAATAATTTGTAATTATTGGATAGTTTAACAGTGGTTTTAATTTTAATTACATGCATAAATACTTATATAATGACTGAGCATGGAAAAATTTAATTTTCATATCAGAAATAATTAAACTGTGTTTTTATCAGGAATTCTGATTTTAAATTCAAGCTCTCTAGTCTAATTAATGGAAATAAAACCAAAAAATAATTAACATAAATATTTTCCTCAAGGCGAATATTTATCCATTTCTTCTTGTAAGATGATATGATTATTAATAATGAATTGATCAAGAAAAAAAACAGCAAGTGAACCATGGAAATAAGATTAAAATCGAATTCGGTACATTTGGTCAACGAATTTTCTCTGAACATTGGACATAATAGAGCTCATAAAATTATCAGTTCATGAGTTGCGACTTGGGGCCTCATGACTTTATTTTTTATGGAAAATTTCACATGAAAAATAATATTGTGACGTAAACATGAGACGAAAAGCTTTTGAAGCTTTTAAAGATCACAATAGATGAGAGACGAAAGACTGAAAGATTGGGATCGAAAAGAAAAATGAGTTTTTTGGACGTTTTTGAAGAGATAAACACTATCAAAGCTTATGGGAAGAAAAGTTCTCATTAGTTCTATGACTAGTAGAACCATGGTACATTGCGTTTTATATCCATTGTATCATAGTAAACGAGTGCATAATATGATCAATACTCCTCAATGTTCATAGCATGTCGATACAACATGACTCAAATGACCTGACAGTTGACATTGAGGGCATGATTGAAGATAAAAATTGAAACCTATTCATAACTTGAGAATATAACTATGGAATCACTTGGACAGCTTTTGATTGTACTCAATTTGAAACGTTATTTTTTCCCAAGCTACTGATCATACTCATCATGCCTGATTACTGACGGGATGAAATTGAGTGATGTGTGGCAATGAAATTGAGTTGCTGACTTTTGCCTTGATATTGGAAGAGGCGATGATTTTCCAAGGTTCGACAAAGAAAAGAAAAGGTGAAAGAAAAGACCATGTCCAATGCTGATGATGATCATTTTTCTCTCACTATGTATGGCAACAGCTTTTGATTTGTTAAATTATTTACGTTCAAGCTCATTGGAAATGAATGAAAATTTGGACGAACTTTTCATCATTTATTCAATCAGGACAACGTTTCATCTATTTCGCTTAACGTACTAAGCAAAATGAAGAGAGAAAGAAAAGAGTTTGATTTACGATTTTTAACATGATGTAACTTTTAAAAAAGAATCACTTTTACACAAGTCTTGAACTTCATGGAAATAATGAGTTTTTCATCTAAAATTATCAATGAAATGTACCAAGCCGATAGATGAGAGCTTCATAATTGAATAATATTTCGAAAGTGAAATGACCAGTCAATGATCTGATTCCCTGTGAAAATGATGACCTTAGTTTTCATAAACGAAGTATGAAATTTTGAGTTTATAAAAGCTAGAAACTTAATCAGATTGAGGAAAATTATTTTTAAGAATTGTAAGACTGTTGAAATACTTTACGGATTGTATCGATAGTCCCAGAGGGATGCTCTTTCTCTAATTCCCAGATTCTCTGACTTATAGTAGACATGAGACTTGGTTTGATTGAAGGCATTAATGTCCAACAAGTTTCGAGAACTTTAATAACGTTCGCTGGACATTTTCGTAGCAAGTCAGGGCGGATGAATTCCTTCAATTCTTCTCTGAAATACTCCTCTGCATCAGTTGGTTCAATTTCCTTAGTAATTTCGATCAATCTTGGAATTATTCTCCGTTTGTCCATCAGATCCTGTCCTCTCTTATCACTACGAACGTATCTTGATACCACCTCGATGAATATATGTTTGAGCTGCTGATGCAAAATAGGTGGCGAATCGTCTTGAAATATCAAGTCGCAATAGCGATCACAATGGTTACCAGGAGTTTGAGAGCATGAAAAAAATATGAAAGCATCTCGAAATTTGTTGAGAGAAGTTTTCCCAGATCCATGTAATAAAATAAGTAGAGTTATATCGGCAGCCATTCCACTGAGATCAAATTGGCTCATTTTAGAGAATTGAAGCTTGATGTAAGGCTCGAAAATAGAAATAACATTATTGATTAGAGGCGATAGTTTGTGATCAAGAGAATCATCAATATTTCGGAGAAGAATATCTTTGACAGTTTTTATCAATTTATGAGAAGCTTTCAGGAATGCTTGCAAATCCCGATCCATCAGTCTACTCAAAAGTAGGCGAGTTTTTTCTGGTATAAGTTCAAAACGGCCAACACAATCACCCTTCATTTCCAGGATCTGGGTAATTTCATCAAAATACATTATTGCAAAGTCTGTGATTAACGAATGTCTTTGTTCGATTCGAGAGCCATCATTTGGACCTAAAATACTGCAAGTTCGATTGAATATTGTCTCCATGAGGTCTACCAACTTTTGATGATCCCTTTGCGAGTTGGTAAAATAAATAACAGATACAACAGCTAGAATTACCACAGCTATTTTCTCCAAGAACTGAGGGTCAGCCACTATTCTCTGATGAAGTACAGTAGAAATATAATCCGATTTTTCGTTAAAATCGCTGAAATTTTCTTTAGCAGTTATGCGTAAGACAATTAAAATAGTTGTGAATTTATACAACGTTGCAGGATCCATACTCTCTATCTTTTTTGGCTGCAAAAACGAACTACTTAAGCGACCTTTGATTTTCTGGAACCGAGATATACATTGACGGTCCCAAACGGCAAGTAGTTTTGAAATAACTTTGGCAAGCAAACGTATGAAGAGATCGAAAGCTTTATCCATCGATTCAGGAAGAGAACCATCTTGGGTGATAACTTCTAATCTTCGATACCATGAATATCCTGATGATGGAACAATTTTCGATGAAGCATCAGAACTGGGTTTGGATAAAATATTCTTGAAATATTCGATGTACAGTAGCAAAAAATCGATGCATGGATCACAAGACTTAATTATCTTGATCACAAACTGGAGACTACTTTCCAGCAATTCAACAGGCATTGGTCGAACATCTTCCACTTTCTTGAGAACAACAGATATGGCAGTTTTCAAGAGTTCCGCGTTGCAAATTTCATTTCTAGAATCTTCTGGGCTCAATTGTCTGAGTAATTCCATCATGTTACTGGCAAACCAGAGGACAGCCATCTCAGGATTTTGACCACAATCTCCGATATCAGTTGATTCTGATATTGAGCATATAACATGCGAAGTGGGACATTCTTCAGCCTTCTCTCCCTCAATTAAACGTGAAATTAAGGGATTCACATAGAACCAGAATCGGTGATCGTTGAAAAGAATGTTATCTTTGCATATAACTTTGATCAGCTCACGGTATAAATGTTTATGTTGTTCACAAACGAATGCGCTCGTTGAAATGAGAGCTTTCGGATTGCCACATGAGGTGTATGGTAAAAATGACAGTGAAACAATATCGTTGAGAATAGTTCGAGTCATAAGTTGAGTGAATTCTTTTGGATCATCCACTTCATGGAGCAAATCAATCTCATCTGTTTTCTGATAATTTTCGGTGAGAATTGTACAGCCAGTCCACCATATATTCATACACATTTTTACATAATGATGTGAAGCTGACTTTTCATCACGAATGAGTGATAATAGGCTCATATGGTGCAGTTTGATTAAATGTGATATTTTACCAATAAAAGTTAATAATTTCATGAATTCATCTCTGATGGTGGCATGAAGAAGATCCTCATATTCTTCATCCTGAAGATCGACACAAAAATTAATGAATGAGTGTACCTCATAACTAATTTGAGCCCAATCAAGCTCCTCGTTGATCGATTTGGATATCAAAAAAGATTCGAATGCACTAATAGCTTTTCTGATAAGAAACGAGAAAAGAGAAAAGAAAAAAAAATCAGATCAAACGAACAAGCAAAACCATTTCCAATCACTCACTTTACCAAAGAAAAACAATGTCGAACATCTTCCTGTTGCATAGTGGTAGGGTCTACTGTAAAACCGAAAAATGATGACTTTGACATACTTAAAAACACAAGCCAAGAATGGTTCCAGTAATAAAACAAACGAATAAACACACAAAATGTACTTAAAATGGTAAATTAAATGTGGAAAGAATTTAATATGATTAACATGGAAGCGAGAGTTTGCATCATGCAAAGATGTTTCCATTCCAGAAAGCATGTTTTTTTTCGCGCTCAAAAAAGTTGAGCGCGTCACTTTCAATTTCATGGAATACTTCATTCGTCGGGCATCTCGCTTCCATTCGCTTTACCCGTGCTCATCGTAACCATTAAGAACCATCAGAATCAGTGATCGATCAGGAGTTCTTACTCCGGCTGCAAATTCTCCTGAGTGTATGTGTTTCATCATCTGCCTAGAATATCGAGTTCCAACAATCTTCCTCTAAATGTTCTCCTATTGATCATACCTTTTACATCGGTTCGTATGTGTATATGTGTGTTTGAGATATATTCTCAAAGTTGTTTCCGGTAATCTATGGTTGTTTCTCGGCGATATCCAAGGGATAGAACTTCCATCCTGAGAAGTCGCTCACTTTCCTCACTGTATGAGCAAGAAAATGTAGAGGAAGATAAATCTGGGTAAGTTTTCTCCTCTTTCTTTCCCAATAATAATTATGATAACTACTTCCATGAACTTATATACATTTGGATATTTATTTCCTTTGTTGTCGAAACAGCTAACTTTTCCGATTGAACTGTTGGAGAGTGTTATAGTTGATTGAAAAGTTTCCATCAATATTACATAAACCTTACTATAAAATTAATGTCTCATTTGATTGGACTGATTCAATTAGGTTTCTCACTTATCCATACAACACTCACATAAACTCACAAATTCCATGTCACTTTCAATCCATCAAAAACAGTCGATCTAACGAACTGACTAACATCCAACCAAATAAACATCTTTTTGACCTCTTCACTTTACATATTACTTAACAAACTAATAATAATAAAGCATAATATATTCTAATTAATTATTAGTGTTCACCTTTGGAAACTTCAGCTACAAAATTCACAAAGTCTAAGGTCTCAAATATTCCAAGTGCTAAAGCTCCCAAAGCACCCCAAGATTATAGAGAAAAAATTTCCGAATGCCGATTCCCTGATTTCTTATGGAAAATTGATCCATTCTCCATGATAAGATTATCAAGGACGAAAGTCCAAACACTCATATCAAGCATTCGACTGTAAAATTGTCCTAACTCTCTTTGTTAGTAAGTAGCTCTCTTTAAGGTCCGTCTCGATAGGAAAACTCCATGTAAACACATCCACCTCTAATAAGAAGCCAAAGTAACCAGCCCAAAAATTTTCCTCACAAAAATTCCAAAATTTCATTCTCAACATCCTCTAATCCGTAATTCTTAAATTTGTTAAATCATTTCTCTCTCTCTCGAATTTTTTTCGCCATCAAAAACTTTCCACAAACTTTGGCCCTCTCTTACGAGGACCTCTCTCAATCGATTATCTAAACTCACACTCACCTGTTGACTATGTGAATGTCAATTCCAATAAATAACCAAAAATTTACCTCACTATTCCAATTTTCCCTCAATAATTGATTTTGACCTACAATTAAATTAAATATAATCAAAAATGATCATGATATTATGTATGAATCGGGTTTGGTATAAATCATCTATACTCACTCATGCCTGTTGACCATTCCAATAATAAATACCCAAAAATTCACCTCACTATTTCAATTTTCCCTCAATAATTGATTTTGATCGACAATTAAATTTAATCATAATCAAAATGATCATGATATTATGTGTTCTCGGGTGTGGTGTAAATTGCGGCGCTGCGATCATCATCATCATGTCCAATGTTGTTGCCTTTTAACATGTCGTGTATGTATGTGTGTGTGTTTGGGAAAGTTTTGGATGTTATGAATATCAACATTTTCAATTGCCTTTTCGAAGTGTGTTGACTTATGTTTTTTTTTGATACTTTTTTTTCTCGCTTCATTTGTTGATGTCTTCTTCTTTTTATTGTTTGTGGTATTAAATTGTGGTAACAATTAATTAATTAATCTTCTTCCTAGTATGACCACAATGGATGATATGGATATGGATGAATACAGTTCGGATGAGGAAGATTACTTTTCCGTTAACGAATTATTGCAAAAACATTTGTGCTGTCCGAGTACTGATAGTGAAGACAGTATAAGTGCAATCAAAAATGATAATGATTTGAAAGAAAGTATGTGCCTTGATTCAAATAATAATGATACATCATCGTATGCGGTTATACCTACGGACAATTTTGTTTTACCCGAAGTTGATGATCGTGAATATATATTACCCGAAGATCGATCACCATCGGTGGACACTTACGATAGTAATGATGAGGTGAACAGTGAAGAATACATTCATCATGATGATGATGAATATATTGGCAATGGTGGACATACTGGTGGTGGTAATCGAAGTTTTTCACCATACATATCGGATTCAGAGCTCATTTCTCATTCACCCAAAAAGCTCAATCAACTTGATCAATATGATGGGATTCTTAATCATCAAAAATTACCACTAATATACACCACTGATCTACAATCAAATGATCCAATTCAAGATAGATTATACACTGCTGGACCATCATCTCGTCTTTTATCCACACTTATATCCTCAAATCAATCGCAAGGCAATCGTGAAGAGTCTCGTCCTTCAGGTGTAACTAATCACTTTCATATAGACGACCGATACATCCAGTATATTGACAATGAATTTCCCTATCAATTGTATGATCCAACCACTGGTCGTTCGATTTGTGATGAGGAGGTTGATGATTTTGTCAATCGCAATATTAGCAGAGTTGGTAAAAAGTTTGTCTGTGCATTCACTGGTCATCAAAGTAGACAATGTACCGAAGTTCCTCGTCCTCGATCAAGTGTAAAAGATCATGTGGAAAGTATATTACGATTCAGATGTCTCGTTTGTGGGCCGATACTCGCTGGAAAGGGCAATATTCGTTATCATATGCAAAGGCATGGCCTCAAGCGTAATGTGATCAAAAAATAGTCGTCTTCTAGCCATGTGTGCCTTTGTTATCAATTATGGTGCCCTTAAGATGGTTTATTAAGGCCTAAAAATGAACCTCAAATTTTTTCTGTCCATAATTCATCACAAAAATAGAATATTCACCTCTGTGAGCTCTCTCTCTTTCTCTCTCCCTTGGATTTTACTAGACTCGGATATGGAAATTCTTTCTGGATCTCAGATCTCGGATCCTGACTTTGGGATCATTAAAAAATCACTTCCAAAGGATAATCAACATGAATTACTTCTGCTGGTTGGAAGATAAAGTCGAGAGAAATGAATTCATCTCATCGAAAAATGCAAACATCTCACCTCATTTTTTTGAATCAATAATAGTTATTAAGATGAGATAGTGATTTTTTTTCCGCTTTTCAAATAGACTAATTGATTTTCTAATTGATTAGAATGACCAGAGTTGCACTAAATTATAACTGATCGAATCCAATGAGATTCTGAATGATCTGATGAATTGTAAATATAATAGGAAGAATAGATCAATTTATCTATGTGATCCTGAATTTGAATTTTCCAAAACGAAGCAAACCACGTTTCAATTATACATAAATATTCAGTGTCTTATATCTCGCCAAAATCATTCAAGATCAAATTTGAACTATTGGTATAAGTTCAACTATCCAGTGCTTATTAAGTATGATGATATTGTCCAAGTGGAATGAAATGATTAAAAAGTGTCCTTATTGCCTCTGGCAATTGGTCAGAGTCACTTTTAAAAAATATCTCTCAAGATTGTCTTTTTCAGAAATGTATTTCCTCGAAAATTATCTTTTTGTCTGCATCTTTCACAAGATGCATCAAGCAAAGCAATTCGGATGCTTGGCGCCATTCCACCTTTCTCAAAGTCTTCAAGCATCGGTCTTGATTGAACCCACAGCTGATGAAAGATGCATCTTTTACTCTCATCTCTTCTCTCTCTTCTTACCTCTCAATCCACTCATTCGATTTGGCTCTTTGCTTTTCAATTATCTTATTTGAACGCTCATCTGGAATCTCTTTTCCTCTTCCACATAGAACACATAACACACAGCATCTTCATTTTAATTTCACACACTCTCTCTCTCTCTCTCTCTCTCTCTCTCTCTCTGAGGATCAATCTTGAACAATGGTATCTCGATGGAAAATTCAGAAAGAAATCAGATTCAAAATCATTGATCATTTGGCTAGATTTGGAGTGTAGAATAGATTCTCTCCTGTCGTGATGATATTTGCTATAATTGCTTGAGAGGGATTCCTGGTTGAAAATTTTCAACATAAAAATTATTCGAATTTGAAATAAACTATCTAGTCCATGAAATTTGAATAGAATAACTTGCCGTTCGGTGGCTCAGATTTTTTTGGGAGTCAAGATATCAGTAGCGAATTAAATAGTTAGTGATATTAACGATTTTTGCGATAAAGTTCTATATAAGTGTACCATCGTGTCCGCGACCTATGCCGATTGCAATTCCCAATCCAGCTTGACCCCCAACCGAAATGAGAGAATTCTTCACGTCTGAATTTTTGTAGCGACCATTCATTTGATATGAACTTTGAGGATAGTATATATATGAAGACAAAGAAGATCCTTGGATAGCTGAATCTTCCGAGAGGAATGCATCTTTTTCAGCGACAATTTTAGTTTGGATGACTTGAGCACCATTCTGATAGTTTTGTGAGGATGTTTTTCGAGGTTGAAAATATCCTCCCTTTGATGTGGAATAGCTGTTCGCCTTATTTCTTTCATGAACCAGATCCATTTGACTTCCATCTTTGTAAAAAATTTCTGAGGATTCCAATTTCTCACCAAATTTATTATTTTTAGAGGCTGAAGATTGTTCTAGAGCTCCTTTTTTGATAACACTTGCTCCAACACTCGGAGGCACCTCTATTGTAGTATACTTTGCTACTCCATCTTTCACAATGTTATCAGTTTGTATATTGGTGACAGAATATGTAGATGAGAGAGATCCTTGTGTAGCAGCACCACGATTAGATAAGAGTATTCCTGATTTTCCTACCTTGTAATCAGCTTGAAGCAGTACTTGTGGAGAATTTTCCTGGGATACTGGGCTTAATCTTGATAAGTTTGGATATACGGTGTATGAGCTACATGTCTCCATGTCTGTTCAGAGGAACTCACCTCGAGGAATCTGATGGAAGAGCTGTATTCACCAAAGAATTTTCTTTATGAATAAATCGATTATCTAAACTCCAATCAGTGGCTTCAAGATCGTTGTTACCGATCGGATGATCTTTTCTTAATCCTTTGGAGGCCTCAGTTGAGGAAACATGAGCAAAGATATGGAGAGAAAATATCAAAACCCTCAAATAGATCATGTTCTCATAAAGCTTCCAGATTTGATTATTGGAGATAGTGACTCTGTAGATGCACCCAACAAATATCATGTACACTTTTACGGAACCTATTCATATAACCTCGTTCGCCATGTCTCCCACTGATTGTACTTATTCATCATATCAATGATTGCTGTGAAACTTGCATGGAACTTAAAATACACCATATGTGTGTTCTCTTTTATTTCTGATAGAGTGATTATCCATGGGTTACTGAACCCCTAAAATCACATTATTCCTGATGTCTGCTCTTTTGTGCTATGGAAAAGTTTTGACACACAAGTTTTGTTCACACAAATGGATTGTCAAAAAAATTCAAATGACACAGTTTTTAAGATAAAAAATCTTTTGCTTGTAACAATACAGAGAAACTCACTGGTACAATCAAAGATGATGTATCAATAGGCGTTGGCTCTAGAAAAGGAAGATGATGAGTCTCAATTGCATGTAAGTCAATCAGAAAAGAGATTGTCCAAGAGAAGTGCATTGGTTTGAAAATTTTTCAATATTTAAAGGCAGTCAATTTCCGTTATCAGGGTTCTAATAGAATGAGCTCTCACTTTGATGCTCAATCTTTTCGGTGTGAATCCTTCAATATTAATTTTGACAAGGAGTGAGAGGATATCTATTGGGCTTCAAGATTATCGCTATGAGATACCGATCATTGTCCAGAAAAGTAGTTACATATGGATTGGAATCACCGTTCAAGACTGTGTGGCAGATCAAAGCAGGTTTCGGGACAAAAATTTGTTAAAATAGGCTAGAGCATAGTACATTGGTTGCCGATAGTATTCTCTGTCTCATTGTTATGGGAGCATTGACATAATTTTTTGATCAATTTGGGTCACCTTGAGGATCGAGAGTCATATTCCAATCTAGCCACCCTTTCACACCACGATTGAAATTTTCGATAATTTCAATGGCATAGTTTTCTGTTCTTGTCTAATTTCACGAAAACCATTTCCTCCTCTTGATCCCCTTTCTCTCTCTCTCTCTCTCTTTGATTCATTCAGCTTCCTTTATGAATTCACCAGTCTCATCAATTCACTCATCTAAATTTGGAGGTTTCCACTTCTATGTATTTCTGATCATTTCGAAAAGATGAGAAGGCGTACATCGCAGAGTTTCGTCTAGAGAAAACAATTTTCATACTGAGAGCAACAAATAATTACTCGCGAAAATATCGTTCTCATCCTCTTTCTCTGATGAGAATCAATATAAACATTATCGTTGGCCAGTGAACCATCTATTATTGACATTTGAGAAGATTGTTTATCACTCAATTGATTTTCCTTTTTTGATTATATTTTCCTCTCACAAGCAATACAGTCAATCGTAAACGAACGCTCAAGCTCTCAATTTACTCTGTTTGCATTTTACTTTCTCTCTGCTAAGAAAATTAGTTTGACTATGACCTTTCTCTGTCTCTCAAATGTTTCCAAGGTATTGATGATCCTAGACTTCATCAGTGAGTTTTACTCAGGGAAAAAGCTAATAGCTCTCACATACTAATAACGGAAACTAGTCTGAGTAAGCAAATTTTTCCAATCCATTTTCGAACTTTCCCATCATGGATAAAGTACATAGCAAACGCTCTCACAACTGATCATACCATCAACGAATGGTCTTAAAGCTTCAGAAGCATTAAGTTCCCTTCTATCGCTAAGTTAGTTTGTTTTTCCAGAGATGAGTTGAAGCCATTGATTCCCAGCCTGCCGACATCAGGATCAATGGATTGCTTCGATCTTGGTGAATGTGAATGACACAAACAAGAGGAAAAAGTTCTTCCGTTGGGATCTTTTCGGCCATCTCTTCATCTCTATTTTGGGTGATCATACATCACCGTTTCCCAGGTACCAAGGACTGTGACAGCCTTTTTCACTTCCAGACTTTTGGACTCTATGGTTCTGACTTTGTTCATCCTTCATCACCATCCTGAATCTTTTAGTTAATCGTTTTGCGACTGGTACACATAGTACAGTTAGACCCACAATCTGTGAACACATCATTTCGACAGGACCATGTTTTCCAAGACGATGAGTAAGCAAACTATTCTAGATTTGAAGATTTGAAGATGTTCCTCTGAGACGGATGCTCATGATTTCAAGAGGTCAAGAAAGATCATTGACATATCTCTCTTGTGTGTTTGTGTGTGTACATGGACATGAACATTGTCATGGACAATTCACGATGGTCACCATCCGTTGATGATCAAATTTCCTTTCCTCTCTCTATCTTACTTTCAACATCTTTGTGGTTGATCATTACAACAACAGCAAGCCAATGCAGAAAAAGTTTTCCAATTTTTTCGTTTGATACACAAGATATGCTTTTTCAACCCTAACCAAGGCTAATTTTCCACTCAATCGATTTTATGAATATACACATTTAAGGGACTGTAGGGAGAGAAAGAAAGAAAGAGAGAGAGAGAGAGAGAGAGAGAGAGAGAGAGACAGAGAGACAGAGTAAAAGAAAGAGGGAACCTCGAAAAGTGCCGAAAAACAAAAACAAGCAGCCAATTGAACCATTTTCTCATTTCGTTTTTGGCCCATTCCAGACCACCGACGATCCGTCTGCCTGATGTTCGTCCAATTGTGAATTGTTCGACAGAAGTGTTGCAATGTTTTCCCCATCTTTTCTCTTTCTCTCTCTCTCTCTTTCTCCCCTGAACGCATATGTATCAGCATGCCGAAGTGACCTCCGATCTATCGGCACGTGCCAGCTTCACCTCAAGCCCCCAGCATGTATATATACACATATATTTTTCAGTTTTCAGCACCGTTCATCGGGCTCAATGTAAGCGTCTGCTGTTATTGGAACTGTTCATTTTCAATGTGATTCCATCACTTGGGTCCTGGTTCCGATCTCACTTTTGGACAACGTTGTCCTAAACTGCAATCGAGTCCACACACACAGCGTTCTAGCCTGGATCAAAAAGAATAATAGAAAGAGAGAGAGAGAGAGAGAGAGAGAGAGAGAGAGAGAGAGAGAGAGAGAGAGAGAGAGAGAGAGAGAGACTGGCCACGCTCCAGTGTGACAACGATAAAGGTGTACATATGGATTAATGGAGCTCGAAGAAAAGGTCGATGAACGGCTGCCTCGATTTTCTCTGTCTCTCTTTCCAATCGAAAAGGTGGCCTCTATGGTTATTCCCCAATATCACCTCTAGACTAGAACCGTATCGGAGACAGGCCAAGAGACATCGGTCAAAGCTGAGAAAGAGAGAGAGAGAGAAGCTAATGATCAAGAGAGTGAGTTAAAGGGAGAGAGAGAGAGAGAGAGAGAGAGAGAGAGAGAGAGAGAGAGAGAGAGAGAGAGAGAGAGAGAGAGAGAGAGAGCATAGAGAAATTCATAAGAGGACTCAGGTCATAGGAGAATACAGAGGGAAGCCACGTACGAGTTGGCGCGTGTCGCTGGAGCACATCGGGCAAGCATGTGGCTTGTATATTTATCAGTTCATGGAGGCAAAGCAGATGGAGAGAGAGAGCAGATCTCTCTCTCTCTCTCTCTTTCTATCTCTGTACAAGTATAAACGGAGAGACATAAAAGACAAGCCACGCTTCACTCCTGGTCTTATGTATCAAGCCGCTTTTAGAGTTTCTCTCTTCACTTCCCCCCCTCCATCGGCCTCCTTCCTCTGGCTCAGGACGGAAAAAGCGTTTCCTGTCCCTCTGTTTGCTCCTAGCTCGTGGCACGCGCCCTCAGATGCTTTACATCTTTCGGGATCTCTCTCTCTCACTTTTGGCCTCTTGCAGCTCTCTTTGGCCTGTCGAACTGGCCTCATGTACCCAAAACTCGGTCTCTCTCTCTCTCTCTCTCTCTCTCTCTCTATTTTGCCTTCTCCCGCTCATTACACGTTTCTAGCTCTCCTACTCACTCGCTATAAGATCACTTTTAATTTCATGGAATACTTCATTCGTCGTGCATCTCGCTTCCATTCACTTTACCCGTGCTCATCGTAACCATCAGGAACCATCAGTATCAGTGATCGACCAGGAGTTCTCACTCCGGCTGCAAACTTCTCTGAGTGTATGTGTTTCATCATCATCTGCCTGGAATATTGAGTTCCAACAATCTTTCTCTAAATGTTCTCCTGTTGATCATACCTCTTACATCGGTTCGCGTGTGTGTGTGTATGTTTGAGATATATTCTCAAAGTTTTTTCCGGTAATCTATGGTTGTTTCTCGGCGATATCCAAGGGATAGAACTTCCATCCTGAGAAGTCGCTCACTTTCCTCACTGTATGAGCAAGAAAATGTAGAGGAAGATAAATCTGGGTAAGTTTTCTCCTCTTTCTTTCCCAATAATAATTATGAAAACTACTTCCATGAACTTGTATATACTTGATTACTTATTTCCTCTGTTGTCGAAACAGTTAACTTTTCCGATTGAACTGTTGGAAAGTGTCATAGTTGATTGAAAAGTTTCCATCAATTCAATATTACCCAAGCCTTGCTCTAAAATTGATGTCTCATTTGATTGAACTAATTCGATTAGGTTTCTCATTTATCCATACAACACTCACACTAACACACACTCACATGAATTCACAAATTCCATGTCACTTTCAATCCATCAAAAACTGTCGATCTAACGAACTGACTAACATCCCACTAAACAAGCATCATTTTGACCACTTCACTAACACATTTCTTGACAAACTAATAATAATAATATAGCATAATATATTCTGAATAATTATTATTCATATGCTCACATTTTTTCAATATCGATATTGACTTTTACCAATACAAGCCAGCTCAAATTTTCTTAACGATAGCTGTAAATCCACCCACTTCTCAGTCACTCTGAAGCATAGAAAGAGAGAGAGAGAGGATCAAGTTTAATGGTTAACAAACTAACCGATACCGAATCTACTCTCTCACAACTTATTCATCAACCATTTTTCGCAATCAATCCATGCATGAGCCCATGACTCTTTTCTTCTTCTTCTACTCCTCATCTTTCTTCTCTCCTCTCTCTCCTCTCTCTCCAAAACGCCCTCCGGCTATTGACGCCCACTCCCATAAGGGTCGCATTTTTATTGCGTCACATATTTTCAAAGCTTAACCCCGAGAGAGAGAGAGAGAAGAAACATTCCAATGGCAGAATATATCCATTCATTAACAGTCTCCTCTTTCTCTCTCTTCCCTTAATCTGACCCAACAGGACACATCTTCTCACTGGTATCTCAACTTTACGCCAATCGGTAAGATCAATGTGAACATCTCTCGCCATCTCTTACTATTACACTTTATCGCTCTCTCTATATCACTTTTCACCTACGTACTGTCCAAAATTTTCTTGCCTCAAATTTTCAATCCACATTCCCTCTCTCTCTATGCGATCATCTTCATTTGCTCTCATTTACCATCTCTCTGATTATTATCTTAAATTGAACTGATAGACATGGTTGCTTCGACTTGCGAGAGAGATGGAGAGAGAGAGAAAAAAGAGATGATAAAGTTTGCTGATTTTTGAGTCTCTTGAATGAATTTTTATTTATTTATTTATTTTTCTTCTTACTTTTTCTCTTGCCTTCAATCGATGTTTCAATATCGTCTGACACTTACACCAAACGCACACGCATTTTGATGCTGGGAATATGTTATGTTCAGAATCGAGACAAAAATTTGCTTGGTCAATGGCTGGAAGAGATATCAGACGATACCATTTCATCGGAAGTGCCAATGTGCCAATTGGAAAGTAAATCGGTGGCCATAGATCCCGGATCATTGGATGCACTTCTGGTACGCAATGCCCAGATTGCCATCACTCAAATTCGAGCTTTATCCGCATCAATATTGGATGAGATTGATGATCTGATAGATCTACTTCCGTTGACAATCATACAACTGGGCTCATATCATGATAGTTTTATACAGATATCAGCAAATATTGCCTCACTGGTTGAACTCTGTTATGGTGAAGAAGCTGATTTTGGAAATTATTGTAATGCTCGACTTCAAATAAGCTTATCTACCATATGCCATGAGATGACAGAATTCATAAGCAATTTTGCCAAACGGAAGAAGATCAATAATGCTCAGCTCGAGGCAACATTGCGCAAATTAAAAGAGCGTGTCGGTGAAATGGTTGGCTTGACAATTAAGAAAGGCATCGAGGTGAGTTGATATACCTTATAAGTATTCTTTCTCTCTCTTCCACTTTCTTCTGATCATCTGTTGCATAAAGATAATGTATACGTATATATGTACATAAGTGTATATGTATACACTTATACATGTACCTGTATGTACGAAAATCTGTGGAGCGAGTCAATCAATTCAAAGATTTTTCTTCTCTCTCGGCAATATACACCAAAAAAGCAATTCTGAAGAAGAATAAGTGAGAGAGAGAG